>CM051272.1:43903250-43995750 GCA_027921565.1 Artemia sinica | reverse complement strand
AATTAAATGGAACTTCAATTTTAGTCCTTTTTAATGGCTGAAAATTTTACGGAATGACAAGTAGTAGCGAGGATAATTTTCAGTCTGTAAGTAAATCGGTTCAAAATTCATTGAATGAAGATTATTATTTTTTTTTTTTTCCTTTAGTTTCTTCATTCTTGTAACCTTTCTTAGTTTTTCATTCATTTAAAATAGGGTAGAACTAGTGAGTAAGGAAAAATAATACCATAAAACTACGAAAAAATATTGAAAGGGGTCGTCTGCTTTTGAAAATAATTCGCAAAAAAAATCTCTTTTCTTAAAAAATAAATAAATAAAATCGGGGAAATTTTCGGCATATTTTGGCTTAATCTTCTCTGAAAATACCTTATCTTTGAGATAATTTCAAATAGAATACGCGTTATTTTTTGTTGGTTTATAAAAAAAAGGATTGCAGATGAGTTAAGGGACTTCTTGGAAGAAACAAAGAATTTGATTAAATAGACCTTGGAATGATCTTTTTTATTATTATTATTATTGGTCGTATAACAAATGACACAAAAATATAACAGGGCTAGCAATAGATAATCTAGGACAACAGCAAAAACTACAAAACTCTAAAGAAAAAATTGCAATAAATTATTAATATTGTAGCAATATAGTAATAAAGAAACAGGGTACTTGTATGATAAACCCTCTACCGCTCGAGTTGTTCATTCATTGATGCATTACAGAACCGTTTTTTTTATTGTTTTTTTTACCTTAATTAATTAATTACCTTAATTCGCACTTAGGAACGATTAAGGTCCATACAGGATCTGTTGTGCTCCGGGCCAATGATGGCAAAATTTCGTCACTGTGTTAGGGCCCAGTGACACGCCATAAGAGAGGTCTGCTGGAGAGATGCAATTTAAGCCCAAAGCGGCATCAGCCTCCTAGCAAGACACTCATTATGATGAAGTTGGCATCAGTCGGTAGTTGAGTGGGACGGACAGTCCCACTCATATTTCCATGGCTTGTCATTCCATTCCTTGTCCAGTCTGGACTTGAAGGACGCAGCCGTGGGTGCAGTCGCCGTTTCAGCTTGAAGGCTATTCCAATCGTTGACAACACGCTCGGAGAAGAAGTGTTGCCGCGTTCGTGTATTGACAGAACGTTTTGACAGCTTTTGTGAGAGTCCTCTTGTATGGTGCTGACTTGAATGTTTGGTAAAAAGGGGGTTATTTGTTTTTGCGTTATACTTGTAGGTCAGCATCATATCACAACGGCGGCATCTGAAGACGAGTGTTGGCAGCTGCATGTGTTCCAGTCTCTTGGTGTATGGGAGATCTCGTAGGCCAGCTATGCACTTCGTGGCGCGCCGCTGAACTCCTTCGATTAGACTGTTATCATTCTTATAGGAAGGGGAGGTGAGACATAAAACAAAATCCAAAACAGGCCTAACTATAGCCTTATAGGGCCTCAGAAAGATTTTACGGGAACGGCTGGTTATGGTGCGTTTGAGGAGACCAAGGCTTGAATTTGCTTTTGAAACTGCTTGTTGCCAATGGCCTTGGAACTTCAATTGTTCATCTATCAGCACTCCTAGATCTCTTTCTTTGGGACTTGTCTTTAGTACTCAGTCAGCCAGTGAATTGGGATCGGACATGTTGTACTGGTGACGGGGGTTGTTGCTTCCAAAGTGAAGGACACTCCACTTCGATGTGTTGAATTCAAGTAGCCAATCTTGTGCCCATGTTTGGATTTTATGAAAGTCACAGTGCAGACTTTGTTGATTTGCAGGCCCGAACAGCTTGGAGTTGTCGGCATAGAGAGTGATGTTGTTTTCTGTTCCGTTCACCATATTGTTGATGTATATGAGGAATAGGGTAAGGCCTAAAACAGTACCTTGGGGAACTCCACTTACAACATCACATGGTTCGGAGAAAACCTTGTCGCCATTAGCTGTGAAGAGTCGAACCTGCTTAGTCCGTCCAGTCAGAAAGTGCATGACCCAATCGATCACGTCCGCGTGGGTACCTGCTGCCGAAAGTTTCAACCTGAGACGGTTGTGTGGTACCTTGTCGAAAGCCTAGGTTGGGTCCAGTAAAATCAGGTCCACAGCGATTCTTTTCTCCAGGTGATCTGTTTTGATGCTGTATGTCTCAAGGAGATTGGTCTCAACCGAATTTCCTGGCTGAAAGCCGTGCTGGTCGGGGGAAAGTATATTATTGGTGGGGATGTTTCAGAATCTCACCATTCACAACCCGCTCAAGGGTTTTTGCCAATGCTGAGGTCAGACTGATGGGTCTGTAGTTTTTGGCTTTGGTGCGGTTACCTTTCTGGAGTATTTGGGTGACATGGGTCAGCTTCCAGTCTATGGGTACCTTTTTGGAGTCAAGCGACAGTTGGAATATATTGCATAGTGAATGTGCAATTTCTTTGGCAAGCTCCTTCAATAGTCTTGGGTGCAAGTTATCAGGACCGGCGGACTTGTTGACATCTAGCGCTTCAAGTCGCTTTTGGACGACAGGGGGAGAGTAGAATAGGTGGCATCGGGTTAGGGATGTAGTATGATGGGCTATGAGGAAGAGGGCCATCTGGTTCATTGGTGAAAGCCGACGCAAACTGCCTGTTGAGGAGTTCGGCAATTTCCTTCAAGTTGGTCACTTCCTTGCTATCATCTGTACTGAGTGCTTTTACTGACCGTCTGCTATGGTCCTTACTAGATACGTACTTCCAGAACTTCTTCGGGTTATTCTTTCTATCATCAGCTAGCTTGGACTCGTAACTTGCGTAAAGTTGTTTAGTTAGGCTTCTTAGTTTGTTTCGAGCTTTCGCAAACTTTTGGTAGTGTTCTTCTTTCCCTCCTTTATTGTACTTTCTCCAGTACCGTCCCTTCCTGTTTCTTTTCTTGCGTATCTCGGGGTCATGAAAAGCAGTGTTTTGGGCTTTGGTGTGAGTTTTACTGACGTTTGCTTTTTTTGAAGTGTAAGTAGCTCGTCCTTTAGGTTAGCCCATTGTTGGTCGACGTCCCCTTGAAGTAAAAGTGACCAAACTACGCCTTCCAGCTCTTTTTAGATCGCCCCGTACTCTACATAAGTTTTCTTTATGTAATCATTTTTTATCTTACGAAATGACAGATTCGCTTCTAGGATTAAATGATCGCTCTTTCCTAGAGGGGGTAAGTAATTTATGTTCTGAAGGTGGTCTTTATCCCGTAAGAACACTAGGTCCAGTAGAGTCGGTCTCTGGAAAAGTCGGCCTCTAGTAGCTTGTTCGACAATCTGATAGAGATTAAGGTCGTGAAGGCACTCTGTGAATAGATTCGTGCTTCTGCATTTGTTCGTAAGTACAGGTACATACGGGTATCCCTCTTTCCATATAAGGTCAGGGAAGTTAAAATCACCAGCTATAAATAGGTTCCCCGTGTAATTAATAGTTGCTTTATGTAGCATTGTTGCTATTGTCCGCTCAGTTTCTTGGCAGTCTGAGGCAGATAGGCTTCTATAAATACAGCCTACTCTAGTTATTACTCCACTGCCGTCATCACACAGGTCGAACCATACAGATTTGACAAATTGTGAGTTACCTGGGAGACATAATGACCGTATACTATAACATGTCCTGAATAGCACTAACATACCACGCCTGCATTCTGGAGAATGTAGGTTAGACACGACACCATACCCTGGAATCTTAACATGGGTATCTTCGAGCCTGTTGCTACTAGACTTGGGACAAACCTCAGTCAATAGGACCAGATCATAATTTTTGGAATAAATCACGGATTTCCGCTCATTCAATTTGTTAGGAAGTTGGTCTAAGTTAGTAATTAGAGCAGAAAAAATCTGGACTTACTCGTTTTTGGTGTTGCTTACTCCGGTCGTTGGTCCCGTCGCTCGGCTGACCCGAGTCCTCATCAGTTCTGCTTAAAGTGGTCACTGGCGCTTTCGAGTTAGCAGTGTAGTAGCTTCCAGAGCTTGTTTCGCTTTCCAATGAGCTGTCACTAGTCATGAATGAGAGTATTTCCGTAGAAATAGCACTAACATGTTTGGTAACACACATATTTACATTATTTACACATTTCACAGCTTGGAGTTCCACATTGGGGTCGGAGGAGGGTCTTCTCCTCCGCTTTCCGGTTTTTTTTGACACAGTGTGGAAGTCACGGATTGCGAGGTTTTGTTCACCTCCAGCTGTTCTGTCCTTAAGCTCTGTAACATGTGCTTTATATCTCTCTCGATCCTGTTTTGATCGATCATGGTGGAACAGTACCGCTCCTTTCCTTGAGTAAGTTTTTCAAGATCTGTCTTTTTTTATCTCAAACAATGACACAGTAAACAAAAGGGGTGGTGCCGTATTCCGGGTTGGATCACTAGCCTGTACATTCTGCTTTAGGCGACGGACGTTGGTTGTGGGACCGCAATTGATTCCGTACTCGGTTGATAAAAACTGCTTGAGAGCGCTAGTGTCATCAATGGAAGCGTCGATACCGTATGCAACAATGTTGTTTTTCCGTGACTCTCGGTCTTTTTCAGCACGGATGATCTGTCGTACTTCGGATTTTAACGACTGCTGAAAGCTAGCACTAAGTGCTTGAACTTCTGCTTGCACAATTTGCTTTGTTTCATCCGCGCTACATTTTGAGGATAGGGCTACTTCCAAACCATTCTCTTTGTCTTTTATAGAACCTACCTCAGCCCTAAGTGCACTCTCAGTTTGCGCAATGGTATTGCAGAGTCTACTCTGAAGGTTTCTTTTGCTTGCGTGATCACTGAAGTAATATCTTGGACAGTAGCTGCGGGTTGGGAATAATCGATTTAGGGGTGGTCTCATTTGATTTACACCAAGCACAGTCCCATTTGAAACCATTTTTCTCCTGCATTTTCACGAGAACTTCATACTCTGCGTAGGATATTTTCAGGCAGTCACAACACATCCATTTCCTACACCCATCACAAAGTAATGCTTTAGAGTCTTCTACTAGGTCTAAAGTACATAACAGGCATCTGTCCAAATTTTTCTGGGGGCTCTCTCTGGGACGTTTTGGTTTTGGCGGCAGTTCGGCACAAAGTGTTCTGGGATTTTCGCGATTTTTTTAGAAGAAAAACCGGGATTTTATTTTGAGCTGGTGGCAACCCTGATGGGAGCCAAACACGGTTTTTTTGAAAAAAACAGGCTATCACAAGGGTAATTTCCAAGCTTAATATCTCAGGATAGAATAATGTTCAAGAAATTCAGTTACTTTCTTCAGGTAGAGGATTTTCTTCTGATTAATTTGGTAGTCAAAGGTTTGGAAGTATTTCACTGAGTCCAGTTTAATTTTGATAGTTTGTTCACTGGTATTTCATTTCACTGCGAATGAATTGAATCACCATCATCAACTGATTCAGCTTTCAGCTTAGCGCGAGACAAGTCAAGGAGAAGTGACAGAATAAATGGAAAATATATAATTTGGACTAGATATCTGTACATTATGGGGTTGGGTGGGGTGGGAGTAAAGTATTTGGACAGTGTGAAGTTAGAAAACAATTCCTACTACATAATATGCAGAATAATTGTACCTAACACATTAGGCATGCAGGCCCGCTATAATTTACTCCCACCTCTAATGTACAAATATACAGCCCAAATTTGTTTCTAAAGTAATATATTTTTATCTTACTTCGGTATATTTCATTAGGGTTGAACGTCAGAGAATCATATTAGAAGAATATTAGGTAGGGGAAATATCATACTTACCAAAACCAGTAATATATTAAAATATAGTATTAATAAAAGTAAAACATAATAGTAACATAATATAGTAATAATTAATTACATTATTCTAATATTAATGTTAATATCATTAATGCTGGTAGTGAGGGTCAGTGCTTGGGCCCCTTCAAACCTCACTATTTTCACTATTTTCCTCCTAGTTTCGTTCAGGTCACGTTTCTTTATCCTCTTTTGTCTGTGCACTGTTGTCACGTGGCGATTATTTACAGGTTTTCTTCCAAAATGGTGAATATTTAGGCAACGTAAGTGCATGTGCAGTGCTTGGCACGAAAAGATGTAGCGTGGTAGTAGTGTGCCAAGCGTGGTGTGACCCCTCGGAATGTTGTCACTTGCAGCCAAGACTGAAAAAAAAACCTACATATGTCGGAAGATTTTGAGAAGTGGGGAAGCAAACTCCAACGAGGGGGAAAGGTCTCTGACCGGCAGTGCAAAAAGTGGAGTAGCAATAGCTAGTCTTTACTTTAAATAGTCCCATAGCAACTTTTAATGTGCTGAATTTAGATACGTTTGTAGGAATTAACTGTTACTAGAGCGAGTTCAACCTGCAAAATATACGGCAAAACACTGTAAAAAAAATAGTACATTGAAATGGCGGGTCAGGGGGTGGCTCCCTGTCTTAAGGGCCTGGCCTTAGTGCCGCATTTGGAGTTTGATTCAGGCATGGAATCTCGCCGTCAATTTTGTTACCGCTTTTACATTACTACCTGCATGGCTTTAGCTATGTTAAGAGTAAAAATGTGTTGTATAAGTCTAAAAATCGATTATATTGTATTTGTTCTGCATGAACGTTAACAGGGATGATTAAGCTCCCCCTCTTAACCTCCCATCAATAGACGACTATATACTAAATATAATTATTTTTCGACGCGTTGTCGCATTCCTGTCTATTAATATTTATTTATGAGCTTCCTTCAATGGAAATTAGGCTGTAGCTAAGCAGATGTTGTTCGATTAGATAAGCTTTGTTCATATTACATTAAACACACAATAAATACATGGTACTAATTCCCACAGAGGCATGTTGGCCTGTAAAGGGATGTTTGATTAGTGTTTATATAGTAATTTGTGGCATTTGTGTTAAAATATCTTCTTTTTCTTCTTCTGGGCGATGCTTTGTTGAAATTGAAATATTACGGTACTGCATAAATTAAAATTATCTCTCATGCTCATAACAGACACGGGTACCTCATCCTATCTTTTTCTCAAGAGAGGACGGCCTAAATTTGCATACATTCTTTCCAAGGGGGTAAAGCCTAAATTAAAATTCTCCATCCCCCCCCCCAAAAAAAAAAATGTTACTTTTCATTGCAATATATTCTATGTTGTGTATATTTTTGTCTTCTAAGAAAGATTATGGGGTTGCAGGATATAACTGCCTATCTTGGACTCCCTCCTCTCCTCATATAGTAAGCTGAGAATAGGGGACTGTCTGAGATTGCTATCTACTTACGTGTCTTTTTCTCAAAGAATGCTGAATTCCTGTCTTTCTGTAAATAAGAAAAAGTCACATACTGTCGTAAATCAATTGGGCAAATAGTGCAATAAGAACAGAAAGTGTAAAGTAATATATTCTATCATTCGTGATCTGGTGGTTTTCTATTATATTCAAGTTCATAAATATTGAATACTCGCAACTATTGGTCATTTAAAAAATAATGTAATACAAGCATATACAATGCTTATAAGCATATACAAGCATATGCTTGTAAGAAACTACTGGGCCACGTTTAACAAAATGGAAAAATATTGAAGCAACTATTTGATTTAGTAAAATATGTCTCAGCATAGTGTTCTCTCTTTCTCTATGTCTTCCTCCCTCTTTCTCCTTTTTTCTCTCTATATCTTGTTATCATTCGCTCTCTCCCCGTAGAGCCAGCGATGGTGAACGCTCTTCCTCTCTCTCTTGCTCGCATTTCCTTTATCTACCTCTGCCTCTCTTCGATTTTCTCTCGCTTTCCGTCTTTTGTCATCTCTTTTTCTCTCCCCTTTTCCCATTGTAGATCCAATAGTGATGGGTCCTCTCTTGTATTCCCGCTCCCTCAACTCTGCGTCCCTCAACCTCTGCCTTTTCTACCTCTTCACATCTCTGTTTCCGCCTCTCTCTCAAAAGCTATTAATCGCTTTCGACTTGTACGAACAACGAGCGTTAGTGGAGTAATATAGCTAATTGAACTGGAAAGAAATTATTTTCGATGTAGTCATTGCTTAACTATGAATATATTTGGTCTACAGCTAATTTGTTTAGTTTTTAGAAGTATGCCGAAGCCAAAGAAAAAAAAAGAGAGGTTATTGTCTAATGTTTTTGGGGTAAAAAGTGTACTTTAATTCCATTGGTTTATTTTTGTGATGTATTTTCTTAAGTCACTTATATTATTCCTTGAGCATATGGTGTGTAAGAAAGGCCTCATATTCCTCCTGGTTAATTTTGGATGCTCATTAGAAGGAAAATTGAAAGTTCTACTAACCTGTTTAAGTCAGAGGCAATGCGATAGTGTTGCCCATAGTAAACAGCCATAACAGTTCAAACCACCGCCCTCACCGTTTTTTCCTAAATGCATCTGATCAAAATTTTGAGATATCCTTTTGGTTCAAAATAGTCCAAAGGTCATATATCCATGCCTCCATGTTTGATAAACCCCGTCCAGCCCCTGGGGTAAGGTCTGTAAGCTATGCACGTTGCCCATTGTTAAAATGTAAGGTTATTATGGGAAGGGTGGTCGGATAAATTTTAGAGGGGGATCATTCAGTTGAAAATAGAAGATTCAAGAGCCGTTTTGAAGATTCAAAGTGATCGGAGGTCAACCACTCCTCTCTCACGTCCTTTTTCACTGTCAGGGAGGGGTCAGGTGCCTGAAATTGAGAATTTTAATGCCAAAACATCGTAACTCTTATTGAGCCTTCAGCGGGAGAGGTGAAGTTAAAAATTGATATTTAATTCCACTTGACTTCTGGGAGTATTTCTGGTCTACGCTGTCATTGTGAAAATAGAGGGTAATATTAAACCCAAAAATTAGCAGAATTTATTCCGTATAGGAGGAGCTGCCCTTTCCTCATCCCCAACCTTCCCCTCATGGTCGCAGAAGCTTCGAAGGATGCTCATTCGATCGGAAATTGAGAGTTCTGGTTATTTTCCATAAGTCGAAAGTAATTTGGGAACAACCAGCTCCTGTCCTAAAACTGTTTTTATATAATGGCTCTTGTATTATCCTTTCGGACAGCTGATCGATAATTTGAGGTATCAGTTTTGTTCCTTCTCTGTGGTTGCTCAATTTTATGTGTGGAAGGAGTTTCCATGGGGGAACTGTCTAGGGGGATTCTCTGCGGGAGCGGATTTTTTTGGAGGGGGAGGGGCAATTACCGTTAAAAACAATGTAAAATGTGACTGGTTCTTTTGTGTGAAATTTTGAGCGAGTAAAAAATACGAAAACTTTTCGAGTCACAATATTTTTATTAGTAGACTCGCTGTTTCTTAGGGCTTCAGCATTGAAAAGTGAACAGGGTATACTGAATAGGGCACTCTAAGCTGTTAATCATTACCATTGTATCTTGACCGCTGAAAATTCTGCGGACTTTAATGAAAGGAAATAAAATTAAAACTTTACATTGTAGATAAACATTATTAAATAAATACAGATAAACTCATTAGAAATCTCAAATGAAACGAAACTTGGTAATATTGCAATGAAATTGACTCGAGAACTGTATATTTCCAATAAAGACATTAGATAAAAATTTGAAAATAATCTTAAATCCAAACCTTAAAACGTCCTGATGTTTTGAGATTTAAAAAAAGATATAAAGTATAGAACAAAAGATTTAAGGTGATTGTATTCACCTGAGGGTAATCTGAACATCACTTTGTCTGACGAAACAGTTTTCTTTACTTAACAGTACATGATCTACGAATCGATTGCATTTGGCTAGGGGAAAATTCACACGAGTATTTTCTCGTTTTTTTTTTTTTTTTTTTTTTTTTGTTTTTTTTATTTTTTTTTTTTTTTTTTTTTTTTTGAGAGTTTGGTTATTCATCTGGTTATCAATTCATTATATCAAGTAAGGGCGTATCCAGGATTTTTTTTTTTTGGGGGGGGGGGGGGTACACAAAAACGCATAAAACATTTGTGAGCTTAATATGTATTTTTGTTACGTTTTTACGAATCGAACAAAAATTTCGGGGGAGGGTTCAAACCCGGTACCCTCCCCCTAGATACGACCTTGCTATCAAGTCATTTCTTTTATGTCAAACTTGAACAGATAATTTAGAAATAGGTCGCATCAACGTTTACTTTATCTATTTCTGATGTTTATAACGTAATCCGTAAAATCAAGAAGCCTCTCTTGAGAGATATTGATAACGTTTGCGCAAAGCATCTTCTTCTTGAAACCCTATCACCTTTGTTCCTACCTTGCTCTACTATTCCAAATTGTATTAACAAAGGGAATAGTTCCTTCTTCGTTTTCAACGGCCGCCTCAATCCTATCCCTAATGAGAAAAAACCTTTAAACGAATGCTCGTCACATCGGCCAATACGGTAGCTACAACTTTTTGTGAAATTTTTGAGAAATTGATAATGTCTGAACTTGTGAATGCCTCCACACCAATAGGGGTTTCAGAAAGGAATCATGTACTGACGGTACTGTCATCATTTTTGGTTGATGCCGATAATTCGAGAGAGTCATTTTGTGGGGAGTCATGATGTCAGTCGTGTTTTTGATCTCATACTGCACGCGCATATCCTCATAGAAATTTACAAATGCGGGGTCAGTACTTGCGTTATTTGTACTCTGTATGATATATATACTCATCTAATCATCATGATCGAATTGTCTGATGGAACGATTACAGAGATAGTCATACGTGTCTGACGTGGTTTAGGGCAACGTGCTCTTTCATTCCCAACTGCGTTTAATAACTATATCCTGGACGCACAACCCAAATGGTTTCCTCTTGCATTTTAAGGAGGCCCTAGACGGTCAATCCTTTTCGTCAAAGTTTCCGTCAATCGATTGACGTGTGCTTCAATCAACCTTCAGTCGACCCCTCAGTCTCGACTAAAGCTAATCTAACATACTGCTTTTGGTCAAAATAATTTAGTCATTCAAACTTTCTATAAATCACCGTCAACGCTTGACTCAAGGGTCTAACAATTCCTAGACGGGCCAATCATGCTTGAGTCAATCGATTGACGGAAGCTTTTGATCAAAATGATTGACCGTCTAAGGCCTCTTTTAGAAAGTATGAATGTATCTCTTATTGCGTATGTGGATTATGTCTGCAACCCCAACCGAACGGTACTGGCGTTTTAGAAAGATTTTTCCATTTTTAGTCGAAAATATTCAAAGATAAATTTCAAGGTTAACGCGGAAAAGTCAAACGTCGTATTATTCTACTGTGGTCCAATTTCCAAGGGATTAAAAGTTAATCTTGATGGAGTCCTAAGTCGGAAATCGTATGTCTAGGCCTCCCAATCGGCAACTCTATTTAAGCAACTAAAAATCTCCTCATCCGTCCTTTCCAGCGCCGGGTGTCCAACACCTACGGCAGCACAGTATGTAATAAACTTTGTTTTAATCGCCGGCTACTAGCTAAACTGTATGACACATGCGCGCTTCCAAATTTTTAGTGACTTTCGCTTTTTTGGCTTACATTCTTGGCGAATGAAACAAAACAAACTCCAGCAAATTTACTACGGATATGCAAAGTATCTCCTCTGCTTTCCATTTTAGACAAGTAATTCTTGGGCAACTAGGTGATACAGTATTACCGACCCTAATGCTGGCATCGGCAGATGGATTTAAGTACCGTATATTAATAAAACATTCAGTGGTGTTCCATTTTATTGCAGAACATTTATCGTGTTTTTCTCAGCAAAGTGAGATCCTTCTGCTACCGGAAGCGAGGAGTCACTCTAAGATGCAAAAGCCTCCTCCCTGACGAGTCCATTTTGACAGTATTCATGTCATGTATCAGATTAGTTATGGAATATGCACGCCTTTCTTTAGCCACAGTTGGTGCTCCATTTAGCCTCATCGCTCCTCTTCAACGTGTCCAAAACCGAGCAGTTCGTGCAGTATTTTCGAGTAACTCTGATGCCAAACCCCTGCAGTCGATTCTGGATCATTTTGACGTGGTATCAATATCAGTGTTCTACAAATACATCCATTGCCCTCCATCTGAGGAGGTATCGAAACTCGTTCCAGAGAGAATAAAGCCTTTGCAATTAACTCGCCAAAGTAAAGCTCAACAGGACTACCGTGTGCGCGGTACAACCCGCCAGGAATACTTGAAGACAAGTTTCACCCGACTGTCTATTGTCAAATGGAATGGCCTCTTAGCAGAATTAATCCCGGAAAATCCGTTTCTTGAGACGTTCATGAGAATGTATAATGAAGTAAAAAGTGAGGTAATTACCAGAACTAGCGCATATCATCACTTGTGGGGGAGCCGTAAATCTTGTAATAGAAAAAATAATAAAAAAATTATGTAAGTTGTGTGTCGTGTAGTTTTTTTTTATTTTTCAGGTTCAGTCATTCTGTTTTTTCTTTATTATACTCCGTTTGCCACTGTTTTTACAACGGGTCATAAAAACAGTTTAATTCTAATGTCCTGGTCATCGACTCGGCCGCAATGACTTGTGATAGCCCTCTCCTCGCTGGTCTTTTGAATTGGTGTCCAGTCAGATACGAAAATTTTTTCGAATTTAGGGTGCGAAAATTTTTGGTCACGCGAGCTTTGGCTTAATGCTCTAGGTATTGAGAATAAAATGAAAATCAAGCAGTTGCGTCCCGAGGTTTTAGAGGTCCAGGTATGATTTTCGTAGATAATTTCGGAGACCACACTGCCTTTCTTGACGATAAATAAAAGTTCAAGTAGGGATAAAATCCATTTAATAGACAGTGTTTCACAAACAATGATAGAAATTGACAAAAAAATACCAGATATTTTACTATCTATCACTGTCTGTGAAACACTGTCTATTAAATGGATTTTATCCTTATTTGAACTTTTATTTATCGGTGTGATTTTTAGAATTGGAAAGTTTTGGATGGGAGGTTTCAACAGAAGTAGGGCCAAAATTACTAGCTTTCATTCTCAAGAGGAATCTTTCGTACAAAACTTTAGTATTTTAAAAATCTTCTTTTCTTTTACATAATATACCAATTGCATTCTGTAGAGGAACTTTAATTGATTATACATGGATTTCGCACCTCATTGTTAATTTTTTGCCTATTGTTGCATTTCATAGACTGTATGGTCAACTCCTGCGACTACAAGTCCATCTAAAACAGATTTTCTTGTTCTTGGGATGATAACATCCAATCATAAGGGTTTAAAGTAGGCGTATTATCAGGGGTGACGCTTGGAGCGTTTGCCTCTTGGAATATCATTGTTTTTCTTTCTTTTTTCAATCCAATTTGTCTGTTTTTGCTTATTTGACTGGCTCCCCCCCCCCACATCCCACCCTCTAAGAAACAGGTTCCCGCTTGCTTGCCTAGTTTGTACCTTATTCTCTTTTTTCCAATTTTTAATTATATGAACCAGTTATTTCCTTAAAAAAATCAATGAATTTTAGTGCCACATTATGTATGAAAATATGGTTTATAGCTTGATTGTTTATGTGCCGGGAGTTGTGTTTGTGCTCCGGGTCTAGGTTCGATGGTTAGATTGATTTAGGTATGTATGTATGTGTTTACATTTCAAAGCTGGTAAAGCCGTATACAAAACTGATAAAAATAAGCATAGTAAATAAGCAGATACAAATAATAAAATGAAACTATGTTCCAGTCTTTAAACCCTTTAGAATAAAATTATCTATTGTCATTATATACCTAGGAGACATTGATGTTAGGATTCCCAGTAGCAGCTCATCATTTCCACCATAAACAAACCTCTTCTTAGATAAGTGGTAGACAATTAGCTCGTATCTGAATCCAAAATCCAATATATTTGATTGGTAAATTTGGAAAAATAAACTAGTTGAAGCACTTGTGTCAGCACCCCAATGTTGAATATCTTGGTCTTATAACCTAGTCATATATAAATATAATTTGCTGTTAAGTTTGTATCTTCCTCAAAATGACAAAAATATAACAATAAAAGAAACGTCAACGTTCAAAATCATAGAGAAACGGAGTTCCCTTGAAAAAAAAATCATGTGACCGAAAACATTTTGTCATTTTTCGTTGGTGTAAAATTACATGGAGGAACTAATCAGGTTATACTTCAGACTGTTTAGGGTCTAGAAGTTTTTGCATGGGGATTTCACGTCACCCTGCATCACTATCATTACTTGAAGTGGTTAAAAAAACAACTCAGTCAAGTAATATAAAACTACTCTCGTAACCCCTATCAGTTGCAAAAAAAATACTTTTCAGATATTGTCGTTTGAAGTTATATATATATCCAAATTAAAAAAGTATGTCAGTGGCACCAGTTTGTAAAAAATGTTCAGGGGGGTGAGGATTTTTTGTTTGAATGAGAATACAAAAATGAGGTATATTTCAAAATCTGGGGGGAGAGGCATTTGCTTTTTTTTACGTCAATTTTTTAATGAAAATAGTAAAATTATACGTTTCAAAATCTCTGGGGGGCAATTGCTCCTCCCTGAATTGAAACCTGAATTTTAGGAGTGGTAATATCGGGGGATTCTTTCCTAGAGGGTTTGGAAAGCTGGAAAGTACGTTTTATCCTAATATCTCTAGGGATGCATTTTCTCGCCATACAGTATGGAGTGGCATTTTGTCCTAAACTGGGAAAAATTGACAACGTGGTGCTCATACGTTGTCATTCTTTATGAAATTGCTAATAGCCATCTATAGTTAAGTTATATCCATATTTACAAATTGGTCTTTACTCCAACCCGCTAGAAATTATTTATCTAAACTTAATTCAATTAATTCTACATTTTTATATAATGAATATAAAAACCGGGACTTTTAATTTTGTACTATGTTCCTTTTTTATTCTCGTTTTTCACTTGATACATTATAAACTTCTTCATTGTTCACTATAATTGCTAAGAGACTATCACATGTTCGGAAGCCTGTGGTTTAAAAATTGTGGCAAACTAACAATCCATAACTTGGATTTTGTATCGATAATCCTTTTCTATCTTCCTCTTTTTTCGAGTGATCTGAATTTTAAATCCATCTCCGATGGACAATTTTGATTTTGCGCGGCGTCTTCTTATGATATCCTTTTTTTGTTTCAACTGGGAAAACTGTCTGATATCTGAACCATATCAACTATCAAAAATCTGTATTTCATTTAAACGACCGGGACTTTTAATTTTTTCCCATGTTCCTTTTTTATCATCCTTCTTTTCGATTGAACTGAACAAACAATCTGAAATCTACAACCAATCAGAACAATTGACACTTTTTGCCCTCTTTCCCTTTCGGATGAACTTCTGGCCATCCCTACGAACCATTAAATTGTGATTGTGGTTAGAGGCCTGCTAGACATGTGATGTTTTACTAATTGCTTATGTTTGCTTGTTTTTGTGTAGTGAAGTCTGAATCGCCTGAGCCCCTGTCGATATCACCCCTTCCACCTTCCATGCAACAGACAACACAGCAGCAACAAAAAGTTCATATAGACCCAAATGCTAATCAATATACACCTGGCAAAATAATTAACAATCAGCAGAAGTTCAGCGTTGGAAATATACCGCCTGATCAGAATGAATCTCCATACTCAGCACGACAGTATTCAAGTTCTACGACAGTTTACTCATCACAGCCTACCAATGAAGGTAAGTGTATTTTTAAACGTTCTTATTTAACTTGTTTGTTTAGAGCTATGTTTCTAAAAGTTTGGCATGTGTACCACATGGACACGAGAAAAGTTTGCTGGGGGTACGCGTTGCACCGGAGTTTGGTAAGAACATGCAAAAAGCGTGCTTAGGTACTAATTGTACCTTTTTCAAGGTCAGGTAACATTCGACAATAAGTCAACAAAGAGGGACTGGTTATTGGACACGGAACCAAAGAGTATGGGTAATCCGGGTTGCAGCGGTAGCAAGCAACCTAGTAAGAGACGATCTCGTCCAGTGTCAAGAAATATAATAACGCAAAACTCCTCAAAATAGACTCTGATCAAAACAAAAAGTACACCATGAGAACCAGCTTGTTTGAAACCCTTATATAGGAAACTTACTTTCCTTTGGCTTGAACAACAAGGGAAATATATTGGCTTGAAAATCAAGAAAAGTGGCAGCTACTACAGCATTCTGCCTAAACGGCATCTTTTTTCCCACGGATAGTTTGGTACTGGATAGAATCAAATTTTCCACTAAAAATTAACTTATGAGAGCGAGAATTGGCGCTAGTTTTGATAAAGAAAATACTCTCAACGTTATCTAGTGTTTGGGAACACTTGACAATTTTTTACTCTAATATTAAGAATAATTAATTTAATTTGTGTTTAGTTGGTAAATTTAGTATAGTAGTAAGCGTCTGATCTCAGTTCCTGACAGAAAAACGATTACAAAGCTTAGAAAAATTTCAAGAGCCGCCAATCGCTAGATGACGTCGATGTTTTTTTGCCCCACTTTCCATTCTAATAAGTTACATATATACTTTGCGCGGAACCGCATTCCAGATGAAATTAACAAAAAGAGAACCAATGACGATCTGTCGTCACAGCACAGACAATTTCATCCTTCTAATTAATTCAAATAAATGTTATTCATAATATAACTTTTGTTTATATTGTATTATCAATAATTTTAGTTTTCTCTTATTAATATTTTGTGTATGTATGAAAAAAAATTAAATATATTTTGATCGTTGTGAGAATGAATCAATTTTTGTCAGGAAGGGTACCCTGCGTGATGAAAGTTATAAAAGGGGACACGCATATGTCAAAAGTTTGGGGGCTAAGTCTTCTATGACTTCTGTGGCGTATGCCATTAATGTGTGCATAAAATTGATTCAGTGAGGGGGGGGCAGACTAGAAATGACAGAAATATTAGAAAGATTAGACACAATCAATACATTCACAATAAAGAAACAATTCAACATAGTCTTCCCTGTAAGGTTCTGTCCAGGAAAAAAACAGAAGAGAAATAAAAATGAAACAAATACATAAAAAAAAACACTTTAACATAATGCATTCACACCTTCAAGACACACAAACACAATCTAATCATCCACCCCGAAAATCCCCAAAATCCCAACCTAGGTAGGGAAGTATCATATGATTTTGAAATATTTCAAATTGTATATTTGAAACCAAGCCACGAGAGATGCAATCTACTCATATAATTGGTTATTTCGGAAACTTCCAGCCAATCAAAAAAGAGTCGTTCTTCAAGGGATAAAATATCACTAGAAGCACACCAAAATAGGAATATATCTAATTCGCCAGTAACAGAAGAAAAGAAAATGTAAAAACATGTGTAAAAGAAGAAAGAAAAATGTCAAGAAATTTCCGAGACAAAGAATCAAAAACAGAAAAAGTAAAATCACATAAAAGGAGGGAAATATCGATGATAAAAGAAAGGGAAGAAATGAATAACATTTCAAACCCAGAATTCATACAGAAAAGAAAAATATCCCGAAATAACACAAAACCAAAGTAGATACAGTCAGCACGGGAACGTATTTTTCTTATCACTGACCCATCTCTTGGCTTGGCTAAAACTTGACCTTGTTCCGACCAAGCATTCCACGGACCCAACTTTTCCTTAGCCATATTGAGAATGTCTCTGGGATGCTTTGCCAGAGACTCTGGAACGAAAGTTCCACTAAGAAGCTGGTTTCAGCCTTGAACACATTACTAGCAAATTCTTTGCCCGATCTTTCACAATAACCGTAGCAACCCTTGAAGGAGATTGAGAAGAATCTACCGCGACATTATATAGTATCTGTAAAACCGAATTTAATGGGAAATATATCAAATCGCAAAATGTCGTGATTTTTGAGGGAGGTAATAAATAAAATTAATAATATAAAAAATAATATAAATAATAATATAAATAATAATATAAAATTAATAAATAAAAATAAATAAAATTAGAAATTCACCTTAAGGACTTGAAAATAAAACGCAAAAAAAAATCAATCAAAAGTGTGTGGACAATGCACAAGTGCATTGAACAGTAAACTAAAAATACAAGAAAAGAGTTTTTAGTATGGTATGTTTTTATAGCCTCTATTTGAGGAATAATAGTAGATTTGTCTAAAATTGTTTAGTAAATGTTAGAATTGTTCTCTAAAAAATATACGCATTTCTGTGAAACAATATTAAATGTAGTTAATTTAAAAAGGGTTAATAAAAGTATTAAAATTAAAAAAAATAACTAACTCGGAATTAAGTAATTTAGTATATTATAGTGTACTAGAGATTAAATATAATATAACTGAATTTAAAATTAATGTATATTTATTTGTTCTACAGACCTTGTTGAGTATTTGTGGGAAGATGTAGGGACTGGGAAGTCTCGAGCACAACCCAATGCTTTCTATCACGGGGTAAGCAAAGAAATGGCATGCATTATGCTCTGTTCTGTCCTGGTAGTATATTGTACACTCGATTAATTAACAGCATATTATAGTAACTTGCTTACTGAATAACTTAATTTTTTGCATGTTTTTAAGGTTTATTCGCGTAGGGGTATTTTTAAACGCCATGGTTATGCATACAATGAATGCTTATGTACATTCGAGTGACCCAGTTGCCAAATATATTAGCTCAATTTAAAAAAAAACAATGTTCAGTTTGCGCGCGTGCTAGTGTGCATTGTTTAGTCTATTTATTTTTTTTTATTTTTTTTACTGTTTATTATTATTATTTTTTGTTTATTTGTGTTTATGTATTACTTATTTGTTTATTTATCTATTTGTGTCTTTTTTTAGCATTGAGTTAGTCAAATTGGCAAAATATTAATTTATTACACAGTTCACCGTCCTTTCCGCTTTTCTTTTTTCGCTTCGCATGGCGCTTTAGCCATGCGTGGTGCTTGCCACCTAATGTAACGGGTTACAAATCGGATTCACTCAGGGTAAACTATTTACATCTTCTTTTTTTATTATTCATTAATTGATGATTTGCTGGGTATTTATTTAAAAAAAAAATTTAAAAAATATGAATACCCTTAAAATCTGATTAAAAGACATTTTGGATCTTATCATAGTAAGATGCTATTGACGCCACATTTATGTGTGTATTTCGTAAATTTTTATCAACTCAAAAATAACGAAGGTATTCAGCTTTCGAGTGATGATTTTCACCCTATGGACAGTGCCATATTAAGGCAATTTATTCCGGAATTTCTTAAAGGTTCTCCCAAGGCATTTTGGGCATTCTAAGTAAGCTAGCTGTAATCAGTTGGTTTCTTTATTATTATTTATTTATTTTGGGAGGGGGAAGAGGTAAGTATGGTCGGTAGTGAGTGTGTAAGTAGGGTTTTTTAAAGGGTGATATTTACCCATACAAGTTCAAACTTTGGCTTTGTCGTTAATTTGTTTATTTAATAAAACCCTGTTTCTATTAAAAAAAATGTATTTATTAATTTTGTTTTGTAAATAATGTACATTATCAGTTGAATACGATACTTTCCTATAGAGCTAAAAAAAAATCGAATTTTTAAAGCTTATTGAAATCATCTGGGTTATTACCACAGTACGATGCTATCAATGTAGCATGTATCTGAGGTATCTAAGTTTTTAGGCGAAAATCTTCTCTCAGTCAACAGCGCCATTCAAAGCAACCACTTTCGCCGATATAATATGATAATACCAAAGTAGCAGAAGTGTGATTGGTTTAAAAATGTGAACAGTCTCAGCTAATAAAATGTAATAATATTAAAAAATTACTAAACCAACTTGTTATTATTCTTAATATGCTATCACTCCATGATCACTCTCTGCAATACTTCCGGTGCACTTAAATATATGTTTACATAGTAAATAGTGCACGTTAATGAGCAACCGGTCACCCCCCCCCCCCAAAAAAAAAAAAATACCTGGAATTTATAAGGAATTATTGAACAAAGCTTGAACTATAGACAAGGTTCACGACTTAATGTGTCCCACTATCGAGGGACCTAAAAAATCGTCTGTGGGCCTTCAAAGGTACGCTTGCTTGTTACTGCTTCAATCTGGGTTGCAAAAACATCACGACTTTCTCAAACTAAGTTATAAGGTCCAGAATAGTAGAATCAATGGGGAGGTACTTGTTCTCCCTTCCTTCCCTAGATTTAAAAAAAATACTTTTTTTGCCATTGAATAATAGCTTTTTTGTATCTTCATTGAATAAATTGAAAAAAAAATAAAGAAATTGGTCCCCTCTAAATTAGAATAATATACCCCCCCCCCTGAATTTCCGTGCATTGGTGCCACTGCTCCAGAATTGCTTTTAGTCTCGTAGTTATGGCCTTCTGACTACTATGAAGGTAGTCATATCTTGAACAGTGAAAGATGAAATAGTGCTCAATAGGTCGAAGACAAACTGGGAGTTCTGAGAGATTTATGCTTGGACTGCACTGTAGCCATGCCTGGTGATTAAAGTCCAAAATGTTTGAATGGTTTGTGTTTCTATTAGATTTTGATATCACATTTGCAATACAGAAATATATATTAATTAGCTCTTAGACTTTGATTATACAGATGTTTGAGTGTCCAAGATAAAAATGTTAGCGAAATGAACGAATTTTGACGTTTTGAGAGTTCGTGGTGTAAACATAGGTTTCAAGAAGACAGATAAACTAGGATAGACGACGGTGAATAGGGGATGCTTGGTAACGGGGACATGGACGAAGTGGACCTTGGTCGAAGTTCTACCTACCTGGGTAGAATAATTGATATTGACGGTGAAGTAGTGAAGATGTAAAAAGTAGAAAAACCAAGGAGTTGGGTGTTTTCTCACGACTTGAAGAATAAGAATATAATTATTCGAACTATTAGGATGTTGGAGGCCACTGTAATGCCAGCAGTCAGTTATGGCTCTAAAACGTGGGGGCTTTGATACTCATGTTTCCATAGAAATTGTCTCAGGATATTCACTGACCGCATATTAAACAGCAAGCGTTGCGAAGAATGTGGGCCGATCTGCCTTTCTAGGACTATAATGAAAAAAGACTTAGGTGGTTAGGTTACGTTTTACTGATGAAGGATGATAGACTGTCAAAAATCGTACTTTTTATTCATCTATCGGAGCCAAACGTCCTTGAATGGGTGGGAAGCAGTCATAAGAAAAGATTTAAAGGTAATTGGAACTTCGCTAGAGGGAAGAAAAGGTGAAGCTATGAACATATTTTGATGGAGGAGGAGCGTTTGCACCTGTGCTTGCCTCAGGCGACTTGGTGAGGCAATGAGTTGCTAGTGAAACTGGTGGATATCCCATAGTGTGTAGTAAAACCCGCTAGGCAATATGTTTAATACTAGGAATACATGCAACTTGTATGTGTGCTTTATTTATTCATTTATGTCATTTTAGCCATCTCAACCATATCTTACCAACTTGCAAATGCCATACTCCCTCCTTAAACTCCTTAAAAATTCAAATGTCCCAAATCCCTTTTTTGAGAATTTTTCTCTCATTTCTACGCCCGGTCCTTGAGTATGCCTGTGCTGCTCGGTATCCCGGCGTTTACAGCTCGGTATCCCGGCATCACCAAGGAACTGGCTGGCCAAAAAGCTGGCTAAGAGTTATTTTTAATGTGGATAGGGTCCTTTATATCTCTCTTCTTCGCAGAACCAGTTTGGTTACCCTTGAAGAAAGGAGAACAATATTTTGCTTACGTTTCAGTAGTCTTTCGTTTTCACCATTTTTCCCCACCTGCTTATACCTTTCTTCCCTCAATTTGATTCAATAAAAATCCCATTCTTACGTCAATAAAATTTTCCAGTCAGCATAAAACTTATGGGTTATGTAGACCGAACCAAGAAAAGTCTTAACGAGAATGAAAGGTTTCGGAAGAAAAATCTGATTATACTCATTATTTGCACGGAAAAAATAGAGAACAAGTTTTTCTCCTATATTATTGAAATGCTAAATAAGCGAAATTTCCTCATTTCCCCCCTTTTTTATCATTCACTGTGTAAAGTTTTTTTTTATTAATTTTCGAACGCATTATTTATGCAGTTTATATTTTACTGTATATTTTTTTTTTTTTTTTGTTATTTATTTTATGTCTGGTGCATTTTATTTTTCATTAGTTTTAACGTTTGCTTTGTTCCTGCTGTTTCATGTTTTTGTTTTTCTTTACTTGACGTAATATGGGAATTCGGCTCCACTAGAGCTTATAATAGACTTTAGGAAATAAATATTATCGTAGCTTATATATAAGTGATTAAATTTCATCAGCTGGCTTTTCATTATTTAAACATCATCTTATTATTGTTAATATTTTTAATATTTATGAGTATTTTCCAAGTATCGTTTGGTGCTCTTATCATGTTTTAACTATCCTCTTTTAATCATAGTTGCTGCACCACCTTCAAGAGCCGTTGGATCCATTGCTGATTATGATCCGCTGAACGAAAATTACGGCTCAATTGCAAGGTCTTACAGAGGTCCTTCTCAGAATCAACAGCCACAAAATCAATATGTGGCAAACCAACAAGTTCCGTCACATCAACACCAAATTAGAAACCAAGGTGAGTCATCCCTTGAGTCATATTAGTCATCCAGTTAGATCACAAGTATGTGATCCAAAGCCTATTTAGGTTATTAGAAGTTGAACCTGATAGGGATTTCTCACCTGCTACGTCATTAGCTTAACTGGATTTCATGTTCTCTGGATTTGGCATCATAGTCCAGAACAGGTCACATCCCTAATTCCCTATATGCCCACACAGGGGGGGGGGGGTGGTAACTGTCTGAAATCTATTTAGTGTCGAAATTCACCTGCGAATGTTCGAAATTCCTTTTTCTCTGCTTCGATTCAATTAGCTGTGCGAGTCATCTTTTTCAGCCTTGTGCAACCTATGATGGTAAAAGTTAAAATTAGGTTAAGACAGATTAGGTTAAATTTGGTTCTAAATATCAAAAATGGG
This sequence comes from Artemia sinica, assembly GCA_027921565.1. Classification (NCBI taxonomy): domain Eukaryota; kingdom Metazoa; phylum Arthropoda; class Branchiopoda; order Anostraca; family Artemiidae; genus Artemia; species Artemia sinica. The sequence goes on along the minus strand of CM051272.1, from coordinate 43,973,007 downwards.
TTAAAAACCTAACTTAAGCTAATCTAAACCAACCTAACCTCCCATCATCAAACCTTGCATTAAATTGAAAAAATTGACTGGCAACGCTGACTAAACCCAAGGAGAAAAAAAAGGTATTTCGGACATTCACCGGTGAATGTAGACATTAACCAATTTGCGGACATTCACCGTAACACACACACACACACACACACATATATATATATATATATATATTATATATATATATATATATATATATATATATATATATATATATATATATATATATATATATATATATATATATATATATATATATATATATATATATATATATATGTATATATATATATATTCCATTGTATTTCATTAGTTGATTGATAAGTCTATCCGTCATCTGTGTGTGTGTGTGTGTTTTAGTGTCTTTATCTTTTAAAGGCTATATGAAACAGTCTCTTGCTGGAGTGTATGTCTAAATAAACCTAAGTCTAAGTGTAGTTACGCAAATCAGAGAGCGGTGGAATCCCCTGAGATTATTCCCATGGACCTCCTCCGGAAAAAATTAAAAAATAGCTGCATAACAATAGATCTTTACTACCCCCCCCCCCCCCCTGGGTAAAGTGTACTATTCACTCCAACACGCTGAAGGACAGATCCGTGCACTTATGAGAACCAGTATAGGCTCGTAACTCTTAGGGTGCCAATACGGCAGAATCCCCCTTTGAACCTCAAATTGAAGATGTTCTTCAACAGTTGAAACTATTTTTTAATCATATAGGAAACTTATTTTGGAAGGTATCTTCACTGGGAGTAGAAACTTTTACTTGCCACATAGTATACAGTCATTATAATCCCTAGACTGGAATGATTTGATCAGAGAACATGGCATCCAGGCAAGGGGTCACAGCCAATACGCCACCAAGACGAATATGTTGAATATAACTATTGCCATTCTCCGGTATTTCAGTAAATTTTAATGCTCTATACAAAGAACAAATTGAAAAAAAACTTACAAAACAGAATATATTACCCATTCTTGGTGAAATAGTTGCTAAAGTTTCGTTCCAAAAAGTTGTTTCTGGAACTCAGTATTAACATATTATTCCAAAAAAAAAATACTGGAAAAAAAAATATCCAGAAATAAAAACTCTGGAGCAAAAAGATACTTGCAACTTTTATCACCAAAATGGGTGTATTTACGCCCTTTTAAAATTCCTTTTAGTTTGAATGTTATTCCTCTGTCATAACATTTTTTTCAAATATAGATTGTTTGTAAACACTTGAGTTTGTTAGGGAAAATTCCCCAGCCCCTTGGCTACTCTCATGGGTTGTATTATTAGTAGGAATACTTTTTTTGTGTGATACCTAGGGCGTGTCATCAGTTGCTGGTGTCGGATTTCTCCAATAAAGCTCATTTTAAACTGAAAAATCGAAAACTGGACTAGTGTAGCATTACTACTTTACTGATTGGTTACTGAGCATTATTTAAAGGGAAGTTTTTTTTAAAGGTACTTGGACCTTTACGCTCAATCAAGAATATTGTACAGGATGTTTGTTCGGTAAGGGGGGGGGGACAAAAAAATCTTTAGGACACATATCAAAATTAGTTTATATGCATTTTTGTTGTTTTTTCGAGTCGAATGATTTTTTTGTTTGGGAGGGGGGGGGGTTCAAACCCGATACGTCCTCCCCCGGACACGGTCTTGCTTTTGGAGATTACTACTATCTTCTGTGAAAAATGCAAAAACCAAAGATAGAATGAGATGAAGAAAAAGAAGAAATAATAGTACGCACAGTGAATTCAAGAATAGTAATAATAGTAGCAGATCTGCAAGCTCAATCACATTATGATGAATTTTGAATCGAAAAATATTTTTGAGAATTTTCAGAAATTTCTGAAAATAATTTTATGCTATTTAACTGTAGTTGTTGCTTAAGTGCTATCTTTAGGACGAAATTAACGGAACTTTTACAGGTTTAATATATTGTTTTGTAATAATGTCATCGTTAGTCAAGATTGTATTAGTATCAAGATGCTAGTAAAGAACGAACCTCGGCACAAAGTAGCTGTTTAACGGGTTTTTATAGAAATTGTTCCCTAACAAATATTTCTCATGTAACACTATTTTGAAAATAATAAAGAACGACACCACCCCCTAATTTCCATTAAAAAATTTCTGTTAATTTATGAATTTCAAGCAAAATGAAAAAAAAAAGAATAAACAGACTTTTTTTTTTGAAAAAATTAATTTGACTTTTCAAGGTATCAAGAGATTATTGAAATATCTATGCACAAACTTAAATGATAAAACGTAGATACTCAAAGGAAAAAAAAATTATCTGATCGACTCAGTACTCAGCACATCAAAGCAAGAAGTCAACCACATTTTCCCCCCTGTTGTCTATTTCCGAGCGCCACTTCTTCTGCCACGCGTGCACTTCTGCCACGTCGCACCCCGTAAGGCAATCTTTGTTCCCCGTGGGGTACACTACGGCCACTATGTGAGATTTCTAAAATGAGTATTTCCACTTTTGCTTGCAGTTTCCTTGGTTTTGCTTTGCTGAAATTCAAAACTAAAATAATGGGCGTGAGAAATACTGAGCATGAATTGAAAATAACAAAATATGTAGGTTAAAAGGAGCTTGGAATAGGGACATATTGAAATATACGGTTTTTTATGCTGTAAAATACTCCAGCTGTCAAGCGCCATAGCTATTTTCTTTAATTGCAATGAAGATTTTCGGACGTTCTGGCTTACCATCCCATTTTGGAGGGGTGGCATAGTGTGCCTCTCACTCCCTTATAAAGAACAACAACAGAGAAAAATCCAAAAAAAAATCCAAAACTAAGAAATAAAGACAATCAATATCTACAATTGTCGCAACTGAGACTATAGGTCACAGAAGCTAATAGAAGCTTTGGTGTTCTCATTGAAGCATCTATTAGCTTATGTGACCTATTGACTCAGTTGCGGCAGTTGTAGATATTGATACTGGTTGTTTTTATTTCTTGGTTTTTGATTTTATTTGTTTTTAGGTTATTTTAGTTTTTATCTTTTCTTTCTACCGACCGTAGTCCTGTTTGTTCTTTGTTGAGATTTCTCTCTTTGTTGTTCTTTGTCATGGCTGTCCGGCTTTAGGTTTTTTTTACTCCCTTATAACATCTGTTCCTCTAAATGAGGAGTAAAAATATGTAAAATCACCCTAGCACTACTGACTAGGAGTCAGCACGGCTAACACATAAATATGTATTCATATAAATACGTAAATATGTATTTATGGCCTGGATAATGGTTAAAATGGCTGGTTTGCTTCCTTCCTTTCCTCCCTCCCCACCCTCTGAATCAAAATCTTGGAACAGTCCTGTAAATAATTCATTTATTTTCGCCCTGGCTTCTTTATTCCCTCTTTCCGTGTGTTTAAACCACTAACTAGGGGGGTGGGGGGAGGGTTACTGCATGCGATATGAATCAATGGCTATTAGATGAAAGTCATTAGCTGATATAAGACTTTTCCTGACATAATTCAAAATGAAATATTTAAGAATGACATGCTAAAGTTCTAGTTGAAGACGGTATTTTTGGCAAAATGTTTATTCAAGCCATATTGGTTTAGCGTTGTCTATAGAATGAATCACGTGATTCAGCATATTGCTAATTTAGAATCCACAGGCGTGTCCCTATCAAAACATGCTTAGGTCGAGTAACTTTAGCGTGATCAGGATGCGTTATTTGGCCGCAATTATGTCTTTATCCTTGTGAATACTTGACAGGGTTTTCATGGAGGGGGGGTATCAGCCTTAAGATTAGTCAAAATACCCCCAACACCATCCAGGGGAAAAGATACGTTATAATGTATGAAAAATAGGATATTGCTCCTTAAATTGGCTTCATCAGTTCCCTTTTTCAAAAAAAAATAAAAAAAATATCCATATCCTTTTCAAGGTCTGAACTTGTGTGCCGACATTCTTTACCATAAGGCCATGTTAGTCCGATCCTTATGAGTTGGACTATATCAGAAGATTCTTGCGACGAATGGGGAGGGTGTCTAAAATAGGAGAAAAGCGGGGGACAGAAGAGTGAACAGATGTGACATAAAACATACAACACATACATGAGAGATATATGTAGCACATAGCCATCATTCTAGAAATCCAAAAAAGTTGTTTTTTAGGCCACTATTTATAATTTTCCAAGGGGAGCTCCCAGAGGAGGGGGTCGTGCTGCTTTAAAAAAGTGCTTTTTAAGACCTGAAGCAAAATTGTCTTAAAATTATCTGCATTAAAAAAACATTCGTACTGGAGGGGGGGGGGTCCTTTTTGTCAATATTCCACATAATCGTTCAGGTTTATTGGTCGACATTTACATTCTAAGACGCCCGCATACAATGAATGGTATCGTTTTACACTCTTTTGTTCCAACACCTGTGGAATTGATTGATCTCGTTCATACTTTCTCTATTCAAATTTGTGTGCCAATTTTTGGTCAGAACTCGCAACTGATATAATTTTGGCGTGTCATCTCGGTGATTAACGAAAAACGTATTAATAATTTTTGCCAAATCTGTATCGAATGATTTCTTTTTTGGAAAAATTCGGTCAAACTTTTCATATTGCTTTTATGGCATGCAAATTGTAAATGACGAAAAGTAACCTTGCGAATATTAAGATATGTTGAACGGACATGGGCGAGTTAAAATACATTCTGTCCGTATTACCCCGCTTCAATCTTGGAAGAAAAAACTTTATTGGGTTATTGACACTTTTGTTTTATTTTTTGTCATCGACTGTCATTATTCTTTTTCTCCACGGAGCCCAAAGAAAAAAAGAGAGATTACTTTCTCGTAATTCTGTGGTAAAAAGTGGGTCTTAAGGGGAGACAAATAACCCCGCCTTTTGAAAATCTGATTGGCTCTTCTGTGTTTCCGTGTGAAATTTTAAGCCAGTAAAAATAACGAATATTTTTTAGTTACTAGTTTTGTTACTTACCCTGTGATAGCAGGGTGAATTTCCCAAAGGAATTTCAGCATATATTCCTGATTCAATCATGCTACCATAGTTGTAAGCAGTAAATACCCAAACAAAAATGTACTAAGATATTGCTTGAATATCAACTCCGTGACTCGAACAAAAATAGTACATTTACAGTACAGTTTGCTATGGTCAGCCAAACTATTTATTTAGATAATAAAAAAATACGATTTGCCGAAGACCAAGTGCCAACCGATTCAAATATTTGAAAAAATTGGGGATGTGCGTTCTCTTAGTTTAATTGAAAACTGTTGGTTATATTTTACGATCAGTTTTGGCAGGACCGTATCTAGGGGGGGGAGGGGGTTAGCCGGTTTGACCCCCCCCCCGAAATTTTGTCTGACTCTTAAAAACGTAACAAAAATGGATATAAACAAATTTTTCTTGCGTTTTTTTAGTTTTTTTTTGTGTACCCCCCCCCCGAAATTTTTTTTTGAGGGAAACCCTCACCGAAAAGAAAATCCTGGGTACGGCCTTGTTTCTCCTGGATATAATGATTAAGAATGGATATAAAGGCCAAAATTATTTTGGTCTTTATATCCATTCTTAATCATTATAATCCAAGAGAAACTTGTCGATCTACTCCAAAAGCTTCAGCTCTGTGTCTTCTAAATATAAACCTTTTCTGGAAACCTTCGTATCTAGATTTAAACTCCAAACGCACTTTCAAGAGGCTAGACAACGTAAGATATTATTGTGTACTGGTGATTATTTTTTTCCAAAATCTGGACAAAAGGTTATCTTGCAACTCATTGCAGACCAGGCACGTGATAATTACTTTTTGGAGGGATCCGTCTCATGACACCCCAAGTCGGTTTAAACAGGCAGGTCATATAAAATTTGCGGGAAGTCATAAAAAAAATTAAATTTTATGTTTTTTCGGGGAAGAACAAAGAGCATTGCATCTGTCAACGTAGCTCTTGACAATCTATGTCTAAAAAGTAGGCTTAAAACCACTGTAATATAAATATAATACAGTAGGATCATTCCCTATCTCAACCATTATACAAAGCCGGACCGAGATGCAAGTGCTCCGGAGAACATTTAAACAAGTATAAACACAAGCGACATTAGATCTTTTCACGGGTAGACAAGTCAGATTTCTCTTGAACGTGAAACTTGGCTTCACCTTTGTAACACTAAATTTTAAAGAATCTAATTTTAGTTTAATTTAATCCATTACATATATAAAAATCGGTAATTAGTAGTGCAATGTTATTATTAGATGTTCTTAGGAATTACAAGAAGGTTTCGAAGTCTCGAGTTGGTTTCAAAGGTATTTTGAGAAAGTTTCTGCGAAAATACGCGTTCTAGGGTAATATACACAGGACCGCTGATAACAGATTAAATAGGAGTAGCTGTTTGTACGTGCTGAGGATGTAGTAGCCAAAAATCACTGAGGTGTGATCTTACTGTTATATTATTTATATACAGTGGCTTAAACCGAGGCCGTACCCATGTTCCAAAATGCTAAATTTTTCAGGGGGGGGGGGACTTGGCTCCCCTGCAGATGGATTTTAACATACCTTGGATCGAACTAGCGTAATATTGAACTCGGATCGGAACAAATCGTCAGTCGGGTATCAAAAGGTTGTATCTCCATAGTTGTAAATTTTCAGAAGAGCGAATAAAAAACCTCACAACTTTCTTATTTCCTCTCAGATAACTGCAAAAAAAGGATTGAATGTATTGATTTTACATATCAATCTGTTTTTGTTTTACGGTTATCGGAGGGGAAACCAAATGAGGTTTTTTATTTGCTCTTCTAAAAATTTACAACTATGGACATACGACCTTTTGATTCCCGAGTGATGAAATACGCAGATTAGTGGTGACTTGACACATCGGGAAAACAGTCTCATTATCTGTAAAGAGTTTGTTGGGGTGGATAACCCCTTCTTCCTTTTTTTAAGCATAAAAAAAGTCTAGCTGACCGTTTTTCTGTCCTGTTTTTCATTCATTTACTAAAATTTTAAAACGAGGAGAAATAAATTCATATAATTAATGTTCTAGGTTTGCTTGTTGATCGTTAGAAAGCTTCTCTGTTGAAGTAAACTTGAAGAAAAACATTGAATGGAACTGTTTTAAGCCATCCAAGTATATATTTTAGGTATTTCCCGCAGATAGGAATGCACCTGCTTCTAGTATTATACCTCCACTCATACCTCTACTACCTGCACCCGCCAATTCATGTGTGAGGTTTACTTTTATTATTTAAGTGTTCACATATTAAGGTCAGGTCCTACATTCTGAAGTTATTAGAAAAAAGGCAAAACTTCAGGGATCTGAAAGTTACCCTATTCCTCTTAATTCGCCCTTTAGGGTGAAATAAGTTGCAATGGTGTGTCTGTTTGGTGTGCATCAATGACAATGACACCTAGTTTAATATTTTATATAAATAAAATGCTTATCACAATGTTTACGGTCCAGTGCCCTTGCACAATGCTTACTCTGGAAAGGTTCAGATTGAGACCACTTGGCAACGGTGACCCACAATAGATAGGATCAACGTCCACTTTTATGTAGTTTACCGTTGACACCGCCCCACAACGTCCATTCATTCTGTGTGTGTGAGTTGATTGTTGTGATTAGCAGCGTCAGCGGCAGCACGTTCTTTGATATAATCTGGATTGTAGCCTATATCCGGCATATAACGTTCTAAGCCTGAATTTCATATTTAATGTCTTCTTATTTGAAATTTTAGGGTATTCTCAGCCACAGAGTGTTCAACAACCGCAACAGCAGCAATACTCAACGACAAATAATGTGTCTGGCTACCGTCAACAAAACTATATCCAACAGTCAGCCAATCAGTATCAGCAATCCCCTACCCAGTATCAACCACCATCACAGGTCTCCCAACAGTATTCAGGTCAAAGGCAGAGTCAAGTGAAATCGAATCAACCAACGGGATATCAAAGTCAGGGACAGTATCAGCCGCCAGCCTATCAGGCAAATCCTGCTCCACAATATCAAGCAAACCCGGCTGCACAGTATCAGCAGAGTCAGCCACAGTATCAGAATAACTATAGGCAGGATACATATTCGCAGCAACAGCAATATCAGCCTTACAATCAGGCGTCGATGCAAAGAAAACCACAAGGAGTAAGTATTAATCTTTTTACGATTAGAGCCGTGATTCCCAACGTGGGGAATGGCAATATTTTGGTGGGTCAGGGGCAGGACGTGCGTTCTTCGGCTGATTATACTTAAGACCCTTAATTAAAAAAAAAATCATTTGAATTACGTCACATTCACATGCATTTAAAGAACAAAAAAAGAAAAAAAATACATGATAGTATTGCAATGACGCTATACATTGTATAAAAGGGGTATGTATTCATACAGCATTTTTCGTTAGTGTAAAATATGCCCCCAAAAAATACCAAGTTAATCGCCTTTTAATCTTCCTTCGTGTGAATACACATAAAATTTTGGTTAACAAAATTTAAATGTCACGAGGGAGGCGGCATCAGGATTTTAAAAATGCCTGGGCGGGGCAATGCCTAAAGTCAGTTGGAACCACTGGATTAGAGTGAGTTCTAGGCGTTTACCCCCCCCCCCTCCTGCGGAAAAATATCCCCCGGTAAATACCCCTTGTGGAAAATAAGGCTTTCCAAATTTGAGAATTTTATTTGAGTTTTATTTTGTAATTTCCGTAGAGGGAAAGAATTTTGGGTACTTGTGTATTATGCGCCACTCACTCTAGTTTACGCTGTGTAAAATTCGAAAACACGCCGTTTTTTTGTTAGTTTCTTCATTACTTTAGAAATAAATTTGGGCTATAGATTTGCAGATTATAAGGGGGGGGGGTAAAGTATAGTGGGTCTGCATCCAAAATGTGTTTGATACAGTTATTCTGCATATTAGATAGATAGATAGGTAAGTGTATATTAAAGCCAAATATACGGCCATGAATACAGTAAAATAACATAAATGAAAGGCACAAATAACATGAATTTTGATCAGCAATCATTATAAAACACTTAAATGAAACACTACATTAACCTAACAATAGTACTTAATACTTCGAAAAAACGGTCATTAAAACAAAAAAACACCTAACACTTGGAAAAAAAACACTTAAATGAAACATTACATTGATTTTTTTTTTTTTTTTTTTTTTTTTTTTTTTTTTTTTTTTTTTTTTTTTTTTTTTTTTTTTTTTTTTTTTTTTTTAGGTAACAAAATTTCCAGATACCTCGCTTTTAGTGGCCATATACCTAGAAAGAATTCTTTTTTGACTTCAAGCCGTCCAAATACTTTACCCTCCCCCCTTATGTGCAAATATATACCCCAAATTATATATTTATGATATGTTCTGTCACTTGTCTTTGTCTTGTCTCGCGCTAAACTGAAAAAAAAACTAACGAAGAAACCGGTTTTTTCTCGAGTTTTACACAGCGTAAACTTGAGTGAGTGGCCCATAATACACAAGTACCAAAACTCCTTCCCCCTACGGAAATTAAAAAAATAAACTAAAAAAAAAAAATTCTCAAATTTGGAAAGCCTTATTTTCCACGGGGGGTATTTTCTGCGGGGACATATTCCCCGGGTGAGTATTTTCTGCGGGGGTATTTTTCTGGGGGGGGGGGTTAGTCGCCGGCCACAATAAGAGTGATGTTTCCAGCCTATAAATGTACATATACATAGGCTCAATGGAGGGACTAGACAAATATTTTACAGGACGTCACTTTATTTTCTCACTTTAGGTTACGTTTTTAAATCGTCTTACGGTTGCTCAGACTTGGATCTTTAGCCACAGAGATGGTATAGATGCTGAAAATTTTGCCGAACTTCTCAATGATTTGATTTTCTTTCCCTTTTCGTCACGTTTCCACCTATCGTAATTATCTTTCGTGTGTTTTCCTTTTCCTCTGTTGCCGTTCTTCCATTTTTTTTTTCCTGCATTTTTTTTGTTTCCTTTTCTTGCATCTTAACTTTGTTTCCTTTGTTTTCATTGTTGTTTGGTTTAACTCTTTTGACTTGAAATGCCGATTTGCCTTATTGTAGTTTGTGATAATGAGTTTTAAATGATGCATTATCTTACTGGATGTTATATTAATAAGTCAAAATTTGATTTCTCGATCGTCATATTGAATGCCCCCCCCCCACTTGTCTTCTAAAAAGGGGTTTCAAACTCTGAAAGGTTTTTATTCGGAAAACTGTGGACGTTGGTGTGGATCATGATGCCAAGTTTTTTTGTCTTCCGTCAAATGCCCAGGATTGCTTTGAAAGCACATAATCGCTCTCACGTTCAAAAATTGTGTTAGAAAATTTAACCCACTTCTGAGGTAATTATATATATATATATATATATATATATATTATATATATATATATATATATATATAATATATATATATATATATATATATAATATATATATATATATATATATATAATATATATATATATATATATATATATATATATATACTACTCAAAGGTGTATCCAGGATTTTTGTCCGGGGGGAGACGGGGGGGGGGCACAAAAAACTTAAAATACACGTAAAATACATTCGAATTTTGTTACGTCTTTGCGAGTCAGACAAAATCGGGGGGGGGTTCAAACCCCGTAACCTCTCCGCTTCCCTGGATATGGCCCTTATACTTCTACGTCTTGTACTAACAACTCACAGCAACACCGGGTCACTTGAAGCCAACACAGCTCTGCACGCTTATCCTTCGTCCCAATCTATTCAAAGCTTCCCTCTTTACAGCCTTCCAAGGCTAAAAGTCCCAGAAAACATATGATAAGTCTCAGATTCCTTCAAACCCTTTCTTATGACATGTTCTCCTGTAATAGAATTTTACAGGAGAACAAATATCAAATCTCGAAAAATTTTTCGGGAATAGTTTTTTTCAACAGAATTTTAAAAAATTCAAAGATTACTTCTGAAGAGATCTGAATACTCAGTCTTACCCAATCAGATTGCTGCTGGGAAGGAGTTGACAAAAGCACTTCATCCTAACTATCTTTGCTGAGAGACTTTCATGCAACCCGTCTAACTAAAACATTTTTGTTTGATAAATATTTCGGGCGCTTACGAAGAAAGGAGGGATATTCAGGCTTAGAATTTCAAGATGTTTTACTAAAAGTGTTATAATTTTCAATTAATTTGCTCTTTTTGAATTGGTTCTTTTTACTCCAAATGAGTTTCTACCTATGTGCCTGACATATGGTCTTCCCTGCAAATTTAGGATATGAATTATAGGGTATGAGATTCCTCTAAATTCCTTATAAATATATTATTTTTGGAATATATTATTATTGTATTAAATATTTAGTTGGGGTGGGGGAGGGTCTAATAGTATGGTTTAGCCCTTGCTGAAACATTCCTCATATGGTAAAATAAAAATAACTTTTTACGTATGGCAAATAGGTCGATTTTCTGGTGCGACTACATTCTAGCCACGAAGACAACCACTTGTTGCCATGGCTAACATTAGTTTTACACGGTCTTTGATAAATGGTGCCACCGTATTTCAAAGCACGTTATAAAAGAGTTTTGGACAAGAGATGATAAGACACATTTAAGGGATGAAAAGAAGCCTTTGAATGTACAAATTAATTGACAAAGAGTTAAGTTTCGAAAAGGAATTTCAAGTTTATTATTATAATTTCCTTCTTCTTGAAAAAAATCACTGCAAATTCTAGAAACAGAAAAGTTTTGAATTTTCGGTTTGTTGCGAACAAACTCTTATTCAAAATTTCAAAATCCGACAGCGTGCACGTGCTAAAATTCACTTGCCTTAAAACCATCTACAGAATTTCCATTATGTCTGTTTTGTTCTTTAGTCAGCAGTAGTTGCAAAATTATTTGTCAGGTTTTGTTAAATCAACCTCTTAAAATATTGGAGAGAAAATTTATGTCATTTTATTAAAATATTGGAGAGAAAATTTATGTCATTTTAGGTGCTATTCGAGTTGAGTTTACATTTTTTGAGTTTTTTTTAGTTGATCTTTATTTGAGTTTACAGTACTGAGTGTTAATTCATTCTTTTTTTCGTTTCTTAGGCTTATTAAATAAGTTTTTTTTCAACTGAAAGTAAGGAGCAACATTAAAACTTAAATCGAACAGAAATTATTACTTATATAAGGGGGATTGCCTCCTCGTCACCTCGCTCTATATACTAAAGTTTTTGCTACTTCTAAAAAGGGCTCCATATTGTTCAATTAAATGACCCTTGTGTTTCAGGAATCGTTTTTAAAAAGTTAAGACAAAATCAACTTTAGAGTAAAGAACGAGGTGTAGAGGAGGGGACAACCACCCTCATATACGTTTTAAGTTTTAATGTTACTCCTTACTATCAGTTGAAAAAGCTTATTTGTTTCTCTAATGTCTGATCGTTTTTTAAATAATGCCAGAAAATTTGACTCCACTTCCAAGATTATCCTCTAAAATTCAATCCTGGTGAAAATTTATCCCGTACAATTACTCTTAACATCTCCACGCGTAAAATGGAACCGCCAAAGAGAATGCAAGACGTATAAATCGAACTTCGCATAGGAGATCTGCAAATTCCCCCAGTGTAAAATTTTCACTTAAAAGTTCACCCCCTGGAAACTCCTCTCCCAATGAAAAATTATCCCCAATTTTTTGTCAGATTGAAGCTTGAAACCTCTACATTAACTTTGACTTTGTTGAATATAAGCACACAAAAAACACAACTCCAGGGACTGACCAATGATCCCTAGGGGCTAAATGTAGCCCCTGGAGAACTCGAGTATTCATATAAATATTATCACTGATTAGGGCTCTCTGATACGCTGAATCTGGTTTTCATCAAGATTCTTTGACTTCTAGGGGGTTTTTACTTCTTTTTCGAAAATCAGGCAAATATTCTCAGACTTGTAGCCTTTAACTTTAGTGCTCTTATTACTAAAGTTAATGAAACTTATATGTTTGGATTCAGCATAAAACATTCTTAAATATTGGATTCCGTTATCATTCTTATCAAAATTCCGTTTCTTAGAGTTATGGTTACTATTGAGCCACGTCGCTCCGTAGTCCTTATCACCATTCGTTACCACAAACTGTTTGATTATAGGAGTGATTAAGTATAAAAGAAAGTTGTGCTCGAAAAGCAATTATTTACCCGTTATAACTGAGATGATCCCCTATCTTTTTAAACTTCCGTGCTCCCAGTTGTTCTTCATGCTCCATATCCCTTCCCCTCAATTACGCAGGAGGTGTATAGATTTAGATATTGCTTATATGATTTTACGGGGAGTCGATACCTTCAAAGATCACCCTATCTCGTCCATTAAAACTTTTTTAGTTTCCCTTCCCCAACTATTTAGAATTGATTGGACGATCTTGCCGTAACTTGAAGAGCTGTCATAAGAGATCCGAATAAACGACAGAAAACTAAAAGCCAATATCTACTTCCTAAAAATCTTATAAAAACAATTTAACTCCTCCTCTTTTGTGCCTGAGATAAAAGATTAGTTTTAATGAAACTTGCATCATCAGCAAATGGGAATTTTATTTTTTCGATTAAACGGAGCAGAATTATGAGGAAATAAAGCCCCTAAAATTGTTTTACCACGCTTGCTAGGAAAACGCTAAGAATCAGCTCAAAGGAAATATCATTTGAGTAATTTGGCAGCTTTACTAGTTCCTATGGGGCCACCCGCATTATTGAAAACCATGCCAATACAGGGGATATGAAATTTCATGGTCTTTTCAATCAACTTTCATAGTCAAACCACAGATTCTTAATAGCTTTCGATTGTGGTTAGCCCCCTGGGTGAATTCACTAATGGGTCCTTTGTCTTTGAGATGGTCAGCCGATGCTGAGGGTTGCAAAGTCGTTTTAAGTTAACGAATTCCCTTAAAGCGATTGATAATGTTCAACCAGATTCTTCTTCTGATTTAGCCGTTGCTTTTTTATGCATCCTTTCGTATTGTTACTTCAAAAGCAAAGGTAATTCTGGAAACCTGAGAGCGCTTCCTTGATGACATGAGAAAATAGAGGGTGCTTTATTGTGAATATTTGGAATGCAAATGCACAATAAAAGAAACAAATGAAAATAATATATTTAAAAGAAATAGCAAACAGTAAGTTGGCAAAACGTGAATTATAGTAGAAGCAGGCTAAAACATCCGTTAAATATAAATTTTATGCATATTATGAAGTAAGAATTGTTTTATAGTAGTTTCTCCTTAAGAATGGGTTACGCACAGGAACTTTACTATATATTTTATTTATTTTATTTTATTGTATATTTTATATTTTTTATTATTTTAAATACTACATGACTGGCTAGTCTGTGTGAAATTTTAAGCAAGTAAAAAACATAAACACTTTTTGGATTTCGAGACTCTAAAAGTAGCTCTTATGTTTCTCTGGGATAAAATGCATAGGATATAAGAATTTATGTATGTGTATGCGCACAGAGGAGAGATTTGGGTTCCTAATGCTAAGGTCAGTCCAAAGGACCCCTGGACAAATGTAAAAATCTGGATCTTGAAATTTATTTTGCTGTAGAATCACCTAATCAGCAAGCATTTAAGGGTAGGCTAGTATGCACATTATTTTATAAAAACCAGTTTGCTACATATTAGGCTATCAAATATTTAATTTATTTATGAACCGTCTTAAACAAAATAACATATGGAGTATAAGATAAGAAAAAAAGAAAAGGGGAAGACGGAAAATGGAAAAAAATATAAATTTAAAATTCATAAAGTAAACTCATATGCACAATAATTATACAAAAAAAAAGAAACTAACAAGCATAATAATCACAAAAAAAATGTGTTTGCGTTTTTATATTTTCTCCACACTTCTATTCTCCTAATCTATACTGTCCTGTTGATCCTCGCTTTGTGAACAGCTTAGCAAACGTTTTTTTGGCAAAACTAAAAAACCAAAAACGTTTTTTGGTAAGACTATGACGCTAATGAAGAGCTATTCTTAACGGCGACATCATACTGATTTTTATTCACTTTCTTTATCAGTATATATTGTTTTATTCCTTCCAGTTTTTCTTAAATTCTTCCTATTTTCTTTATACATTCTTTTTAGAAATCTATGTACATATTGCATTCTATTATAGTTTATTCGCAAAGTATAGAATATAGTATATAAATATTATATCTTCTATTTTATAGTTTCTCTGGGTAATCTTCGACTATAATGCGCGGTACATTGATGAAGTGTCGTTCTTAGATGGCGATACCATAATGATTTATTTGACTTTCTTTATCAGTTTATATTATTTTATTCCTTACATTTTTCTTATATTCTTTCTACTCTTTTTATGTATTCTTTTTAGAAATTTATATGTTTATTGTATTCTATTACAGTTTATTCGTATAGTATAGAATATAGTGCATATATAGTATATTGGTTCTATTTTATATTTCCTCTGGGCAATGTTCGATTATATTGCACAGGACATTGATTAAGTGTCGTTTTGAGATGGCGACACCGTAATGATTTTTTTTCGCTTACTACAGCAATTCTATTATTTTATTTTTTCTTATATTGTTTGTATTCTCTTTGTATATCTTTATAGAAATACACGTATTTTATTCTATTGTGGTGTATTTTCATCATACAGGAAATAGTTTACAGATAGTATATTGTTTCTTTTTAGTTTTTTCTTTTCTGCAGCAAGCTTTCTTGGCAATGTATGATTACGACGTGCAGGACAGTGAGGTGTCTCACCATAATGTTTTGTTTTTTAATTTTCCATATCAGTTTTTATTCTTTCAATTTTTTATCTTATATTCTTTATATTTTCTCATCGTATTCTTTGTAGAAATATACATATTGTATTCTACTATAGTGCATTCTTATAGTATAGTATATGGTGCATAAACAGTGTATTCTTTTTATTTTAATTTTTTTTTCTGTAGCAAGTTTCCTGGGCAATATACGATTACGAAGCGCAGGGCACTGAGGTACTTGTTCTTAGATGGCGACACCATAGTGTTTCGTCTTTAAATCTTCCATATCAATTTTTATTCTTTCATTTTTTTTTCTTATATTCTTTATATTATTCTTTGCTATTCTTCGTAGAAATATACATGTTGTATTCTATTATATTACATTCTTATAGTATTATATATGGTGTATAAATAGCTTATTCTTTCTACTTCAATTTTTTTTTTCTGTAGCAAGTTTTCCGGACAATGTAGGATTACAACGCGCAGGGCACTGAGTGTCATTCTTAGATGGTGACACCATAATGATTTGTATTTTTCATTTTCCATATCAATTTGTATTCTTTCAATTTTTATCTTATATTCTTTATATTTTCTTTGTATTTTCTTTGTAGATATATGCATATTATATTTTTTAGAGTACGTTGTTATAGTATAGCATATGATATATAAATAACTTTTTCTTTCTATTTTAATTTTTCTTTTCTTCTCTGTAGCAAGCTTTCCGGGCAATGTACGATTATGACGCGCAGGACACTGATGAAGTGTCATTCTTAGATGGCGACATCATAATAAATTGTACACCGATCGATGAAGGCTGGATGACTGGAACTGTTAAACGAACTGGACAAAATGGAATGATCCCCGCCAACTATGTGGAACAAATACATTGATGTTTAGGAATTTTTGGCAGTTTTTGAGGGAGATATTTCTATCTGGTTGCGGATGCTAATTAAAATTAGGACATGGGTTAATTTGCTCCGTGCCAAATAGCCTTGTTACGGGTTTCAGAGCGGTTTTTAATCATGATTTTTTTTTTCTCCTGTTGCATCTGATATTCTGGAGTTTAGGTAAATATTTGGTGCCTGTATATTTTTCCTTTATAATTTCCTGTAAAATATTCTTAGCCTCTAAATTAATATCAATCAGAACTGTGTTTCTGATTTTTTAAAGCTTTTTTACCTCCCCTGAGAGGTTTTAACCTGGAGGTGTTGTATTAAGTGTTAAAAATTGTTTTTTTATGAATAGGGAAAGCTAAAGCATTCAAGATAAGTTTAAGTGTGTACGACTAGGCTCGTACGCGGGAGGGAATCCTTTGGGCTTGTGGTCTCCCCCCCCTGAAATTTCAGTATGTTTATAAGCTTTCCCTCTGTGTACTGCTTTCCTTTGAGTGTCAAAAAAGAAGAAAGTATTACCAAACATTGTAGATTCTTTTAGATTGTTGGTAGTTGCGTTTATAGTTTAACTTTTTTATTTCATTTTAAGCCTTTAATCATGATGTTTGGGACGAGTTTCTTTGATCAGATTCTTTTCGCCATGTGAAAGTTTGTGTTTTCTTACGAGTTCGGGGTGCCCAAATCGTAAACTTACACCAACATCATTCACAGATCAAACCATTAGCTCTATCATTCACATACACTAGAATTCGCGTTGATTTTTTTTTTGGGGGGGGGGGGGGCAGATTCAAAATAATGGTGAGTTGTGCAAATAATATAAGTCATAAAAGACTTTTGGACGCATTATGAATGCCTTGATGTATTAAGTGGCATTGGCCAGAGACGCCCCCTCCTCATCTCTCCCCTGCGTATGTATTTGAACCTATCTCAGATTCTTCTTTTGTGTCAACACCTCATTTCGTGTTTGAAATTCGGATGAGTACTGAAAATGGCGAAAAGGAATTTAATATTTGTTCAATTTGCTTAATTATTGTAATGCACTTAATCAACATTTCCACTCTCAAGCAAATGAGCAAATACAAAAACTAGGGAAAAGTTTGTTATTTTGGTGTTTGGGCCAATTATTCGTGAAAGGAAAGGAGGGACCCAGAATGAACAGAAATTAAAAAAAGAAATAAGTGAAAATAAAATCATAGTTGAAGAGCAATCCAATCCAAAGGGGGCATCTTACAGACAAAATTTTCTTGCAGGGGTTGTGTTGCTGACATTGGAAGGTGAAACATTTCGTCCTTGAATGTATATTTGATAATGAAAGCCTCACAGGGCCGTTTTCTTAGAAACTCTTCTCTAAATAGTGCATTTAGAAATTTCAACGAAATTTCTAAATTGAAATTTAGAAATTTCAATTAGAAAAGAAATTTTCTAAATTGTAACGTAAAAAGTCAAGTATTCTTTAAAGTCGTCGGAGATAGAAACATTCATTCCTTACGATCTTTCAATGAGTATGTTGCATCATGGTAAGGATAACTAACTGCCTGCATAATCATTTTCTGTGTCTTAACATAACCTGGAAAAATGCCTTATATAAATGTCAAGTATTTTAAGGCTGTACAAGGTATTACGTTTTTGCCCTTGTTATTCTCATAGATTATTATTTTCAGTAGTTTTTATATTTGCCATAAATATTCCGTGACCCATTCAAAATGCGTCGGTAAAATATTCTACGTATATGTATACGCCAACAATTATCCCTCCTCTCTGAGTAAATGTGTACACAACAACAAAATAACCGGAAAGCTTATTTCAATGCTTGCAAAAGAGGGGCACTTGTCCTCCCCACCCCCCCCCCCCCAAGATTTTGAAAAATACCTGTTTTGGTATTTTCATTGAAAAATGTCTCTTTTATGGTATTTGCATTGAAGAGATTAAAAAAACAACGAAGTCGCCGCCCTAGGTTTAAAAAAATAATAATTCCCCCCCCCCCAATTTTCTAGAATTGGCGTCACGTTTCCATAAATACTTAAAATTATGCTTAGACTCCAGAAAGCCCTGAAAACAGTGCCTTTTACTTGTATTGGATCGCTTACTCATAATTATAGGGTGCCCCGGACATTTTGTTAGTTTTTTCAGGATTTTAACAACGTTTTTTTTTTTTTTTTTGTTTAAATAAAACTAAAAGCAAAAATTTAATACTAAATTGTATGTAGCTGAATAATCTAGTTTTTTTTCGTTCTTTAGGAAAGTAATTGTTAACTTAGACAATTTGTTTTGTAAAGGAAATGAAAAAAATGTAACAGTTAAATAAAAAAGAACTGTGTAAAAAAGGGGAAAAGATAGTTTATTTATTAATACCGCTAAAATCCTCTACTTGAATGAGGGCGTACCCTTTCATGAATGTCTCCACTAACGGAACACAACAAAAACACCAATACAACAATTTTCAAAAATTATTTGGGGCTCTTCAAATAAAGCTTGTAAACTTTATTGAAGGTTACTCATATGTGTGTAGTTGCAAGAGCTATATATCGCGTCTGAATTCCAACCGTGAAATCAGAATAAAGGCATATTCAAAAGTACACGCCCCTTAATTGCCAGCTTTATATTGATTGGCAAAGTTCAGGCGTGAGGTAGGGCTCTCACAATTTGAATTGTATCGAAACATGCATGAACACAGAACCTTAGGGAAAGGTGATAACCTAGGTATTAAACGTAGATAAGTTAATACGCAGAAATAGCCTTTCAGAGATGTTCCATATAAACAAAACAAAAACACTTTTTAGCTTACCTTTTTGATAGTTATAAAACCGGGCTGTTTAGCCAATTGGGGGGAGAGGCGTCCCCCTGGGTTTGGAAAAAACACTTTTTTTGTACTTTCATGCGAAAATGCCTTTTTTTCATGAGAAAAAAAACAATTATCCCCCCCCCCTAGATTTTGGGAAGTATAATTAGCCCCATCCCATTTTCATAAATTCATGCCAGTGTAGCCAGTAAAAAAGTAGTTGAATCCAAAATAGCAAGGGTATGTGGGGGGGGGGCTTATTCATACCTATGTTGAACCTTCCCTGGCGTGTATTCATACACAGAAGTAGATGGGTCTTGAAAGTGAATATCTACAAAAAGGGGGGGGGGGGGTAATAATCCTTATGGTGATGTAGGAGAATCTTCCCCTAAGTATATGTGTGATCCAGACATATATAAGTGTTAATCTGTATCCTGTGACTTGGTGACTTATTAGCTTCTATAATACTCTTTAATTATACCCATGTCCTTGTGTTTGGTTGTATATTTGATTGTAACTCGGTGCTTTTTCTGGAGTTTGTAATTATTAGTGACTTATTTAGAACCCATCAAAAAGGAAATTTGAATTTATTTAGACTATAGCTACTTAACTGGACTGATATAATGATAATAAATTTAACGATATAATAAATTTTATTATTAATAATTGTTACTTAAAACACATTTCTACCCCTTTTTTTATATAGAAAATTTTGCCTTGAGTATTTTTCAGAAGCAAGGGTGCAATCAGAGTTTCCTTTCAAAGACTTTAACGCATTTGAGAGGGGGGGGGATTTATATGGTTGATATCGTGGATGTTTATGGCTCGTATGAGCTACATTTAATCGATGCTGAATTGTTGTTTATAGTTTTTTTGAAAAAAAAGACGGAAAATGGGTGGGGCAATATAGATAATTACTTATAGCTGGTGTTTATGTAATGCATTCATTCTTTACTTAAACATATTTTAAGTTGTTAGACGTAAATAAAATATATTGATATAATTTTTTCCAACCCATCGAGGGGAGGAGGCTTTTTACCTTAAATCATCTCCTCTGATTGCGTCTTTTTTGCATAGGGTGTAAATGAAGTGGTTAAAGCAGAATATAATATATTGAAAAAATGTTTTCAATTTCGTCGGGGGGGGGGGGGGTATGCCTATTTTAATACACGATTTTCCAGGTTTGAGGATAGTGCTCTCTGTCCCCCAGGCCCTTCCTCTAACGGCTGTGTCGTAGTTCAAAGGCAAAAATATGCTATAGATATTGCCTCTTTTTTATGGGTCCTGGTGTTATTGAGGTTTAGGATTTTAAGTAATTGTATTTACTTATTTGCTGATGTTTGATATTTTTTTTAGAATGTGAATATATCTTTAAGCGCTTCTAAATTGGAAACCTTTCTTGGATTTAAAGTTATTATTTATTAGCCCAATAAGAAAGAAAAAAGAAGAGAGATAATTACTATTACTTTAAGGAATAGAAGTTATCTTTCAATTAAACGAGTTTTAGGGCGTATTGTCTCCAGATATATATATATATATATATATATATATATATATATATATATATATATATATATATAGATATATATATATATATATATATATATATATATATATATATATATATATATATATATATATATATATATATATATATATATATATATATATATATATATATATATATATATATATATATATATATATGTATACATAAATATATATATATATACATAAATATATATATATATATATATATATATATATATATATATATATATATATATATATATATATATATATATATATTGTATATATAGCACGAATAGACGCTTGGGTGTGGTATTAGCTGAGGCCTGGTGATGGCTGCCTGACTCTCCCTTCTCTTTGGAAGGACGAGTGTCTTTTTGCCCAAGCGCACGCGAAGTTGGGTGCTGGGGTTTTCGGGATTGGTGAACTCGATGGTGGAAATATTGACACTATCTCTTCTATAATGAGGGAAAAAGAGATTAGGGATTCCCTGTCCCAAAGTACCCTGATTACAAAGATATTCTCATGCCATTGTATTTTGTGCCACCTTCATAATGGCATTTTCAGTAAATGATGATGGTGAGTCAAAGTTCAGGGCACTTTTCGCAACATTATTTTCCAACATCTCTGTTTTTTTTTTTCTTTATGTTTCAGCAATAAAAACAAATGCGTAAACTCAGTCAATGATTATCATGGGGAGGAGGGGGGAATTTCATTTTATCTAAAATAAGATTCGTATTAAGTTTGAACCATGCTGTAAAGACAGACATTGATATTCAAAAACAACCTAGAGATGCTTTTTAAAAAGAAAGTGCTTTTTTATGTTAAAAAAGTGCTTCGAATCTTTTAAAAATTTATTGCAGGGTGTTAAAGTAATATGTGATAAGCCTAGTTTCCACGGAATTCCCCCATTGCCGCCGAAATTTCAATTCAAATTCAAAATACATGAATCAGAGAATCCTTTTGTCAAAAAATGAAAGTCATATATATTTTCAAAGAATAAAGCCAAAAACAGCAAGAAGAAAGCGGTGCAAATGAAAATGAATAATGTACGCAGTAAAATGGGGAAGAATAAATGGTTATAATTCAGATTTGTTGAACGCGGAGAATATCGTAAAGCTTGAAATAGAATGAAATGAGACTATCTTTGATTTGGTAAACCAGGCTTTTGTTTTAGGAGAGGACATTTTCGCTTTTCATGGGGAAAAAATATGCAATTCCATAGAATCTTTAAAACTAATAAAAAAATATTTAAGCTTATTCTAAATTTTAATCTGTTAGAAGACGGAAATTTTATCTGTATAATCTTAGAATTATGATTGCTTGGATATCCATTTTCCGTTATCTATAACTCTGTAACTCTATTTTTATAACTCTATTCTATAACTCTATTTTTGGTTATCTATAATCTATAACTTTGGCCTTCTGCTCGTCTTATATTTAATTAAATATAAAAAAAGCAAATTTTGTTCAACTGAAAGTAAGGATCAACATAAAAACTTAAAATGAACAGAAATTATTGCGTATATGAAAGGGCTACCCGTTTTTCAATCTTCGATCTTTACCTTCTCATCTCTGTCGAGTTAATAACGCGGAATGAAATACAAATATTTTTGAAATGGAAAAAATAACAAAACGCACTTAATACACTCTAAATCTAAAAACTTATATTCCTTAAAGGATTTAATATTAATTTTATAGGAGGAAATGTTCCAACATGTTCAAAAATTGAATGTTTCTAGTATGAATTTTATTGCAATAAATACAGGGTATAAATACAGGGTACAAACGAATTGCACTAATTGAAAAACAATTTAACTTTTTCGAAAATGCAGATCATTCCTGCTTAAGAAATTTACATCTTTACTAAGAAGAAGGTTCCAATTTATGACTGCACTTTTAAGCTGGTGTTATTTGTTTTATAATTAAGACGTTTGTAAATTCTTTGCTCTATGATTGCATATGCTATTCTAAAAGATTGAAGACTGGTAAATATTATTGAAGATTTCTAGTATTTGCCAGAGGGTTAGTTAGGAATATGTTTTCGAGAAATTTATGAGGAAAAGGTGCCATTGTTTCCTTTTCACCAATCTGACAATAATATATATTGGCAAAATATCAAGACGCATTTCATATACTGTGTGTCAAGTGACCTCAAATCTTCTGTTGGGGAGGGGGAGGGTGCGTAAAACTGTTATTCTCTAATCCTCACAAAATAGTAAGCTATATATATATATATATATATATATATATATATATATATTTAAAAAAAAGTTTGTAATGTTGTTATTCTATGCCCATCGGTTGTTGCGTGAAGTTTTACTTGGAGGGGTAAAATACGTCGACATTTTTTTTTTTTTTTGTGACTTTAAGAATATGTCCTGACAGATATATAAAATTACCAATATGATTTGGTAAAATCAGAAATGGAACCTTTTGCTATCATCTTTTTGAGTTTTTACGCCTTATTCTAATAAGTTCTGAAATCTTCCAGAAAAGCCTTAGATTTGCCGCTTTTCAGGCCGTTGGAGCAATAATCATATCCCAATTTTTAATTTTAAACACCTTTTATCTGTGTGAAATAACAATTCCTTTGTTTGTTATTCCCCTTTTCTTCCCAGTTAATCCAAATTTGTATTTCTTCTTTTTTGCCAAGAACTGAAGCTCGGAAGGGAGAGGGGGATCATCTCCCCCAGAAGAGAAAAAGTTCAAAATTATGCAACTGAGCGGTATCGTCAAGTTTTTCTGCAAAAATCTTTTCAGTTTTTACCATCCCAATTTTTTCAAAAAATTTTGCTTAGACTTTTTAGCAGATTTTTAGACTTTTAAACCCCTTTTTACCTCGTAAGAGCCTTTGATTGGTAGCAAATTAATGTCCACTATATAGGGGATCTTCTCTTGACATTAGTTTTGTCGGCCTTGCCTGTCCGACGTCTTGTTTACTTTTTCAACTGAGAAGTAGAATAATAAAACATAGAAACGTAAATATGAGTAAAATAAAAAAAACATCTCAGTCGGGAATTGAGAGTAGAAGAGAAACATAAAATAAAAAATAAAACAAAAGGAAAATTATGAGTTCATAAAATTTAACGGTCGAGTTTTGAAAATAAATCGTACAAGCAAGCGCGATTCTCTTCTCCTCCCCTCATCCTTTCTGACTTAGTCCCGGATTGTTGATACTATCGTTTCAGATGATCCATAACGACTATTCAACGCCCTTATTAGCTTTTTTGCCGAGACGCAAAACTCTATAGCAAACACGAAAATAGCCTAGTTAGTATTTGCGTTTAAAAATAACATTTTCTACTTTGCCTAATAAATTGCCTTTCGCGTTAATAGTGCTTTATCGCTTATATTTATTTATTTTTCCATTTTCTTGATTCCTCTTTTTGTTTTTTTCAAGAAGTTGAATGTGTTTTGTAAGCTTTTTACTATCGTTAATGGCGTTTATATTTTCCCTTGTTTTAACTAATGACAATTTGTTGATCGGTTACTAACCGTCCTTTTACAACCCTCTTGTTATTTGGATTTTTGAAATCCCATTAAATATTCTAGTGCCTTTTGAAATTTATTGCTAGAAGCTTTGAACCAATTTTTTTCTTTGGAAATTAAACATTATTAGTACTGAAACTTCTTTTCATTTCTGAATATAACATTTAGGCCACAGTGGAGAATTAGGGAAATAACGAACATAGGAGGGGACAGTGATTTTTTAAAATCTGTTTGAGAGCCTCCTGCCTCCTTCACTCACGGGAAAAAAACTACCTAGAAAATAAGTTCTAGGGTTTTACTCAACTAGCTGGACACTCGCAGGCCAGGATTTACCAATAGGCACGGGCCTACGGGCGCACAATACCAGGGAGCGTAATAAATTATCATTCAGTGTTTTTTTTTTTGTTTTTTTTCTTGACAAACTGGACTAATGTGATTTATCATCAAAGTGCCAGGTGCACTCCCCCGCCGCGCTGCCTATTCAAAGAAAAGTGACTTTAAAACAACACAGGAATTTCATGGCCACTTATAAACTGCCAGATATCTCCCAAGAATGGCAGCTGAGAGTTCGGTATAGCTTCACTCTTTCATTACTTTTGCCTCATCAGTTGCTTTCTGTTCAGTGCATCCCCTGTCCCCGAATTTTCGGGGATTTTCCCGGAAATCTCGCAAAAACGGAGTGGCAAAAACGCTTTGGCCTAGAAGCGGCAAAGCTTTAAATCTGGCCCTAATACTCGGTTCCAATTAGTCAGTGTCAAAATTTTGTTTTAACTCTGCTAAATTTCAGCTTATTTAAGGAAAATGAGTACAGAGCATGTATATAAGCATACCTAATTGAAACAAATACGACTGACAGAATAGAAGAATTCAATCCTCTGTTTGTACAGAAGGAAACGCTATTTTAGTAGAATTGAGGGTGAAATAGTGTTTTAGACCAAAATGGGAAGCTGAAGAACATATCTGCCCAGGGTACTCCATAAAAATGGCCCTAACTGCCCCCCACTCGGGGACAATCATGACATAGAACATTGTTTCGGGTGCTAATAAAAACGAGCTCAGTAAGGATACCTCTAGATGTGGGGGGACTGAAAAGAAAAATCCTACTCTCTCCTTCGTGTGAAAAGGACCTTACCATTTTTGACGAATTCGCTGGAATGATCTAGAATTCGCAAGTCATTGGATACAAAGATAATTTCATAGACCACATTGGCTTGCCATAACAAAGAAAAAAAGGCGAGAATGAAGTTTGATATGGCCAACAAAATTATTAGGCGGCACATAACGGATATTTAGAAAGGACAAACGCCTCTCTTCTTCAGTAATAGAAGAGAAATTTAGAAAGAATCACGTTCACATTTTCTGAACCAAAATGTGAACGAAACAAACCGAATAAAACAAATAGCACGGAAAGCAAACGGGAAAAAAAGCAAATAAAATCTAAAATTGGAAAAATTGAAAAATAACCCTAGAATTCAAACAACGTGGAGAAACATCAAAAACAACAAACAGATGCAAAGAAAAATCAGAAGAATTAAAAATTGAAAAGTCCAAAGTCTTTCTTCAAAATCGATCCACTCGCCAAAATCTACGATTAACAAAAAAAAAGAAATTATATTCGTACAATACTAGATCATGGACTGTATTGATAAAATTGATAAAAATCCCTTTCATTCTCCAAGCAAGTGAGCTCAATTCGCTAGCTCAGAAAAATACTACGTCAGATACTGTCTAATTTTAATTGGTGCTTCTTTTGCACTAGCCCTTTTTGATCCGAGGAGTGATTGTGAAAGTGACACAGGATTTATCTTAGGGATGAATAAAGTCACATATTTAAAAATCACCTTTTAAATGCAGTAAGGAATTTTATAGACACCAGAATTATTAAACGTGGGACAGTATCTTTGTGATTTAATAGTTTTATCAGGTTTATAATCAATAAAAATATTGCTTTCTTTAGATTTCTGGCAGTTTGGTCTGAAACTCCTTCTATATAAGGAAGACCAAGATACACAATTTTTCCTTTTTATCTGAGTTGTCACCATTCATTTTTGTAAACTTTTTAATACGCTTTTCTATCACAATATTTATTAGAGATATTGGGTACCAGTTTCAAAATAAGACATCTCTAAGTCAAGAAAACGCAGTGAACACACACGTATTGCCCTATAGTTAAAAATTTGACTATTGGGAATATCTGAGGGTGCGATTGAAAATTTTAGTCCTTTTGATAGAACCTGATTTTCGTCTTTCGTAAGCGGTAAATTATGCTTCTAATCATCCTGCCGTTAAAAGAGGGGTATTGAATTCTTTAGTTGATAGATCGTTCCCATTTTCATTCAGAAAATGGGACCTTGTTTCCTTCTAACTTTTTCTTATAGCGCTGAAGATGAGAGACGACTGTCCTTTCGAACATTTTGTTTCGTCCATTACTTTTGTTGGCCTTATAAAACCCCTTTCACATTTTTCTTTTCTTTGCTTTTTTATTCTTCATTACTGGATACTTCGACCTTCAAATGTATCCTTGCTGAGAAAAATCACCTGATGTCCCTAAAAGGTAAGCTATTATGCCGAGCCTTGATTTGCTGCTTTTAATCTATTATTCTCAAAGTTCTTCCAGAGGCGGAGCCCAAAACTATCCCTAAGGGTAGGGTAGTAGTGTCAACCTTCTCATGGTGTTCCTTAGAGTAAAAGGCTCAGATAGTGGCCTACTACTCCTAATTTCAGTCTCTGTTCAGCTACTGACCGGCCTATTCAGCGTCTGACCACTAATGGCTGCCAAAATCATACCAGGGATGGGGTTTAATCCCCTGGAGATATCCAGCGCTATCCATGGCGAGAGAAAAGGTCCCTTGAGGAGTAATACAAGATGGGAGAAAAAAGTTCTCTTCCTAGTATCGGTTCTAAGAATGAAATACCGCTTGCCGCAAATGACTAGTGAGGTACTCCCCCCCTCTCTTTTTGAGGGGCAAGCGTTGCCTGGCGTGTGGAGTTCTCGGGGGGGGGGGGGAGGGCAATGGTGGACACGCCGACACTACCGAGGACAGATCTTCCAAAAGGAAAAAAAGAGATGGGGAAGCCTTATATCAAAATACCACGTCGAAGGGGGCACCATATGCTATTTGTACTATATTGGTTTTATTAGGTTGGAGGAGGGATGAAGGTAATCGGTCTTTCTGGTCTGAGGACCGAACCTGCTTTGCGAGTCAACCCATAATAATAATCCCCGAGGGAATTAAAATCAAGTTGCCATATATCCATGGCTAATTGGAGAAAAAGCCAAGACAGATAGTCTGAGTGAGAGGCAGAGCTGGCATCAGCCTTTTTCAGAATCTTATAAAAGTGATGTCACTTTCCCTTGTTGATAGATAATCTATCGTCCATCCATCTTAGGGCAGACCTAAGGTGGATAGTCATAGAAATTTACTTTACTTTTTACTTACTTTCGGCGAATGATCCATCCTGCCCGGCACCAATGGGCGATGGGATGACTGACGTAGTCCAACATGATGTGTCAGGAGCAGCCTCTTCTGCAATCTTTAGCAGTCCTTATCCCAATGACGTCCGTGTCGGCGGAAGCCACCCCAAGGATCCAGTTCATTCTTGAATGTCTTCCAGAGATTCTTTCTTTGTCCGCCTGGTCTCCGTTTCCAAGTTGGAAGGGGGTCACAGGTGAGCACATCGCTGGACATGGTTCCAGTTGGTCGTCGTAGTGTGTGTCCCAGGAATTTCAGTTGTCGTTGTTTTATGATTACCGGGAGGGGGGCCTTCTTAGCACAACTCCTTCGAACCTCAGCGTTGAGATATGAGACCATCAGCTGACCCGTTATATGTGTCTCATGCAGCGATGGTCGAATACTTCTAGTGAACGTGTTTCTTCGGCCTTTAAAGGTCAAGTTTCACAGGCGAACAGCAGGATTGATCGAACAGTTGCCTTGTAGACGTTCATCTTCGTTTTGATGCTAATTTCATTTCTATTCCAAAGCGACTTGTTCATGCTTGTGAAGACACCCGATCGAGATGATCGAGATTTTTGGGTTGACTCATGACGGACAATGTCGACTGGCGACTGGACTTACATGCAAAACTCAAGTTGCCATTAAACCATGGCTGATTGGAGAAAAAGCCAAGACAGATAGTCTGAGTGAGAGACAAATCTAGCATAAGCCCTTTTTAAGATTGTATAAAAATGATGTTATTTCACTTGTTGATACCTAAGCCTAATAAGCTTGGCCGCTTGTAGTCTCAGATAGAATACCGTGTCATAGTCCCCTGGACTTGCATGCGAACGGGGAGAGCTTCTAGCGTTTGCTAATCATTTCGTCCCCTCTGTGGGAAAGAAGGAAAAATATACAAGATCTATATTTGATACTAAGAAAAAATTTTTAAGTTCTTTCTCGAAACAAAAGGAATTGAAAACAAATTTGACTTCCTTTTTCTCAAGGCGACAAAGATAAAGATCAAATAAACAAAAAACTGATAATTATTTGGGTAGATAACTTTGGGCATACCGGGCACCCATCCATGCCAAATGCGGTCAAGCGTGAAAAACTCTTTTTACAGCTATTACCGCAGGCTATGTAAACGGTAATTTCTAATCGCATACACATAAAAGAAACAAAATAAAAAGGAATTGAAATTAGACGAAAATGAAGACGTGTAGAACAATAAGAAGAAAATTTAGGAACTAGCACTAGCTATCTAGCGTGAACAATTGATGATGTATG
Source organism: Artemia sinica (assembly GCA_027921565.1). Taxonomy (NCBI): domain Eukaryota; kingdom Metazoa; phylum Arthropoda; class Branchiopoda; order Anostraca; family Artemiidae; genus Artemia; species Artemia sinica. Next base: position 43,943,893 of record CM051272.1, on the reverse strand, counting down.
AGCAAATAAAATCATGGTATGAGTAAATATTATGGTTGACAAATACATACAGGCATAACACATGGATCGAGGGGACACACAATTTTATTAAAGTTGCTGTGCAGTAACGAGATAATGCAAGTACCATCAATGTCAGTGGCAGTTTCCTCAAAATTGTTTCAGAAAAGTGCGTTTCCTTAAAAAATCCCTAGCCAGAAAATCTTAGATAAGAAAAAATCTAATTCGTGATAATACTTTGTCGATAAAAAGACGAGCTCAAGACTAGAAAATAAAGCCATCTTTGTGATTATCTTTATTGGGTTCTTTTGGTTTCGTCTTACTTATATTGGTACGAACCGGAATATCTGTTTAGCTTTCATTTTAACGTCGCCATTCCAAGTGGCTTCTTGTTTTCTGTATACCCTAATAGGCTTTTTAGCGAACTGAGTGAATCTTTTCAATGGAAATACAAGCAGAAGTATAAAAGTTGGAACAATAATCATTTTATTGTAATGTTAAATCAAAAGTCTCAAAGTAAATCCAAAGAGGGTATTAATCAAAGGAGAAGAAAAAAAAACATGCATCAGCCTCCTTTGCCCATTAGTCGTGTTTTCAGGATTTATTGTCTATTTTCTCCTGAAGGATCATTTCCTCCTCCTTCTCCTCCACCCATCTGTCTTCTTAGTTGTTCAACTAGATCTGGATTCGCATTCTGCATCTGAGCTGCAAGTTGCTGACCCCTGAAAGTAACAAAAGAATTCTCATTATTTTTCAAGGGAGTTTCGCGTCAATACTAGTGCTGTCTAGCACAGTGTTGCGACATCAGGCAAGTATAGGTCATCTGAGTGCTTTTTTGATGTGATTGCGTAAAGAATTTTTCGAATCAGCCCATTTTACAAAACAAATTTTGTAAAAAGTTGCACTTTCATGGTATTTTGTGCGGAAAATATTACATTTGGCCCATCTTACTTTTATGGCTCTGCATTTTATACCCAGTATCTGATAGCACTGGTTTAGCTAGCAGTCAATAAAGAATATGAATATAGCCAATTAAGACATAAAATTATTCATCAACAATTTTAATAGAATAATGCACTTAAATCTCGGTGTACACATGTACCATTTTCCCTCTATAATTCGCCCATGGAAAGTATCCAATTGCTATATAATTCGTCTATTATTGCTTTTGTTTTCAGGGAAAAAGAAAGATGTGAAAGACACAAATATAAAAGATCGTTTGGTACTTTTCTTTTAAAGAGCCTATGTTAAATTCTTCATCTAAGTAGAACCTGTTTCTCTGACTAATCCTAATAAAATATCATGAAAATATAATACTTTAGAAACAAATTTGGACTATATATTTGCAAATTACGGAGGGTGGAGGTAAATTATAGCGGGTCTGCATGCAAAATGTGTTAGGTACAATTATTCTGCATATTATGAAGTAAAAATTCTTTTCTAACTTCACACTGTCCAAATACTTTACTCCCCCCCTCCCCCTAATGTGCAAATATATAGCCAAAATTATATATTTCCCATCTATTCTGTCACTTGTCTTTGTCTAGTCTCACGCCAAGCTGAAAGAAACTAACAAAGAAACCGGTTCTACAGTGCGTCAATGGATGAAGAACTTAACATGGCGCTATAAGAGAAAAGTACCGGTCGTTTTAACAGCTTAATCTGCAAATCATGCCGTATTTTTCACAGGTGTCTTATCTTTATCTAACTTTTGATTATTATTTTCTTTTGAGCTTGGCACCTTTCGAATTTGATATTAGTCTCTTGTTTTTCTTCTATTTTCCAAATAAAATGTTCCAATCTATATTTTGATTTGATATGAAGTTCATTTTTCCTCCCTGCTTTAACATCTCCTTAAAGAAGAAGACGAAACTTCAATGAAGTTAAACAGAAATAGAAAAAATCGACAAAAAAAAAAAAAGAAAGATTCAAGGTGCAGAAAAAAGAACCAAAATATATTTCAAAAGAAAAAGTGAAGATGCTGTTTGTACAAAGATGGAAGTATGCAAATCCGTTCCTTAAAATGGTTTTAAAGAACTAATTTAATCGGATAATCATTCGCAATAGCTGAAGGGCGTCAATTCACTATTTATCTTTCAATTATTAGTCCCCTATTTAAAATTTAAAGGTTTTCGACTTTGATATTATACTCTTGTTTTGCTTCTTATTTACTAATAAAATATTCTCTATATATTAACTTGACATGAATTTAATTTTTTTTTTCTCCATGTCTCAACCATCTCCTTGAAGAAGAAGAATACAAAACTTCAGTGAAGTTAAAAAGAAATAGACAAAATCAGCCAAAAACTGAATATTCAGGATGAAGATAAAAAAAAAAACAAAAAAAAAGAAAAAAAAAACACGAAAATTGAATATGGTGCCTGTACAAAGATGAAACTATGCAAACCCGTTTCTCGAAATCGTTTTAACGAATCAACTTAATCTACTTATCATTTCCAATAGCTGATAGGTTTCAAATCACTATGTATTTTCAAATTTTCCCCAATTTTGAATTTAGAACCTTATTACTTCGATATTATTCTCTTGTTTCTATTCCTTTTTACTAACAAAATTACTCCAATCCATATTTTAACTTGATATGAATTTCATTTTTTCTTCCATGCTTCAACCATCTCCTTGAAGAAGAAGACGAAACTTCAATGAGGTTGCATAGCAGTAGAAAAAATCAGCAAAAATACTACAGATTCAAGATGCAGATTAATAAAAATTTAAAACAAAAAGAAAAACTGAAGATGCTGTTTGTACAAAAGACGGAAGTGTGCAAATCCGTTCATTAAAATGGTTTTATTGACGAATCAATTTAATCTACTAATCATTTCCATGAACTGATGAGTGTCAATTCGCTATTTATTTTTCAATGACGACCCTATTTTGAATTTGGAACCTTTTGACTTGGCTATTACCCTCTTGTTTTAATTTAATCATAACATGGGCTTTCTTGGTGATAGCATTGGAGCATGGGCGACTGGGGAACTTGCGGAACTTGCAACTTCAGTTTATTATAAGTGAACTACAAAATAGTTGCAACAGTACAAAACCAACCCATATTAGTCCACAAATCAGTTATCATATATCAGTTATTGCAAGGGCAGAGCGTTATCCGATCCAATCCAATGAGATTTCATGACATTGCGCGGACGGGCGAGTTTTGTTAGATAGCCAATATAATTGAGGGACACATTGACCTATGTATTTTGCTAGGTGTGAGATATCTGGTGAAACCTAATAGATAATCTGCGCTAAAACGTCAACAGATATCTAAGTCTGAAAGGAGTAAATAAAACCAAAACGTACCCGAAAATTTGTATTCCACCAAAAATTTCCAAATGTACCGCATTGTACCATGCCCTCTAAATTGTACCAAAAACGGTACAATTATACCGTGTTGGCGACGCTGGGTATAACTCGTACTTGTATGACCCAAAGAGTATGTGTAACTTACAAAAGTCGAAACAGGTGCCGGTGTCCACAAAGTCACCAACATAAAAAAAAACTGTCTGCAAGCGGGGCGTTATGCAGAGCTCAATAGTTTATTTCTCATCAATAGCAGTAAAATGGATACGTCAAAAAAAAAAAGATGAACATAGAAGCATATAAATACAAAAACATTGCAAATATCAAATGCTTATATTAATTGAACATATAATTAGAATCATAAAAATGTCCTATATAATCAATTGGTCTTGATAAGTATGTTCAATTAAGTTGTGACGAATTTTAGACGTAGTTTTAGTAAATGTATCCTGTTTGTCTCATGGCTGTGGGGGGTCAAGTTCAAACTTTGAAGAAATTTTTTACTAAGGAGGAGGGTAAGGGGACTTCAAATTATATTCCGAAATGGGAGGAGGGGGGGGGTAAATTTTTCTTATCTGACTTAAATATTTTTTTATTGATTATTATAATAAATAGTTTTTCAGACTAAGACGTTTATGGGTGTTTCTGTTGTTATTTATGCTTGTCGCCCAGCAGGCTTTGCTGCTAGCAGAGAAATAAAATTATTAGGGTTTTGAGACTAGATTGTTGATCAAAGGGTATAAATAGTGGTATAACTTCCAGGTCTCATTACACGACCAGTTACAATTTTCATAAAAATTTTCAAATGCAGTCATCAATATGATCCGTACTGATTTGCAGAACGTCTGTAACTTAACAAACGTAGGAGCAACGTTATTTCAAATAAACATTCTAATATTCTACGTGTAATGGAACACTTTTTATTGATACAACAGACGCTGGACGTGCTTGATAAAAACATTATCTCATTAAATTTGAGTGTTAATTCAAGTTTTATAGACTTTTTAGATATTTTTTTAGTTCTTAATTTTTTTTAAAGAAAAAAAATGGTAGGGATTTCTAACCCCTACTATAGACCAAAGGACATTGAAAACTGGATATAATTGGATTTTAATCAACAACCATGGTATTTGACAAAAAGTAATAAAAAACACTTACGCCCTTAAAAGTGAATCCAAACCAGCTCCTCCTTCATTTGGAGCTCCTGTGCTTGAGCTCATGCCTCCGACCAAATTATTCATGCTGTAAAGAAAACCAATAATTTTCAATGCTAAATAAAAGTACTCTAATGGCCAACTAAGGATGAGGGCACGAGTCTTTTTTTAATATTTTGAATCCCATGGACAGGGTTGAGCCCTGAACTTGTATTCGGAGGGGGGGGGAGGGGTAGACCATTTGTTTTTTTCCCCTCTTAAATAGCCAAGAACTAAGTATTGTTCAGTAATTTTTTTCTTATTTTGGGAAAGGGATCAATATAAGACCCCTCCCTCCAAAGAGTTAGGACATTTCTGATACAATTTTTGCTGGAAAAGTACCCAAATTGGCACTTTAACTAAAGCATTCCATTTTAGTGTTTTAGATATATACATAATTAAACCAGATATTACTTCATATCTGCATGAGCATAGAGTAGGGGAGGGGGGAGGGGGTCAAAACACAAAAAGTTCATTTTCAGGCTACGATTTGCGTGGCGATTAATAAAAATTTCAATTTTTATTGAAAAGAAGAAGGAAGAACTGTAACTGAAAAAAAAAAACAATTGAGAAGAAAAAGTCGACGAAGAGGACGAAAGAATAGAAATAAATACAAATAATCATCCTTTATACTACCCTTTCGAGAAAATTATCCTTTTTTGGTCAAGTATTTTGATTGATTTACCACGTTAAGTTTAACACCCTGTACCTATTTTTACCTTTTTCCTTGATTAAATGCAAAAACCCATACCAAAACCTACCCCGATCTGGAAGGGGGTCAGTCTCGGTGAGACGCAATACTCTCTCCACATCAAGTCTCCAATCCTGCATTGGAAATCGAAACCGAAACGTCTGACGATAGTCAAAACAACACAATATCAGAGTTCAGGAAAGGCCAGAAACCAACACAAAAGAATCTTCAGAGTTCATCACTCTACAAAGAAAATCAAAAAGGAAGAAGCCTTTTAACAATCCCCCGCAGGCTACAAATCCTACAGCAGGCTACAATACCCCGCAGGCTACAAATCCTACAGACCACTACCAAACTACCCAACAATTCCTGCAGAAAAAAGAACGAAATATACCACCTTTCTAGTATGAAAAATACCACCCGAAGCCTCTAAAGCTGAACTAACAGATGGTTTAATGACTGTCAAAGAAGAAGCCATTCCACCTAAGACTATCCACTTTCTAGGTAAAACAGTAACAAACACTTCAAAAACAAGGAGGATTGTACTTTTTTTAATGGATGGACATTCTCAGACTACCCGACAAATATTCCAGTTTGGGCAGCCAAAGGCACATAAAGTATACAAGGATAAACCAATCCAATTAACAAAGTACCACAGGCAATTAACAAAGTGGCACTTAGGGCAGCCAAAGCCATATAAAGTATACAAGGACAAACCAATCCAATTAACAAAGTGCCGCAGGCTTGGGCACATCTCCTAGCATCTAAAACACAACAAGTAAATGCATAGTATACAAAGGAGAAAACGAAAGCAACGAATGAAAAGTCTAACCTAAATGCATAAATTACAATGTTCCCCATTATTCCAATAACAGAAGGCTATGTCTCAAATACAGATAACCTCGTAACATAGTCGTATACTAATACATATGACTAATACATAGTCGTACATACGACTAATACATAGTCGTAAATACGACTAATACATAGTCGTACATACGACTAATACATAGTCGTACATACGACTAATACTGTAATACATAGTCGTATACTGAGTCGTATACTAGAGACTCAATGGACATTACAATCACCTAGTAACACAAAAAGACCTCTAATCCCCGCCAGCTTTTCATCACTGTTCCCTGCACTAGTCAGCAGTACCTCCAGTAGCAGCAACAGGAAATCAAGACCCACAAGCCTACCAGGTACCAGACAAAACCCCGAACCACCAGCTTTACTAACAATATTCCCCAACCCGGCTACAGACTCAAAGTCTATTAACACAGCCAAGGCAATCACCAGCCTCAAAGCCTACACCATGATAAGTACTTTCTAGTACAGTAATAATACGGAAAACAAATGCCCGAACCAGGAACAAATTGATAAAGTAAAGCTTTCTTCACCATCCAAACCAGAAAAAAGCGCTGAACAGCATATCCAAAATCCCCATCTCTAACCCCTTGCGACGTTTGTTTTTTTTCACTATTTTTGTTACATTTATTTTTATTTTTCATGAAAAAATGAAGTGTCACGAAATGAGTGGTTGATACATCTATCTGTATCAGAATTAAGAGCTGAAACCGTTTCTGACGTTAGTTTTCTTAAAAACGTCAAATAAAATGAAAAAAATCCACTTTTAGTAAAAAAAATGGCAAAATTTTATCTTTTTTTTGTTTTTTTTTTTTTGTCCGTTCGTTCTTTTTTCAGTATACATCCAGATCTTTTCAAGCTAGCGTGATTACATTTACACACGTTCTCAACGCCATCTTGTGGCAACCAAGCGGCAGTCTTATGCAAATAGAACGTTAGTTCCGCTCCAGATCGTACAAAGAATCTCATTCAGGTTTGTAGTTTATTGATACAAATGCTAGGGTAGGTTCTTTCTTACCGAACTTATAAATAAGCTGAACTTCATAGCCTTAATCAGGACATGGCCTGCATCAACAAAACTTCTTCTCTGCATACTCCCCTTCATAGACCATTTTACTTATCAGTGCCATCTACTGGTGCAGGTATAAGCAGTTGAAAGATACATTTCCCTGCGTTTAAGCGTATTGATTGAAAAAAAAGTTTTTCCGAGGGAAGTAAAGAGCGAAGTTGAAACTTAAACCGGACAAAAATTATTACTTCACAGCCTATTTAATATATATTAATATAGTTAGTACAAATAAACCAACTAATTATGTTTCCCTGTGCTTTTATGATTATACAAAACTAGCACTTGACTAGTTGAGCTGGACAACGTTATCATCAAACTCGGAGGCTTTCACTTGATGTTAAGCTTCGTCGGATGCATTGGGGACCTGATGCAAGACAGTGGGCTCAAAGAAATCTTGGAAATAGTATACACACCGGCAACCGTACCACATATACTCTCTGGGAAAGCGATTTCTAGAGCTATTAGAGCTCACATTCTCGTGAGATCGGCTCTCTACACTCATCTTTTAGGACAAGATGCGGGAACTTTGGATACTTTCGGCCTTGAGAAACTCTTCAACGACACCCTTAAGGGAAAAATGTCCTCCAGAGACCTTGACGAAGCACCAGAGCTGGGACTACTGGAAAGTATTATCAAACAGAAGATTGAAGACCTACGAGATCACCGAACAGCAAAGCTCTGGCTGCAGTACCTTGACATGGTTGAAAAGCTTCTCAAGTTTATACGTGCCGAGAGACTGGGCCTATGGGACCTGCATTTGCAGGTTGCAGCAGAAATGTTTCCCTACCTAGCCGCATCTGGGCACAACCTTTACGTGAAATCTGTCTGGTTGTACATCCAACAGATGACTAAACTTCCTAGTCGTCACCCAAAAATGTTTCAGATGTTCAGTGAGCAAGGACACACGATTAGAAGGTCAGATCGGCGCTGTGCCGGCCTCTCAGCAGACTTAGTTATTGAACAAGAGTACATGCGAAGCCTTAAGACATCGGGAGGACTCACTGGTGGTGGTGGCATGACTGAAGAACAGAGAGCGATTTGGGTCCTATCGAGGCCGGCGTGTCTTGAGGTCAACCTTTTGATGCAGAACCTGACGAATATCGGCTACTCTACAAGAAAGCAGCATCGTGACTTGAGTCTGAACAGACAAACCCGTGACTCTGAAGATACCGCGAAGTTGGCAGATTTCTTCGAAGTGTCATCCCCATTCAAAGGCAATGTACAACTGAGAAACGTTGCAAATGGAGTAACTTCATCTCCAGGCGTGAATGTTGACGAAGCCGAATCTGCGGGGAAGAAGATGTCAGAAAAGACTTTGAAGGAACACGTCTTTAAAAAGAAAGACCCAGTGACTCTGATGACCACAAAAAAGTCGGGCTCTTTTGAGGTGGCACACATCGACCCGGCGCTAAATTTTCAGAGGTTCATTATCGTTGCCCAGAGGTCTAGTCTCAAGGAAGATTATTTCAAGTTTGAGCTCTGTACCATTCCTCCTGCTTTTTTCGAAAGAAACGGATTCATGCAAAAGGCCAACAGGCCCGAGCTAACAAAAGCAGTCTATCAGTCATGTGGTTTGATGCTCAGTCCCGAAGACCGGTGAGAATTACCAGCTTCGTCTTAGACGGGGGCGCCCTTCTCCATCGGATCCCGTGGAAGGCCGCTCCCACATACAAGGCTATCATGTCGTCGTACATTCATTACGTCAAAAAAAAGTATCCCCGTGCAGTTGTCGGCTTCGACGGATACAACGGCGGCCCGTCAATCAAAGATGCAACCCATTTGCGTCGACCTGGATCTGTCGGCCGCGAAGTGTTATTTACCAAAGACATGAATCTTTGCATGAAGAAAGAGGAGTTTCTTTCATGCAAGGAGAACAAATCGCATTTTCTGAAGATTCTTGGAAACGCTCTGGAAGCCAGCGGTTGCGATGTATACCACTCTGAAGGAGATGCTGATCTAGACATAGTGAAGAAGGCTACGGAAACTGCACTCCATAGCGACACCATTGGGGTTGCTGATGACACGGATGTTCTCGTCCTCCTCACCTGTCATGTAGACACGAGTTCAAATCGAGTTTACTTCTCGCCGGAAGCGAAATTCGGAAGTGAATGCTCAGCTTGGGATGTTTGTCAGATAAAAGACAAGCTAGGATCAGAAGCTTGCCAGCTGATGCCGTTCTGTCACGCCATACTGGGTTGCGACACAACATCGCACCTTTATGGCATTGGAAAAGGAAAAGCTCTTCAGCTATTGTTATCCAGCTCGAGTTTCAGAGACGGCGGTACACTGTTTACACAAAAATTTGCATCTCATGATGAGATAGCTGCGGCTGGAGACAAAGCTTTGCTGATACTCTACAACTGCCAGGATCTGTCAAGTCTTGACACTGTCAGGAACCAAGTTTTCCAGAGGAAAGTCAATACTGAAAGTCAATTTGTACACCCACAAGAGCTGCCTCCGACTATGATGGCAGCGAAGTATCATTCGTTCCGAGTCTACAGCCAGGTTCAGATTTTTCTAGGGAACAAGGTTGACCCCCTAAGCTGGGGATGGAATCTTCAAGGCAACAAAGTTTTAGAGCCAAAAATGACGGATCTTCCCGCTGTTCCTCTTCATCTTCTAAACACAGTGAAGTTTTCTTGCCGAGCTGATGCGACAGTGAGAGATGATCCTACAAGAAAAATGGCCTGAAATGCACCATAGCTTGTCGAGTATGTAGAAGAGTTTCGTGCAACAACGCGAAGTGTCAAGAAGATGAATTTTCTGAGGATGAGCTTCAAGCCTGTGATTTAATTTTCCCTGTGATTTTTGCTCATTTGATCAATCAGATGTGCAATTTTCTTACGTTTTATTACAAATAATTTTTACCACGTCGTTTTTTATGGTGATGAAGGAGAATGGATTTGATCTCAAATGCCTGCAAAGAGCAAGGTTTTTGGAGACAGGTGGGGAGGATGGGTATTAAATAGATCTTGAAGCGTCTCAGAAAACCTAGTTTGTCAACTCACAACTGATCTACAAACTACTATCGAACGCTTGTTTTATTTACCTAAAACGTTAAAAATTTATTCATTTTTGTTCAAAAACAGAGTATTTCTGATTTATTTTTTGACATTTCGGAGAAACTAACATCAGATATCGTTTCAGCTTTTAAATCTGATACAAAAAGACAAATCAAACACCAGTTTCGTCATATTTCAATTTTTCCAAAAAATTAAAAATTAATAAACAAAAACGGCGAAAAAAACAAATTTCGCAACAAGCTAGGATCAGAAGCTTGCCAGCTGATGCTGTTCTGTCACGCCATACTGGGTTGCGACACAACATCGCACCTTTATAGCATCGGAAAAGGAAAAGCTCTTCAACTATTGTTATCCAGCGAGTTAGAGATGGGGATTTCGGATATATTGTTCAGCGATTTTTTTATCACTTTGTTCCTGGTCAAACCTTATTACTCCTATACTATTCCTCTTCCAAGCTTAAATACCCCAAGGACTCAAAGCAGCTATCACGAGATACCTAGCAACGAAATACTTCTCCAAAGTCCTAGTAGAAACTGCAGAGATAGATCTAATTACCATCCAAAACAACCATCAAACTCTCCCACTATATGACAAATGTATAAAGACCAAATCCACGATCAATCCCTCACAAAACCTGAGCAAAATAATACTAAAGATCCTCTAATGGAATACACGGTCATTATCGGAAGAGAAACTAGAGCAGCTGCTCACGTATACCAAGGAAAAAGATAAACATGCTATCCACGCCCAAGAAACCCACCTTGACACAGCAAGTACACTTTGGGTAGAAGGCTATGAACTCTACAAAAAAGGCAGATCATCACGTAGAAAAGGAGGATGTGTGGCTATCCTTATGTTAAACACATTTTTATAATACCAAAGGATTACCCTAATGAGGTTGATGTAGTTGGAGTAAAAATAGGTCTATAAAACAGAGAAACACTGACAGTATATTCCTTTTACATCCCTATTAGTAACCACGAAGCTGAAGATTCCCTAACAGAAATTGTATCTAAGTTGGGTCATCAGAAAATAATAATAGCAGGAGACTTTAATACTCATAGTCTTGCTTGGGGAGGAAAGAAAACTAACAAAGCAGGTCAATTTTTAGAAAAACCATTAAATTAATTTCCAGGATTATTGATATCCGCACTTATGGATTGTAGACCTATTGTTTATAAAAAAAAAACTAGCCTGTTATCCATCATTGACTAATGATGGATACTAATGCCAAATAAAGTATCTAGACATATAAAAAAAAAAACAAGCCTATACAAGAAAGCAAAGATCCATAATTCATTATTTCAAGACTAACTGTCCATATCCGAGAAACTGCCACTACAACAATACCTAGAACTACGAACAAACAATACTTAAGAATACAATCAAGGGAAACATTAAAACCATGGTGGAATGATGAGTGCCAAGCTGCAATTGCTGCAAAAAGAGATGCAGAATAGAATTTTAGAAAGAATCCAAGATCCAAAACACATATCCCATAAAAACAAGCCTACTCAAGATCCAAGGGGCACAAAAAAGGCCAAAGATCTGACATGAGCTTCTTACTTGGAGAAAATTGACAGATACACAGCAGAATAAAAAATGCACGTATTTATAAACAACATCCAAGGAGCAGGAAAAAAGAAAAATAACCTAAAGCATCCTCTACTTGTATTTAGGAATCAGCTTGAAGATGATAGCAAAAAAGCTGAAGCACTTGCTGCCACCTATAAACAGAAGTTTGCCCACAAAGAAGAGGCAAGCAAGAAAAGGCATACTGAAATAAAGAAAGGACAAATCCAGTTTTATTCCGTTTTATTTATCAAAATTTCAAAGTTTAATATATATATATATATATATATATATATATAATATATATATATATATATATATATATATATATATATATATATATATATATATATATATATATATATATATATATATATATATATATATATATAATATATATATATATATATATATATATATATATATATATATATATATATATATATATATATATATATATATATATATATATATATACATACATGTATATAGTTTACATACATATAATAAGCTGTATAAGTTGACACATTGATTGATTTAGAAAAATTTAGTTCTAAAGTGTATGTACAAACAACGGTATTAAATGAATCTGCCGCTTTAAGCTTGAAAAATCTTACATCTGCCCAGGAAGCATTAGCCTATGGAATCTAAGCTTCAGCATAATAAAATTTCTAGCTCCCGACCTAGATAATAGGTACTTACAAAGATTGCATAGCAGGATTAGCCATCATTTCTGACGCCATATTCACTAAATTTGGATTACTTAAAATGGCTCCGAAATCAAAACCACCAGGGACCGCACCGCTCAAGAGGTTCCCAAATGGCCCTTGTGGCATTTCTGGCGTTGACTGCTTCAAATTGTCCTCTGATATCTTAACGTTGACACGGTAGCTTTCATTTTCGGGTTCAAGTTGCACCGCCTTTTGATACGCTTCAAGGGATTCCTTATACTGTTTCAAGCTGGAGTAGGCGAGGCTGTAAAATAAATGAAAGTTAAAGAGAAGTGAGCATCCCAGATGCCAAAATCAACGTTCAACAAAACAAATAACCAAATAAATTAAGAAACTAAACAAGGGTGTGATTTTCAGCCAGTGAAAGAAAAGACAAGGCGCAAATTTGGAAAAAAAAAACTTCGGCTAAACCATCCTCAGTGCCCCCCAAAAAAAGAAGAATAAAAGGTGTCTATAAAATAAAAAAAAAAAAAAAAAAAAAAAAAAAAAAAAAATCGGAGCCAGAAAATTTACTGGTTCAGTCAAAAGGTCCATTCTCTGGCTCCACGTAGTTTACTTCAGAAGTTAGTTTTTTTTTTTCTTTTATCCTTACCCTTTTCCTTCTCTTTTTTAAAGGGCTGGGGATGGCTTTGCGGAAGTCTTTGCTTAACCTTTTTGTTGCTTTATTTTACTGGCTAAAAAAAAACCCTAGTTTGTTTCCTTAATTATTTTTTTCTTCGTTTTTGTCGAATGCCATGTATAACTCAGAACGTTTTCAAACCAAAACCCACAAAACCACTTGTTACATTTCTTTTTTGAGTGTTTCCATTAAAATACTTTAGTCATTCTATATTAAATATAAAAAAAAAACAAGTTTTTCCAACTGAAAGTAAGGAGCAACAGTAATTTAAAACGAGCAAAATTATTTCGTATATGAGGAGGGTTGCCCCCTCCTCAATAAATCACTCTTCACACTAAAGTATTTTGTAAAAAGCTTCTTATTCTAATTAAACTGCCCTTGCCTTTCAGGAGTCGACCTTAAAGAATTGAGACAAAAAGTCATACTTTAGCGTAAAGAGCGAGATACTGAGAAGGGGACAACCACCCTCATATAGAGAATAATTTCTGATCACTTTATGTTTTATTGTTGCTCCTTACTGTCAATTGAAAAAAACTTGTTTTGTTTTCTTTTTTAATTTTGATCGTTCCTCAAACAATGCCGAGAAATCCAGCTTCCTTCCGAGTAAAATTCCCTCCTCCCAAAGAAAACTCTTAGACAATTCCATCCTTGCTGAAAATCACACAGGAAAATTTCTTTTGCACACCCAATAATAATACTATACGTAAATAATGCTAAAATTTCGCAAATTACAGCCCTTTCCCCTTATAAATTCTCCTTAGCATACTTTCAGTTGAAAAAGACTAAAATTTCTAATCGTTTCAAATCATGTAGGATATCCCCCCTCCGTGGAACATATTTCCCTGGAATCCCTCACCCCCAGTGGAAATTTGCTCTCGTGGAAAAATTACCCAGGGAGAATTTCTTCCGCAGAAATCCCTCCCCCATGGAAAATCCCTCCAGACAATCCCAACCCTGCTGAGAATTTCCCCAGGAGCATCTCCACATGTTAAATTTAGTCGGCAAAGACAAAATAAGACAAATATAAAGAATATCGTAAAGGAATCCTGGCAAATCTCTCCGGTTTAAAATTTACCCTGGAAAACCCACTCACGGAAACTTTCCTCCCCACAAAGAATTTTCATCGAAGTAACCCCCAAGCAGAAAATTCCCCTTCCCTCCAAAGAATGTCTATACACTTCCCAATAACAAAAACTATATGTAAATAATGGGTACATTTCGTAACTTACAACCCTTTCCCCAGGCTGAGAAATTGCTATCTCAAAATTATTATCAGATGACTTTGGGGAACGAAGGGGCGTGGGAGGGTGGTTGGCTGCCCTCCCATCTTTTTAGTTACTCAAAAAGGGTACTGGAACTTTCGATTTCTGGTCGAATGAGCCCTCTCCTGATCTTCCAGGATCACTGGATCGATACGATCACACCTAGAAAAAAATTAAATAAACACACATCTGTGATCTTTCTTCTGGCAAAAAATGCAAAACCCTACATTTTTGTATATAGGAGCTTGAAACCGCTACAGTAGGGTTCTCTAATATGCTGAATTTGATCGTATGATTTTCATTGATATTCCTTGACGTTTGAGGATGTTTTCCACATTTTTCAAAAGTGGGGCACATTTTCTCAGGCTCGTAACTTTTGATGGGTAAAATTGTACTTAATGAACTTACACGCATAAAAAGTCAATTCGTTTGATGTATCTATTGTTACCAAAATTCCGTTTTTTAGAGTTTCGGTTACTATTGAGCCGCGTCGCTCCTTACTTACAGTATGCTTCCACGAACTATTGATAAGCATATCCCATAAAAAATAAGGACTAAAATCATGCGCTTTATATTATTCTTTTACACCTGTTTGGAAATTTTATCCAAACCTGATAACAAACAAAACTGATCGTCATTTCTAGATTTTACAAGTATATTTTAGAATCCCTATTTGGAGAATAGCGAAGACTCGCGAAAACTTGATAATTAAGAAAATTTGAGCCCCCTTGATACCAACAATAACTAAGTCCACTTTTTACACTTTCGTTCTAATTTATCATCAAAATACTTTATTCACTCTTTATAAAAATAAGACCTGACGCAGATAAGTGACGAAATAGTTTAGGCCATCAAAGACAAGATTTCTTTTGAAGCCAATCTGACTAGAAAAACCAGATTTGTTTTCACAGAAATATTTGTATATCAACATCAAAACCCCCAATGATTCTTCTATTTGAACTTCTCCATGGTTTCTAATAGGATCTGTTAGCAAATAATGAGCACCCCAGAAGCCGAAATCTACTAGGTCCACTGATTTTACTAGGTCTGATTTTATCGTCAAATACTTTATTTACTCTTAACAAAAATAAGCACAAATACAGAAAAATAAAAAAAAAACATTTTGACCGCCAAAAAAACTTTATTTGTTCTTTTGCCATCCTTAACAGCAGCTTTATAATCCGTGGAATAGAGCATGAGGAAGTTACAAGAGTGGGAACTGGCACCAGTGTCGACAAAAAAAAAAAAAAACTTCGATGACATCTAGCATTTGGCAACACTGGACATTTTTTATCAGTGTAATAATAAGAATAATTCATTTAATTTATGTAGTTGGTAAAATTAGTGATCTTAGTGATCTAGTGATCTGTCTGATCTTAGTTCCTGACAGAAAAACGATTATAAAGCTTGAGAAAATAGCAAGTGTCACCAGACGCTAGATAGCGTTGATTTAATGTTTTTGTTTACACTAGCACCAGTTTCTACTGTTACTAGTTACCCAGTCTCTTTGATCCTTAGCTTCGCTATGGGCAGCAGCGCAATTACAACAAGCATGATTAACACAATCCAATTACCCAATTAATACAGTTGTGGGCTGGATTTGGGTCTTAGAATGACCAGCGTTATTTATTTCTTTTTTTTGGCAAATTTTCAGAAAATTTGGTATCCAAGGATTCCACATAATTAAAGATTACAAAAATTGCGACTTACCCCATCCTGCCATAGGCTTTGGCACACTTGGAATCAATTTCAATTGCCCTTTTGCAGTCCTCAATAGCAGCTTTATGATCCCCAGCTTTGCTATGAGCAGCAGTGCAATTGCAATAAACATAATTAACACAGTGCATTTAACCAATTAACATAGGTGTGGGCTGGATTTAGATCTCACCATGATCAGTGTTATTAATCTCTTTTCTTGGCAAATTTGGAATCCAACGATTTCAGAAAATTATAGATTACAGAAATTGCGACTTACCCCATCCTACCATAGGCTTTGGCATATTTGGGGTCAATTTCAATTGCCCTTTTGCAGTCCTCAACAGCAGCTTTGTGATTCTCAGCTTTGCTATGAGCAGCAGCACGATTGCAAAAATATACAGCATTTTGTCCATCAAGCTTAATAGCCCTAGAAGGAGACATTTTCCTAAATAATAATATATAGACAGCAGAATCTACTACTACTAACAAGCCACTCCGGCACCAAGCCCAAAGTTCCCACCGCCATGGATTTATCCATATTTACGTGGATTTTTTTTTACCTGTTACATGGGTATTTGAAATGCCATGGATTTTTACTAAAAATACATGGATTTTTTCCAAAAAATCACGAGTTTAAACTTTTTATGCCGGAATTTTTTAATACCAGATAAATGTAACTTCAAAAATTGCCCAAATAACCAAAGATTATCAATTACTGTCTGGCTTTATTGCCGAAATAGATTCACATGGAACAACAGATGGCCTTGCCTGTGCATTGAATTGAAGAAGTCTCTGCGTGAATTACTGCCATGAATGCGTAAATTAATTTGAAGATTAATGCCTAAACACCAAAACAAAAAATTTGTCCCTGCGAATGTAAATCTTTACTGGTTTAATGTTAATACAATAAAAGTTCAAAATAGGGATAAAATCCTTTTTAATAGACAGTGCATAAAAATTCACAAAAAATACCAGACATTTCGGTCACATATACAGTGACCGTCATCAGTAGTAAAACTAAACTAAAGCAATTTAAAACAAAAGTTTGTATACGAAATCAAATAAAACTACATATTGTTTAATTCTCTAATTCTTTTCAAAGCAAAGGCGGAAGCTAGCCTCTTATGACCTTCTTGGATTCGGTTCATTAGCGTTCAATGATATAACATTTGGACAAAGGTCAACTACATTGGGTGAATTGAACTTTACTCTGTCAGATTTTAATAAATTATCATACATAGAGATCAGCTCAAATTCACCTGTATTCCGATTCAAAGCAATATTCTTGAATAAGATTTTCTTTATTTCAAGAGTTTCACGAAAATTTTGCTTTAAACCCCCAATCCCTAGAAATCAAAGAGACATTCTCGAACAAAATAAAATGGTCTGGAAAATTGAAAATATGTTCTGAAAGGGCTGAAGTAAAATCTTCAGACTTAAAATCTTGCTTCAAAGCATCTAATTGAAAAGAATTAGAGAATTAAACAATATGTAGTTTTATTTGATTTCGTATACAAAATTTTGTTTTAAATTGTTTTATTTTAGTTTTACTACTGATGCCGGTCACTGTATATGTGACCGAAATATCTGGTATTTTTTGTGAATTTTTATACACTGTCTATTAAAAAGGATTTTATCCCTATTTTGAACTTTTATTTTATCGTCATGGAAAGGCAGTGTGGTCTCCGAAATTATCTACGTCATGTTTAATGTCATTATCTTGGTCCTTCGCAGAAGAGACAAGAAGGTGAAAAAATGTGAAAAAACATAGCTTAAGAGAGTATTTTGTGTGCTCACGATATATTGCTCCGCCCTAACTTCATACATGAGAAGTTCAGGGTTCTTAAGTGATTTATAAAACTGTAACAACCTCAAGATTCTAAAGATAATCTTGTTTCCAAATACAGCAACTAAACCTTTTTATGTAAATTGTTCAACCATGACAACGCCAGATGCATTGAATAATTCCAAGCACCTGGGGTCTGACAGGACACAGAATTTTGCATCACTGGGGAGAAAAAAAATAATTCATCGTCTTTGTGATAACAATAATTTATGTAACAAGGATCTAAACATCGAAAAGTAAAACCGCGAGCGACGCGAAACATAGCGAGCGGCAAATTTTTTGGTCTTTTAACAATGCGCTTGCTTGCCATGGATTTTTTTCTCGAGCTGGTGGCAACCTTGACCAAGCCACATAGGGCCAAAAGAGCCGCACACACTCCTTCTCTAACCCAATCTATTCAAAACCTACACTTTAAACCCTCCCACGAAGCTATTAATTATGACCACCTACCCTATTAGCCTAAGTGAGGCTTTTTGTTGGCCCCAGGTGGATGACCAAATAGAACAGTCTTTAGAAATCTGGCACACATTGTCCATAAAATGTAGCCTTGCGACCTCAGTCTTTATTTCATTATATCCCTAGAAAGTCGCCAAAGGCCAATACAGCTACAAACGCTCCTCCTCCACCCAGCCTATTTAAATCCTCACTCTTTACCCCTGGCCTGCTTTTCGTTTGGCCCCAGATGAATAGCCACAAATGATGATCATGGCCAAAAAGCACAATCTTTGGCAATCTATCATCCATCATCTGTGAAAAATATCCCGCCTATCTCAGCCTTTCTGACATTACAACCCTAAAAAGTGCGATAGAGCCATATTTTTTGGCTTGAGATTTACAAGCCAAAAGGATTGACAACACCAACCTAAACTACTACTATTACTAAAAAATCATCAAAGCTCAAATCCAATTAAGGTTGACACAGCACAGCAAAGTCGTATCACTTTCTTGGCTATATTTACCTCAAAGGTTACCACCTCCTCAATGAAAGCGTTGTGTTGTGACACACAAATTAAGCTCACGTTCAAAACAATTTATTATCTTTTATACACACATCTGACAAGGCCTCTGGAGAGACAAGCTAAAGAGATTAGGTGTAGAAAGGACAAAATAATACATAGCAATGTGAAAACACCAGTCCGTCCAAAAATTGGTATACTTAGTAATGTCGAATTCTATATGTTGTTATATATCTTGCTTTAGAATAAACCAATAACAGTGAGCTAAAGACTATGAAAAACTGAAAAGATAGATCACTCAAATGTTTAAAATGTTTACTCAAGGGTTGAATACGAATTAAAATGAATAGTACCACTGGCAGTGCAGCATTGCCCAGCAGAACTAGTACAATTCGAAATTAGCTTAGTTTTAATATATTGAAATCTGGATTTGAATTACAGTTCTAAGTTTATTATAACCTGAAAATATATGAATCCAGACTCTAAACTAACAGTTTCGAAACTAAACTGTGCTGTGCTGAATATAAACCAGATAAGGTTAGCATAACAAAAGTATTTTCTAATCAAGACAAATATAAATATTATGCTTTATTGACTATAGGGGCTCTTTCATCCTCCCCCCCCCAAAAAAAAAGTAAACAAGGAACTAATATTAACAATATATATAAGGCATGCAGAGGCTAGATTAGTTATTTCCACAAAACAAACAAGGACGAAAATCCAGTTCTTTTTGGAACCTTATTTTTAAAAAAGGTTCAGTGTAGCCTTCAACAGCTGAGTCTTTTTATGATTTTTCTTTGGGGATATCACCAAGCACAAATAAAAAATACATTTTTGTTAGTTTTTAGTAAATTTTGAGATAAAGGTATTTTTAAATATTGTTTCATGTATTTTTATTTTACTCTTTAGAAAAGATAGAAAAAATTTTTCACATCTCACTCTAATGCAACAATTCATGGTTCATGCTATCTTACTAGTAAAACCTAATACCAAGGCCATACACACCTCTTTTTCAGGAGCCAATATCTATAGCACCACTTATGCATAATGAATAATGAATCACATACCTGAGGGGGAGTGGTATACCTAAGGCATATGTCTTTTTTTGCATGGTCATGAGCTCCATAGACAAGTGTAAGCTTCTAGAGCCTAAGAAACGTTGTAGTTGTTGTTTTGTAACTTCTTTTGTTAATAGAATCAATTATTAGCCTAGAAGCTTTCAACTCATATGTCTCTTTCCTTTTTATTTTGGAACAATAAACATTTGAACAGCAAATCAGCCCTGCAGTCTATAGATAAGCAGGAGCTACTTTAACTGGTGTCTGTTAGCACAAGTACCATCAATTAGCATCCTTATAAAACTATTAACAACACTGACAGAGGCTACAGTGTCCTGCTGTCTGTACTTCAGCAGAGGAGTTAGCACTAGTACCATCAATTAGCATCCTTATAAGAATATTAGCACCACTGACAGAGTCTACATTGTCTGGCTGCCTACATTTCAGCAGAGGAATTAGCACTAGTACCAGTAAGCTAATTAGTACCATAATAAAACTATTTGCACTACAGAAAGAGTCTACACTGTCCTGCTGTCTATGCTTGAGCAGAGGAGTTAGCACCAATACTAGCAACTGACATCATTATAAAACAATTAGCACCACTGACAGAGTCTACACTGTCCTAATGCCTACATTTCAGCAGAGGAATTAGCACTAGTACCAGTAGGCTAATTAGTACCATAATAAAACTATTTGCACTACAGAAAGAGTCTACACTGTCCTGCTGTCTATGCTTGAGCAGAGGAGTTAGCACCAATACTAGCAACTGACATCATTATAAAACAATTAGCACCACTAACAGAGTCCACACTGTCCAACTGTCTGCACTCCAGCAGAGGAGCTAGTACCACTAATTACCAACAGTACCAGCAATAAGCACCATTATAAAATAACTAGCACTACTGACAGTGTCAACACTGTCATACTTCAGCAGAGGAGTTGCTTATGCTGGTGCCTACTAATACTATTACAAGTCTATTAGCACACTTGATAGATCAACATTACCCAGCTCAACAGAGGAGTCTTGTAATGGCGCCTAATAGCACCAGCAATTAGCAGAGGTTAATAGTTTTACCAGAAGTCACTTTTAATGGTGCCTGCATTTTCTTTGTTGGGTAATGAGAAGCTATTCTAAAGCTTTGGAGAGCTGTTTAGGCAGATCATAGGGGAAGCCCCTCAAAATAAAAAATTTTCAAACAGTTTTATCACATTTACTGAAAAAAAAAACGAGATACTTTATCTCAAAGAAGTATACAGATGAAGAAACTTCATCTAAAAAAAGGGGCTACAAACAGATGCTGCTTCAGTAAAATGAGGCATCAAAAAAGGCACCATGTATTTAGCAAGGGGGCTACACACAGGGGTTCTTTTTTATGTCTGTACATTCATTGAAAAAATCTCAATACATTATTGTATGCAACTATTCAGCAATATTACTGCATTTTCCAATGGCAGTATTTTAAAAAACCCTGCATCACATTTGGAATATGAAAAGGGGACTCACATTGTATAGCAATTGATTGCATCAAGGAATCGTCCAGCCTTCATCAGATCATTTCCTTCTGTCTTTAATCTTTCTGCTTCTGCTTTGTCAGCTTCTGATGCAGGCTCCTTTTTTAACTCTGGTTCCTTCTTCACATCAGGTTCACTTTTCAATGGCTATTAACAAAAAGATAATATATTAAACCACAAATCAAAAATATACATATAATATGGATAAGATCTGTATTGAAAATCTGCTCCAAACCCAAATTGTTCAACAAAAAAAATCACATTTCAAACAAATCATGTACCACCCAGTCTCATAGCTGCCCAATACTGGTATTTAAGATTTTTTTTTTTTTCAACAAACAGGGGTTTCCAAAACCTAGAG
This sequence comes from Artemia sinica, assembly GCA_027921565.1. Taxonomy (NCBI): domain Eukaryota; kingdom Metazoa; phylum Arthropoda; class Branchiopoda; order Anostraca; family Artemiidae; genus Artemia; species Artemia sinica. Next base: position 43,922,120 of record CM051272.1, on the reverse strand, counting down.
TAAAAAAAAGGCAGACTCAAACCAAATACAATTTTTTCTAGAGCTAAGACAGGTGGTCAATACACCTATCTTCTAAGCAATTTTTTAAGCAAAAGAAACAGGACAGGGGTAGAGGCATGAGCTTGAAGACACCATTCCAGGCAAAAAACTAGACTCTGAGTTCATTCCTGTATGGTTTGTTTCCCAAACACAACTTTTTTTAAAGAAAGGTCTAGCAGAAAGTCCCTACTTTAGAACTTTACTAGAAAAAATATTAGTAACATTCTTGTCAAGAGGCTCTTCTGAAAGAAACAAAGAGAGGTACCATTCACTTCTCTAATGAACATTCTTTCCAAATATAATGGATACTACCTTGAAAATTGCCCCCCCCCCCCTAATGTGAGCAGTTTGCATCTCTAAATAATATATGTGTTCATTGCTTGATCTATAGCATCACATCATTATACTTTTTGGACAAGTATTTGGTCTTGGACATGTACAAGACTATCTGACTTAACCTTACTGTATGACTATAGTTCTATCCTATGATGATAGACTATCATCAAGAAGTGAAAATAATCATTTTTATACAACTCTGCAAAAGTTGTGCTCGCTTTTCATCTCACATAAACTATCTGTCATAGCTTTTCTCTAATTAGGCTCTCAAGTCTTTCATCACTTTGACCAAGTTGATTCAGAACATGTCCATCAGATTCCTTAACCTGATCTATAGCATCACATCACTATGAAATAATATGAGCCTTTTGGGAAAGTATTTAAAGAAAAATGATTTTAAATATTAAAATCTCATCAATAGAAACTTTCAATAGATTATGGTAAACATCGCGTACCTGACTGTATCTAAAGGAAACATGCTAATTTATATAAGCTTAGTACTGTTACATTCCTTATCTGAGACTCTTTCCATGCATCATAGTTGCTTTTCTGACAATCCCCCATGATATCCCAGATATAACCCTGGGATATACACAAAACTCAAAGAAAACAATGAAATTTTTACTTCATAATATGCAGCATGATTCTATCAATCAGATATCATATTCCCTTCCATTATCAACCATATTTTTAATAATATTTGATATCCAGCAAAATCCTAAATTTCCCTGCAATCAGATATGGTGAATACTTTTGATGGGTCAAGAAACCCATAAACAATGAAATACAAAGCATCATGAGATACAAAACAAGGGAGAAATATATCCTTTATGGCTATAGGCTATCTAGTAACACCAGGGAAGGAGGGAGAAAACTCTTGTAAATTATCAGACAAATGATGTATGATATTTGGAAAGCAAATAAAATGAGAAATCTGATGGTAAGCTACTACTTTTATTAGTGCTTTCTTTTAGTTTTGTGTATAGGCTAGGCCTATCTGGTCCCATTAGGAGGAGAGGGGGGGCAACTGCCAAAGTAGCAACCATTATGCTTCCTCCTCTTGAGAAGGAAACAATATAAAATTCTGGAAACCCCTTAAAAACGTTCTGAAATACTTACTTATGTCATTTCAAAATGCAGACTGTTTGACTTAACCCCCCACCCTAAATGGGCAAACATATAGCCCAAAATATATATACTCATTGTCTTTTTCAATAACGATTGTTTCTTCCTACTGCTTGTTTACTGGTGAAAGTTAAATTAATAAGAAGAGTATTGCTATTGAAAATATAATGAGTATATATAATTTAAACTATTTATTTGTCCATTAAGGGGAAGGGTGGAGCTGAAGCATTTTTTATTTAGGTAGGTAGGTATTTCAGAATGTTTGAATGTAGCTTCCAGGATTTTATAGTGTTTCCTTTTGGAGAGTGGGAGTACTAAATTGATACCAACAAGAATGCGACAGTTCTGCTTGAGGGACTTCATGGTATCTGAGAAAGCAGACAAGTTCAGTGAATAGACAAGCTTAGTTGTCAAAACTAAAGTGTGACAAAAAAAAATAACTATAGTTTCTGTTTTCAACCTCTTTCTTATTTATTTCTCTAATTTTTGAAAATATAATGTACAATTTAAGTTGTATAAAGTTTTTTTTCCAAAATTAAGAAATAGATTTACAAATTTATAAAACCATAGGCTATAAATCAGGATTGAGCAAAAGCACAAGGCTCAAAACATTCTTCAATACAGCCTAAATTTAGGAGTTGGCCTATCCAGAAGGAAACACTACAAAATTTGGAAAACAACTTTAAAACTTTTTGAAGTACTTTCTTATATTGTTCCTTAAAGTGCATCAATTTACTTTACACCTACCCTCTCCAACTATGCAAATGTATAGCCCTTACATCTGCCAGTGTAGCAGCCTTACATTCAATCCATGTGCCATGGATTTTCCAATTACTTTTTGCCATTGATGTTGCTAGTTTATCATTATATTGATTTGAAGAAGAGTTGCATATGGAAAATTTGTTTTGTATGTACAATTCAGGGTATATATTTGACCATCAGGGGGTGAGGGTAAAGTTTATTGATAGGCTATGCCTTAAGGACTGCTATAAGTATTTAAGAATGTTTTAAAGTAGTTTTCAGATTTTTATAGTGTTTCTTTCTGTGGTAGCCAGCCACTCAAATAGTACAAACTTTTCTTATAGTATATTTAAGCAATAGCCAAGATGTAGCAATAGCAAAACAAAGTTTCATTTTTTAAATGGAACCTTAAACCATTGTCAAAGGTCAGTGCCCTTTGAAGGGGAAAGAATGGAAGCAAGTATTTCAAAATTCCTTCCTTATGGATTACTTAAGGGTCTGATACATCCCCAACAGTTTAATTTACCTAACTTAAGTAGGCTAGGGTTATACTCTGAATACTCAGTCAGTGCCTAATTATACACAGATATCCTGATATAAAAGTATCTTTCCTACACTTAGACAACAGGCTTCTAATCTTAGAAATTGTGTTTATGGATTCAGACAATTGAGATTGGCTGACTACAATCTTGGAAATTTCTGGTTTTAAACATATGAATTTAGACAAAAGTCACTACCACAGCCTAGCATATTCAAATATAAATATTCTGTTTCAGAACACACCTTGGATTAAATTAGTCCAAGATTGACTCTGTCTACAAATTGAATATGCTTATGTTGTTTTAGCTTTAAGATCCCATGTCCAAGACTAGACAGCATTTTCTAAGATTAGGCTCAAGCTTTAAATGTGTGTCTAAGATTAAGCACCACTGTTGTCTATCATCATATTTGGAATTGAGAATGTTGTATATTATTTAAATATTCAAGCTAATCACATATTTAAGCATATTAAGAAGATTTTGACAAATCCAATAGTGAAACAATCTACTTTTTGTAAATTTGTAGTTTTCAACATAATTTACCTAGAATGAAAGTGGATACATCACTTAATGCCTTTTCTTCCGCTTTTTCATAATTCAATACTTGTTTTTTGGGGAATATTTTATTTTGAGCTTTTAATGGGGCACCAAAAGGTAAAACAGTCTATAGCAGCCAAAAGTTTAAAACAAGTTTCTGTCAAGTGAGAAAAAATTGCCATTTACAGCTGAGGCAAAATTCAAGTTTAGCTACTTCTTGCTATCTTGGAAAGAGGTTGGGTTAGGAAAATGAAGCTTTCAGTAATGAATACAGACTGAAAACATACTCTGGAAAGGTATTTCTAAGCTTCTATGTTAACCCTCTTCTGATTTCTACATCATTGCCTACTTAACAGGTCTATTGCCAATTGAAATTTTGATGAAACAACATTTTACCTAAACTTTCTGTTATCAGTTTCTTTTTCTCTGGCTTCAGTTCTGAATGTATTTCCTGTTATTTGAGTAAAATTTTGAGCCATATGAATGGTTTTTCTCTAAAAAATACTTTATTTAAGCAGAAGCTCTCTTTTGAAAGGTTTCACTTTAGTAGTGACACAAAGAGTTTTAAAGGTCAGGGCCCTCTAGAGGGAGAAGGAGTGGAGATAGGTACTTAAAAATACTTTCTTAGGACATACTTTAGTCTGTAGAACCTTCCCTGAAAGTTTTATTTTCCTAACCTAACCCCTTTCCAAAATAACAAGAAGTAGCTACACTAAAATTTTACCATAGCTGATTTGGGAATGGTGGCCTAATTATTATTTCTACTTAGGCTAGTCTTATACCATTAAATTATTGTAAAGAGTCTATTATATCACTACCACCTAGAAAGTAGGGTAAATTTGCAGTTTCCAACATAATTTAGCTTGGATGACAGTGAATAGGCCTATAGGTTGTCACTTGATGCTCTTTCATAGCCTAGGCTAATTCAATGATCATTTTTGGTGAAATTACATTTTGAGCACTAAAGTGCTCAAAACAGCCCATAGTAGGCTAACCAAAAGTTAAAAAGCAAGTTTCTAAAAAAGATTGGCCTAGGCCTATGAGAAAAAAAATTGGCATTTGCAGCTGATTCAGGAATAGAGCCAGAAGCCCCTCAAAAATGGCATCAGTTTTGCAGTAACACCAGTTTCAGGCACTTCTAAAAAATTCTTACAGGCCTGTTTTAAAAAAATTACGGTAAAATTCTACTTTAGCTACTTTTGGCTATCTTGGAAAGGGGTTAGGTTAGGAGAATGAAACTTTCAGGGATGGGTCTACAGGCTAAGGTTTGTCCCGGGAGGGTATTTTGAAGTACCTACCTCAACTCCTTCTCCCTCTAGAGGGTTCTGAAATTTGCCTGAAATTATTCAGGGTAGGCCTATATATTTGTACATTGGGGGGGGTAGTTTTATTTCTGATGTAAATTAGAGGTAATTTTAAACTTTCCCCTCACTCCCCTAATGTGCATATATATACCCTGAATTGGTATATATAGGGGTGGGGGCTAAAATTCATTTCTGACAAAAATGATTATTAGCCTATATTTGTAAAGAGCATTAAAAAAGGCATTGAATGGTATACTTACTTTTAGTTGTCACTTAATAATATGATTTGGTAAATATTTACCCTTCAAAATACCTTCCTGGGACAAACATTTTCCTGTAGGCTAGACCCATTCCTGAAAGTTTCATTTTCCTAACCTAACCCCTTTCCAAGATAGCCAAAAGTAGCTAGGTAGAATTTTACCTAATTTAACTATAAGTGGTGATTAGCTGTCCTACTACTGCGTATGCTAGGCTATCTTATAGCCTACTAGCCTACTTTCCAAGATCAACCATAGTCTAGTCTTCAGTTTCCCCAACTTAAATTCAACAAAAATTTTAAATAGTCAAGAGCTGATGAGCTACATAGTATGGTCCCTACCAGTTCATTTTTAGTCACATTGTGAAAAATATCTAAAAGAGACTGTGAAACAGAAAGGGCAGATGCTTGATCAGCAGTGAGACCAAAAGCCCTTTCTAAACACTGAGTTGCTACTTCAAGTCCCTCTTTGGCATCTTCCGAAAGATTTCCTATGCTATTTTGTTCTGCTAAGAATTGGACAATAGCAAATGCAAGTCTTTTGACAGAAAGTTCAACAGGGACAGGCTCCATTCTACAATTCTTTTAAAAATTTTTGCTGACAAGTACTACAGTTCGAACAGTGTTTTCTTTTGCTATTTCAAACAAGCCAAATTGATATATGAGCCAAATTACCAATTATAACGATCCCGGCGTAAATTTTTATAGTTTCAGTTTGAATTATTATTTTTAGCAGAAAATATCCAAACTGTATCCTTGGAACTTAACTTAAACTTTAATCCATATCTTTATCTATACTTTTCAGGTAGGGTTTGCCAAATTATATCCAAATGGGACACCAAAGTATAACTGACAAAGCAATCAGGGTGAGACTGGTTCAAGACCCGGTATCCTCCCTCCAGTTGCGCCAGTTGATGAAAATGTAGGGGAGGATATGTAAGTGTTATTAAAATGTTTATGAGAATTTTTTTTTGTTCTTTCAATTTTTTAATGAAATAAAAAAAGGGCCTATCTATGCAAAAATATCATGAAAAAGGCATTCATCCAAATCTAGGGGAAAGAGGCAAAAGATTCTAGGGTGAAGGAGAAGGGAAAATGTCAACTAGATTTTTAATTTTGTTTTTAGGGAATCTGTTAATATTGTTATCATCTCATAAGAATGAGAAGTAGTGAGCAGGGGTGATACTAGCTAAAATGTTTGGGGGGGGAGTGATTGATTTTATCTTCTGGTTCTTCATTTACACTGACTGTTTTCACCACTAATTAACATAATGTCCATTTCTAATATGAAACTTGGGATCGCAATTCAGCCTATAGAATCATATAATCTAAAGAAGAATAGCTGCTTAGTTCTTTTTCCCGTAATGGCCCCATAAAAGATGAATTGTCGTAGGCCGTTTACTATGGCTCTGTGGAAACTGAAGAGCTCCTTAGCATAGAACGATTTTCAGTCATTCAGCGGGTTGGCTCCAGAATTAGCAATTGCCTCCTAATAATGCGTAGGTGGATGTCTAGGGCGGTGTTTAAGTTGGATCTCGGCATTGGCTATTGAATCAAATTTTTCTGCTACTGCTTTTGCTGCATTAATTTGCTTCCCTATCTTATCTGGGTCTTCGAGGAGATAATGTAAGATATCGCATGTCACCACGTCATGATTTTTTCTAGTCATGATTAACGATATTGGTAAGGACTTCCCCCAAAGGTGGAAATACGTGGATGACTTGTCGATCCTCGAAGTATGTCACAGGAATATTAAAAGTGACCCCCTTGAAATTCTATCCGATATTTCGGATGAAGCTAAGAACCTAAATATGAAAGTAAATTCCACTAAGTCAAATATAATGACGATAAATTTCTTGAAATCTATTCCCGCCTTCCTTGACCCTATCCCCCCAGATATTTCTGTGTCTTCCTTTAAATTACTTGGGGTTACAATTTCCTCTAATTTAAAGTGGGATATCAACGTGAAAGATATTGTCCGTAGAGCTAATGCGTCCATGTCTCTCCTTAAGCTCTTGAATAAATTTAATATCCCCCCATCCCATTCTTTAAGGATTTATACCTCCTTTGTCCGCCCGCATCTTGAATATGCTTGTCCAGTTTGGCATCCTGGCATCTCCCGTGATGAATCAGATAAAATTGAATCTATTCAAAAAAGAGCCCTAGGAATAATTTTTAAAGAAACTTTGGTACCATATTCACTCCTTCTAAAAAAAGGCCAAGCTGGAAACTCTTGAGCACAGGAGAGGAACGCTGTGCCTCCGTTTTGCAAAAAATGCAATAATAAACCCTCGCACGGAAAACATTTTCCCCAAAAGACACTCCCCATCCAGACACCGCCTGCCACGTACCGTTTCTGAACCCATCCCTATCTTGTCCCCCATCCGTTGTTTAACCTCCAGATATACCTTTGTCCCCTTCATTACTGATCAAATAAACCGCTAGTTTTTTTTGTTTTTTTTTGTACTGGTGATACCCATGCTGGTGTCCGTTTGGCTCTTCCGTTCCCTCCCCTTTTTATATACTCTCTTTTAAACCTTTTTAACACTATTTTTATCTCAATTTTTTTTGGTTTTGTTTTAATATGTGCCTTTTTAACTTTCTTATATTTGACACTTTTTGTTTTTTAGACTAATGAATGGCTTTGCATTTCTGATATTGTTGTTTTTGGCATTGTTTAGCCAGTTTTTTAGTTGTTGTGCTATTTCTATGTCTGTTTTTATTATATGACCCCGAAATGCGAATTCGGCCCTTCGGGGCTTGTGATAGTCATTTTTTGAAATAAATATCTTATCTTATCTTACCCTGAGTTTTTTTAACAGTCATTAGATCGAGGTGTTCAGCCTGCAACTTTTCCGCAAGAACCTTGACCTGGCGCATGAATATAATCGTCAGAATAAAGCAAAGCAGGTTATAAAGTTGGTGCAGAACTTTGGATTTTTCTTTGTTGTTTTGTCCTCATTTTGTTCTTTTAGCTCTTTGAAAACTTCTACGATGGTGTCTAAGCTGGTCCACAATTCTGTCAAACTCACCAATCTGGACGTCCATCTTGTCACTGACACATTCTTTAGCTTCAGTACTGATTCAGCCCTCTCCGGTGCCCGTTTGTAAGCAATAACCCTTTTCATTCCAACCGTAAAAAAAACGTAAGAGTTCTTGCAAGATCTCAAACATTTTTCAGACTGTGGGACTGTTGTTGCACGCGTGTTCCAGGATGAGGTTCTCTCTATGAGCCATGCATCGAATGTAGCGTACTTATCTTCTCAGTTTGGTTGATAAGTGTGCTTTGACACCCTGTCGGACACCAGACATATTACTTGCGTAATCATAGCTCTGAAACACAAGTGCCACTTTGCTTACGCCTTCCTTTTCTAAAACTTTTAGATTCTTGTCGGCAATTTCTTTACCTTCTCTTGATTCAACTGCTACAATGATTAAAAGTCTCTCCTTGATAATACCATCGCAGTTAACGTGCCTGACACAAATCACAAGCCTTTTTTCCTGCACACAGTCTGGAATGGTATCTGCGATAATTAAATACACACCGCTATTCTTCACACCAGTTACAATTGTGTGGTTGATTTAATTACCCAGTACCTCAATGAACTGGTTTTGCGAAACACAACTAAGGTAGTTCACCATATTCCCTTTCATCGTTCTTTTACGCAACCAGTTGCTGAAATGTGGATTATAGCGAGTAACAGGGTTAACGATTTGACGAAAATTCCCATCGCTGTCATCAGCCTTGCCACGAAAGGCTATCTGTTGTTTTCCTAGTGTTTTTACTATATCTATAAGAACCTTGATCCCTTGTCGGTTTCCAATTAATTCATTTGCTTGCTGTCTATTCAAGGCTTAATGTTTTCATCCAACTTGTTTTCAATGCCATGTTTCAGTTTGCTATAAACTGCTAAATCGATTACTGCTGACTGATGAGCAACGCTTTCAAAATGCTTTGTCGTCATATCAGGGTTCTCCGTCCCTTGGCTCATCATCTTGTTCCAGGAGCAAACTCCATTTTTACCCCATGCATCTTCTGTCTTTTCACGTTTTGGTCCAGCAGGAAACAGCATCCATGCGAAGCAGTGAAGATATAGTGAAGAATTTGGGAGTAAAATCCTTCATCTCTGATTACGTTATTTGAGCAAGACTTTGGACTTTCTGTCTTTTCGCGCTTTGGTCCAGTAGGAAACAGCATCCTAGCGAAGCAGTGAAGAATTTGGGAGTGGAATCCTTGATTACGTTATTTGAGCAAGACTTTGGACTTATGTTATATTTAGGCTGAAAGAGCAAAGCTATCGATGAACAAATTCTACATGATAAACTTTAATTATAAAAATAATATAAGCTTCCATGTTCTTCATTTAACCAAATAAAAAATTGCGGCGCCATCCATAAAACCAAGGCATGCGTCGGTAAAACCATTGCATTCATACAAAATCTCAACAAAGGTTGAGATTTTGGTAGACATCACGTCGATATTTTCATGTTCTTTATTTAACCGAATAGAGGCACCATCCATAAAATCACTGCATAAGTTGGTATAACCGCTAGATTTACCGATAGAGATTGAAATTATGGTACATATCATATTAGTATTTTCATGTTCTTTATTTAACCGAACGAAAAATTTTGACACCGTCTTAAATTCACGACACAAGTCGGTAAAACTGGTACATTTACCAGCCTAGATTGAGATTTCATTGGATGTCATATCCGTATTTTCATGTTCCTTAACCAAATGGAAAACTGTGGCACCAACCGTAAAATCACTGCATGAGTCGGTGAAACCGCTGCATTTACTGACCGAGATAGATATTTCGGTATTAGACAAATATTCATGCTCTTTATTTAACCAAATGGAAAATTGTGGCATCACCTTTAAAATCATGGCAGGAGTCGGTAATACTGCTGCATTTACCAACCAAGTTTGAGATTTTTGTAGATGGCATATCAGTATTTTCCTGGTTTCTGTTTAACGGAACAAAAAATTTCGGCGGCGTCGGAAAATCGTAACGCTTCGCGCCACGATTTTACTTACTTTTTTGTACCGAGTGGCTGAAAATATTGGGGGGGGGGCGTCTCCCCCCCCCCATATGTGACGGCCCTGGTAGTGGGTAATATTATTTTTTCAGGATACATTTGACGGTCCTTGGAAATAATAAATTTGTCGAAATGCTTGTTTTCTTAAGAATATGGCATTCCAATATGCTCCTCACTGTCTTATATTAAAGAATGATTATTTCTATTTCCAATCAAACAAAGAAATAAAAAGGACTTAATACTGTTGCACTGATATTTTACAGCATTTATGTCTCTTTTTAGTTTATCTCTTTTAGGCTTAACTTCTTTAACGACAGAACTAATTTTAATTTAGTGAAGACAAATGAGTTCCGTGTTTTTTTTTTTTTTTTTAGCTTTTTTGAAGCTGCTTTGTCTAAGGCTTGAGAGGTATAAGGCTATGAGAGGTATACCCACTATTGCCAGAATAATGCGAAAAAAAGTACTAACGAAGTACGTCGTGGTAGCTGATGACTAAAATATGAGCCAAGTACTTGCAGCTCCTTTGATGAAAAATACACTTTTCAACTGGATGAAGGAAGCAAGAATCAATTTTAATCCTTTGATTTTTGTGTCCAAAGACGACAATTGGTGAGGAAAGATTGCTAAAAAAAACAACAGTTTTTCAAAATTCTTTTTCGTGAATTGACGCAGCTGCTCTAAGGTGGTATAGAAAAAAACTGGTTTGACAACCGGTTATACATAGTGTCTTTGGATTAAAAAATCATTTTGACAACCTAAATTCAAATAGTGTCTTTTGATTTTGGTAAACACCCCCACTACATTTGCTGACAGCTTCAAATTGATACTCTTAGCCGTTTGTGAAATATTACACACACGCCCCTTTTACAGCCTGGAAGCAAACTGGGACTTTTTATTTAATTCAATATTCCCCTCAACATTCTCTTCAGAGTTTTAACTTAATACCCTTTAGTCGTTCTTAAGATAAACTGCACAAGCATCTTTAAGAAAATAGATGAACATCTTGACAACATGGATACATATAGTGTCTGTTGATTTTAGTTAAACATCACACTGAGCATGCCCTGTAAGTTTCAACTTAGTACCCTTTGCCATTTCTGTGATATTGCAGTTACGCCTTTTTGACAACCTGGATGTACATAACTTTTTTTATCTTTGAGAAAGTTCAAAATCTTGAATTTTGATAGAGTTCCAATTGAAGAGTGAGTTGATCAAACTTTCTCATTCCTTTTTTGCTATTACTAGGTCCTAGAAGACAGAAGACCAAAATAAAAAATAGTTTCAGCCAGGTTCGACAGAGCCAGAGTTTTGATGTAAAGAATGTACACCACCTCAGAGCAGAGTTAAAAATCATCTTTAACATTAACATAAAATAGTTGACAAATACTCTTTTTTTTCTAAAGAACAGAAATAAATTTCACCATAATATTCTGCCTTGAAATTTCCTGCTGAATAACCCTGAAAACCCTGAAAAGGAGCAAAAAATAAGCAATCTAAAAGTGTATTCATCAGATTTTATTTTATTTCATTAGCACTAACCAAACTTCTTTCATGGCTACCGTATAATGTATAAGTACTCCAATATGTTGTATCTTGTGTGTTAAAAGGTTACCTTACCTCTCGCCATCAATATTCAAAATAGTGACTGAATTTTCATATTGTTTCTTCTCAAAGATAAATATTAGCTTGTTTAATTTTAACAAATCTGAGGTCAATTTCCCCTAATTTGTAAAGAATAGTATAAATCGAATGAATCAAATAGCAAAACAAAAATAAATCAAATCAGAGTTCGGATATAGTCCTTGCTGAAATTTGTTGAACTTGTGTGAAAAACCAAGCACATATTACAAACGTGAGTACTCTGGGGTGGAAAATTGGAATATTTAGTTGTTTTTGGGAGTATTGGGAGGACTTCAAGCCCTTGCTTATTCTTAATCGTCTGTAGGAAGCTGGAGATCTACTTGTTGAGAACTATAAAAGATTGAGGCAGCGTGATGGCGATGGAGTTCCTCAATGAGCTTGAAGAGTTACAGTGAGACAATTGGAATCAATGATTCGCCTCTCAGAAGCCATGGCAAAGCTGTACTGCTGCGTAAATTATATTTTACTTGTTTTTAAATCTTGAAAAATATCAATACTAATTGAGTTCTTGAAGTATCGTCTTGATAAATAAGCTTAAGCTTGTGCTTCTGCCACGAATAGTTTTTTTTCTGCTCCTACGAAATCCTTTAATATGGAGGCAAAATTTGCCAACAGACAAATTCTTTATTTATTTACTCTGGCTCTAGTTTTCAAGTTAGAATTACAAGTGTGAGAAACCGAAAAAAGGAGGCTGAGATCTTTCATCCATTTTTACTTTACATAACAAATAAAATAATGATAATAGATAAAAGGAAAAAAACATAGGGAGCTGAATATTTTTTGTATGAACAAGAAAGAATTGTAAATAAAAGGTGGTTGTAACAGTAATCTTTACAGAATAAAATGTAAAAAAAATTACAGCTAAATATAGCTTACAGGACAAATAAACTTAACAAAAAAATTGAACTCGTTATATTCCCACTGTGGGGCTATTTCTGCCCAAGATTATGCGTACAAAATTTCATGTATCTAGCTTTTTTAAGTTACCTTTCGCAATGGATCATTTGAAATAATGGTTTACATTATTGGCTTTCAAAATAATTTTTTTTTGTAGACTTATATAAATTACAATAATTTCCATGGGTCCATGATTATTTGGTCATAGCTTTCAAGCCACTTGTCACATCTTTGATGAACTTTTTTCCATCTTCTTTTTTTTTGAAACATTTTATGTATTTTAAAAACAATTTAGTCATTCTAAAACTTTTGAGGGGTTGACAACTTCAGCGTTGAAGAAGAAGTAATTGGTTCACATCTTAAGACAGGCGAGTGACTTGTAAGCAATGAGTGTCTAAACAGTGTTTGTATTCACCAGAGGTGTTCTCGTTTCCTTATTTCCTATGCTGTAGTTTTCAAATGATTCGTAAATTCTTTTTTTTTTACTTCTTATGTTGTAATTTTGTTTGTGTATATATTTCCCCCTTATTTACTCCTCTATAACAGCACTTTAACTGTTTTGTAAAGAGCAAATAAATCATTTTCATTATACATGTGGAGGATATCTGCATATATATAGATGAAAAATATAGAATTCTGGAATAGATTGAACTCACGCAGAAATAAAATATTAAAACCATTAAAAACATTTTCTATTTAAAAATAGTTGATCTAATCATAAGAAACTGAAAGACTGCTTTCAGAAAGGTCAAAGGGTATGGGTAACATACAAGAGTGGGAATTGGCGCATCAACAAAATACGTCAGCGCCATCTAGCATTTGGCGACGCTTGGCATTTTTTTCAGTGTAATAATAAGAATAATTAATTTAATTTGTATAGTTGGTATTTTAGTGTAGTAATAAGAGTCTGATCTCAGTTACTGAGAGAAAAACGATTACAAAGCTTGGACAAATGCCGAATGTCGCCAAACACTAGATGGCTTTCTCGCCACTAGCACCAGTTTTCACTCTTATAAGTTACCCATATTCTTTGAGAAAGGTTATAAAATCCTCTATTAAAGCCTTATTGCTTGCATTTGGAATGACGTTGTCTTCTAATCCTGATAGTCATTGCAACAAAGTTAGCGGATGTCGACAATAATTTTAGCCTGAGTATGTCTTCGAGACGTCTTCGTAGGGCAAGTCTTTAACCATTCTTCCTTTCAATGGTCCCTGAAAAGATGATCTATATTAGTCATACAATAAAAATCTGAAAAAAGGAGTTGGCTCGGATTTTCATTATTAATAATTTAATTTAGCTATTTGGTGCCATGTGTTTTTAGTCTATTTTTTTTCTTATTTTTATCCACATTTATTTTTTTAATTAGCACTTACTTAATATCAAATATAATTATTATCAAATATAAAATTAGTATAAAAACTGCATAACTACATATGGAGGCCTTTTCTCATTAAAAAGTGTTTATTCCAAAGATAGTGCAAAAACAAAACAGTAACTTCGGATTAAAATGTAAGGACTGGCTCAAGGGATTAAATTAATATTAGCTATGACTTGTAACACAGAAGTAATATAATTAAAACTATAAATTAAAGAATAAAACAGAATATAAAAAATAGAATCAAAATGGAATACAAAAATGGAAACCAAATCAGAGTTCAAATCAAATTAGTAATTGTTAAAAGTGGTTTTTCTCTTCAAAATAACCAAAGCCCACAAACCCCAGAGCACAAATATGATACTTCAGCTAAGGTTTGGAACAGGAATTTAAAAGTATAAACAATTTTGTGATGGAACAAAACCCCTCAAGGTCATACGATACCTAGTATCAGCCTACCTTCAAGTTCAAGTTCAATCATTTTATTATTAACATATACATGTATATAATTGACATAGGCCCATGGGGAGACAAGCTCGAAAAACTAGGCCTAGACAAAGATACAATAAAAAATTTTACGCTACAATAAAAAGATAATTACGACGGCAAAGATACAATAATACAAAAATAATATGAAAGTAGCAGCTAGCCCAGGATCCAAATATAAATATAAATATATATATAAAAAAAAGAGAGATCAATATTATTAAATATAAATTCATACTAAAAGATAGCCGAGAGGCCCACATTCACTTAGAACAAAAATCCAAACAAATAACTTAATCATATTAAAAAGACACTTAATTAAAAATAATCCTGAACTAAATGAAATTTAAGATTCCTTTTTATTAAATGGATAGAAGAAAATTTATCAATAAAATCCTTGTGAGCATCCCAGCACCGGGCTATTGACACAAACGGGGCGAATTTAGATCTCTCAGTACTATACTTGTCAATGTAGATACTCTTTTTTTGTCGCGTGTTTTAACGATGTAAATCTTGTGATCGGGAGAACAAACTTTGATTGAGGTAATATGGCGGTAATTTCTTAATGTCATAATTAAATTTGAAAATAATTGCTCCAAAAGTAAATTGTTGAGAAACTGGAAGTATATCTAAACAAGTATATAAAGATGCTGTAGAAGACTTATTTGGAAGTGAAATAGGCGATGAAATAAAAAGTTTGAGGATTCTTACTGCTTTATTTTGTAAAATCTGTATTGGTTTAATATGGCTTTTAAATGTAGATAAATATACTAGAGAACAATAATTAATATTAGACTGAATCAGAGCAAAATAAATGCTTCGTAAAGCAGAGTAGGGCAAATAATGCTTCAACCTCCGCATTAAACCAACATACCTTGAAATCTTTAAGCGTATATTTTGAATGTGTGTTTTAAAAGATAATCTTTCATCAATCATAAGTCCAAGGTACTTTATCACATTCGCCCGAGATATTGATAATAGATACTTTGAAGAAGTAACTCGGGTAATACGAGGGCATATATTTGACTTCCTGCCGTAAATTATGAAATTAGTTTTTGATAAATTCAAAGCAATAAAATTTGCGGAACACCATTCAAGAACATTAGAAAATGCAGTATCAAGTTTTGCCTCCAACTCCTCGTCATTCCTGTCAGAAATTGAAACTGCCGTATCATCAGCAAAATGTGTGCTGAGACATGGGATTGCCAAAGCGCGGTGAAAATCATTTATATAAACTAGAAAAAGCAGAGGACCTAGGACAGAGCCCTGAGGCACCCCAACCATGGAGGACTGAGGAACAGGCGAAGAGAGAAAATTACCTCCATCTATTCGTTGCTTTCTCTTATCAAGATAAGATTTAACTAGATCCAACGCCGGTCCGCGTACACCACAATTATCCAATTTACGAAAAAGAATACAATGGGATATTGTATCGAATGCTTTTTTAAAATCCAAGTATATTGTTGCTGGAATTTCACCTCTATCTAAGCATTCATGAATATATTGGATGAGAGCAATGATAGCGTGCTCAGTATTGTGTCCAGACCTAAAACCAAACTGGGAATTTGTGAAAAAATTAAACGATTTAAGAAAGTCATAGATCCTCTTATAAATTGCCTTCTCAAATATTTTAGAAAATGCTGACAAAATAGAAATAGGGCGGTAATTTGATGGGTTTTCAGGAGAGTCACCTTTGTGAAGCGGAATTATCCTCGCTTCTTTAAAAGCAGACGGGAAAACTCCATTTTTAAATGAAAGATTAATTATATGCTGTAATGGCAAAATTACTGCAGACAATATTTCATTAACAATTATAGAACTAGACCCGTCAATTCCCGCTGAATTACCTGGATTTAGATCACACACTATTTTTGTTATTTCAGACCGAGAAATAGGCGTAAGAAAAATTGAATTACTTTGAGGAGATGGAAGGTATGAAGAAAAATGTTTATTACTGCGTGAATCAAACTGGTTCATTACTGATGAAACAATTTTCTCTCCTATACTAGCGAAATAAGTATTCAAAACATCAGCCACTTTCTCCAATTTGTTAGTCGTCGATCCATCTTCTAAACTAATAACTTCAGGCAACTTAGAATTCCTTTGTTTTTTAATAATAGAATTAATTAAAGACCACGTTTTGCGAGGAGAATTTTGAGCTTCTTCGAAAGACTCTTTATAATACCTATGTTTCGACAATCGTATCAGTGCGGTTAATTTATTTTTGAAGATTTTAAAATTTTTAATATTATAATCAGTTGGATTCTTTAACTGCTTTTTAAATAACTGGTTTTTTTTTATTAACTGATATCAAAATTCCAGACGTTATCCACGGCCTTATAGGAAATTTTTCTCTGCACATTTTCTTCGTAACAAATGGGCAACTAGAATCAAGGCAGCAATTGAAATTTCTTAGGAAAGTATCAGTTGCCACATCTGTATCCTCCGTGGATATTACATCCTGCCAATCCAATAGACCAAGGCTTTCATTCAGGTGCTTTAATGTTATTTTATTTATTAACCGTACTTGACGTTCCCTACTTACCTGCGGTGTTTTATAAGTAAAAGCTAAATCTGAAACCAGCAGGAAATGATCCGATATATCAGTTAAAACAGCAAAATTTGCTTTAATTGGTAAAGATGTAAAAATATTATCAATGAGAGAAGCAGAACTAGGTGAAATTCTTGTAGGTATCAGGCAAGTAGGAAGCAGATATGCAGAAAAGCAAGAAGACAATAAATCAACAGAAGCTTCATTTGAAGCTTCTAGAAGGTCAATGTTGAAATCTCCGGAGAGGATAACATCTTTATTTTGAAAATGAGGTTGATGCAAAAAACCGTGGAGTTTAGAGAGGAAAGACTTGACTGGAGAAGAAGGAGGTCGGTATACTACGCAAAAAACTATATCTTTTTTTCCAAGACTAATTTCAGTTACCATTACTTCAAAAAGCATTTCCTCATGAGAACCTTCTAGATTTACAAGGCGTCGAAAAGAGATACCATCTTTAACTAATACTGCCAAACCACCTTGGCGCCTTGTCAGTCGGTTTTTGAAAGTAAATTGATATCCAGGAAAAGCAATATGAGGAGCCGTGTCTATGAGAAAAGTCTCACAGAATCCAACGACATGACAAGATAGCTTATGAACTACATCGACAAGATCATCCTGTGAACTAAAAAAAACTCTACAATTTAAAAATCCTGTTCTCACAACCCCGGTACTGGGAAGATCAGAAACCTCGGAAGGTAATTTATATCTACATTTTGGAAAATTAATTAGCCCACCATTATTTATCTCATTTCCAAAAAATTTATCATGGCTCTGGAAAATGGAAAAGTCAAAAGGGTTAGACTCTAGGTCTCTCAGTCTATCCCCAAAGCAATTATCATCCAATGTAAATAATCAGAATTATGATCAGGACTAGCAGAAACTTACGCAAAATGCACACCGTCTGAGTCTTAACGTAGCAAAAACAACTGAACCAGCGAGAACTCGAAAATAATGATGAAAGAAAAAGAAACTGCTTGAAAATAAATAGAAACAAGAGAAAGAAACTGAACTTATTCATTGTAACATGAAATGCGGATACAGAAAAAATTATTATACTCAATTACTTTATATAAATAGAAACACACAAAAAAGACAGAAAATAAACTTATAATAAGCTACAGAGGGACAAAAAACCTCACAAGAAATAAAAATAATAGAAACACACAAAAAAGACAGAAAATAAACTTATAATAAGTCTACAGAGGGGCAAAAAACCTCACAAGAAATAAAAATAATAGATCCTATGAACAGAGAAACATTACATAAAGTAATAAAAATAATCTCACCAAACGAATGTCATTATTAATCACCGTAACTAGTCAATCTTAGCCCACTGTGAAGACGGAGACTTTTTACACTCGAGCCATAATTTACTCCCTTTTTGTTTAATACGCGTAAGATGAACCGAACCCGAATCACGCATGTCCTTTCCCTTGGATAATAGATCATTCCGTAGGAAATTTAGCTTTGGTGGGAGATCAGTGCAAATGCGAATTCCACTACCCTTCAACTTATTCACCTCACTGAGAATCGCCTGAATGCTATGATCTGTGTCTAGCGATATAAACACAGGGGCCGGTCGAACACTAGTTTTCCTACTAGTGATGTTTGAACTGCTATTTCTCGCAAGGCGATAACACTTGGTAAGAGAAATGTCCTCGGTAACTTGCAATTTGTCAGAAAGAAGAGACCTTAGGTTGCTAGTCACTGATTGATTATGCTTTTCAGTAGGCAGACCATGAACAATCAAATTCAACTTTCTTTCTCTCACTTCAATGTCCAGAAGCTTACTCTCCAAATCGTTATTCCGCAATTTTTCTTGCTCTAGATCATTTCGAAGCTTTTTAGATTCCTCCCGTAGATTCGCATTTTCAGCTGATATTTGCCTAACTTCATCTTGAAGGGAAATTATTGAGACAGAAAAACTTTTCTGCTCTGCTAATATTTTATCCAGCAACGCCTGAATCCGTTTCATTCCTTCATCAATTTTGCTTGAGTG
>CM051272.1:43648250-43893250 GCA_027921565.1 Artemia sinica | reverse complement strand
ATGATGACGTCTAGAAATGGATGTCTACCTTCGCGTGCGTGTGAATTGGACTTGAAGATACTGGGAAGAGAGAATCAGTCACATCATATATATCAGAGAGATCCAAGTACATTACCCTGCTGATTCTTCCTAGAGGTTATGGATAGCTTATAAGAGTCAAAACTGCCGCTAGTATCGAAACAAATAAGTCACCAACGAATTTAGCGTTCGACGTCTAATCGATTTTTTTTTTAATCTTCGTAATTGCAATTTTTCAGAAAGTGAGATCAGACACTAGTTACAATCGCTAATTTCACCAGTTACACTAATTTGGTCTTATAAATACGCTGAAAAAATGTAAAGAATTTCTCCGAAATCGAAATTCGACACAAAAAAACTTAGTAAAAGAGGGTGAAAAGGAGGAAACAACAATATAGCAATAGACGAAAAAAGAATATTTCACTACAACAAAAAAGGGAAAAAAACAATTCCTTTAGATTAGAAGATTCATACGTAATTTTCCAACAAGAAATGAAATCATTCAAAAATCAGCATAAACTTTGAACAATATTATGACAATTGCGAAATGACAATTTTTCCTAAAACAATTTTTACTCTTAACGATATTTACCTAAGTTGGCTCACTTATTTACTTCTTCTTCTTCTTTATGGCGTATTGCCTTTATTAAAAATTTATGTATATTTACGTACAAAATAATGTAATAGTAAACTGTTACTTGAAAACAAATTTAAGGGAATTTCGAAAAATTAGGGAATTATGAAAAATGAGGGGTACCTAGGTTAGGTTAGGTTACGTATTTAATATATGCTATGCTTATAGGAGAAATTAGCTAAAATTTGTTTATGGCGCATTGCCTTTATTAAACATTTATGTATATTTACGTATAAAATTACTTCCTTGGGTGGAAGTAATCGATTTTTCTGTATTTCAGTAATCAGGAGTCCGTAGCTCGGCATTTATAACAATTCCCTAATCCCGGTTGCAGCAGTAGCTACAACCTAGCAAAGAACGTACCACAGCCCATAGTAGCTGAAAATTTAAAACATGTTAAAAAAATCTGGCTACTGAGAAAAATTGCTATTTTTAGCTTATTCAGGAACGGCCAATATTTGTGTAAATTAGTCTTAATAATAAAGTGCAGTTGTGAAAACAAATTTATGGGAATTTTGAAAAATTGCCTGAAACCCCAAAAAACTAGTATCGGATTGAGACACAGAGTATACCCCTGGAATCGTCATTGCCGACAATATACACAGGAAACTTACAGTCCCTGGCTACAAGGAAAATAATTTGTTTTGCATTGGTCTCGTAAAAACCTTCATGCATTAATCTAGGTTCTTAAAGGAGTCAAGGAGCCTGATTTCAAATCGCCCGATTAAAAAACAAAAATTGTCAGGCGGGCGAATATGGGCTTTACATGTATTTCAAACTACACTTGAGAAATTCATTTGTGGGACAAAAGATATATAATACTAAATAAAAATGTGTTGTATATAAAAAGCGTCCATGTAAACAGAAGCCTACTTTTAATCTTGTATTTTAGGTAGCAAACGGTTTAAGTTATGTCTTGAAAGAAGCAGCCAAATTTTACTCGTGTAATCGGATTTCATCTTACCCGATCATTGCTATTACAGATTTTCTCCGAAAGATATTTTTCCATGATAATCCATAGATGTTTAATTATTTTCTAATTCAATCTGTTTATGGCCTCTTGACTCCAATTAAAATTTCTGTCTATCAACATTCAAAACAAGTTTACCAAGAGGAAGTAATCCGTATTCCTGTATAACAGTAATCAGCAACTCTTTGCTCAACATTTATGGTCATTCTCTAATGATGTACGAGGATCAACCTGCATTTAGCTAGGTTCTAACAGGGGTTAGATTTCACTTATGCAGCGAGATTTCACCTCGTCAAACTGAAGAAGTAGCACGTCGAATTGAAGATTGGCACACGTTAACCTAGGTTCTAACAGGAGTTAGATTTCACTTATGCAGCCAGATTTCACCTCGTCAAATTGAAGAAGTAGCATGTCGAATTGAAGATTAGCACACGTTAACTTAGGTTCTAACAGGAGTTAGATTTCACTTATACAGCCGGATTTCACCTCGTCAAACTGAAGAATTAGAAGGTCAAATTCAAGATTAGCACACGTTAAACTAGGTTCTAACAGGAGTTAGATTTCACTTATGCAGCCAGATTTCACCTCGTCAAATTGAAGAAGTAGCAAGTCGAATTGAAGATTAGCAGACGTTAACCTAGGTTCTAACAGGAGTTAGATTTCACTCATACAGCCAGATTTCACCTCGTCAAATTGAAGAAGTAGCAAGTCGAATTGAAGATTAGCAGACGTTAACCTAGGTTCTAACAGGAGTTAGATTTCACTCATACAGCCAGATTTCACCTCGTCAAATTGAAGAAGTAGCATGTCGAATTGAAGATTAGCACACGTTTAACTTAGGTTCTAACAGGAGTTAGATTTCACTTATACAGCCGGATTTCACCTCGTCAAACTGAAGAATTAGAAGGTCAAATTCAAGATTAGCACACGTTAAACTAGGTTCTAACAGGAGTTAGATTTCACTTATGCAGCCAGATTTCACACCGTCAGCCTGAAGAAGTAGCACGTCAAACTGAAGATTAGCACTTCATTAACGTAGGTTCTAACAGGAGTTAGATTTCACTTATGCAGCCAGATTTCACCTCGTCAAATTGAAGAAGTAGCAAGTCGAATTGAAGATTAGCAGACGTTAAGCTAGGTTCTAAGGAGTTAGATTTCGCTTATGTAGACATATTTCACCTCGTCAAATTGAAAAAGTAGCACATCGAATTGAAGTCTAGCGAACGTTAAGCTAGGTTCTAACAGGAGTTAGATTTCACTTATACAGCCAGATTTCGCCTAATTAAATTGATGAAGTAGCACGTCGAATTGAAGACTAGCACACATTAAGCTAGGTTCTAACAGGAGTTAGATTTCACTTATGCAGCCAGATTTGACCTCGTCAAATTGAAGAAGTAGCATGTCAAATTGAAGATTAGCCCACGTTAAGCTAGGTTCTAACAGGAGTTAAATTTCACTTATGCAGCCAGATTTCACCTCGTCAAATGGAAGAAGTAGCACATGGAATTGAAGATTAGCACACATTAAACTAGGTTCCAACAGGAGTTAGATTTCACTTATGCAGCCAGATTTGACCTCTTCAAATTGAAGAAATAGCACATCAAATTGAAGATTAGCATACATTAACCTAGGTTCTAACAGGAGTTAGATTTCACTTATGCAGCCAGATTTCACCTCGTCAAATTGAAGAAGTAGCACAAAGAATTGAAGATTAGCACACATTAAGCTAGGTTCTAACAGGAGTTAGATTTCACTTATGCAGCCAGATTTCACCTCGTCGAATTGAAGACTAGCACACGTTAACCTAGGTTCTAACAGGAGTTAGATTTCAATTATGCAGCCAGATTTCACCTCGTCAAATTGAAGAAGTAGAACGTCGAATTGAAGATTAGCACACGTTAAGCTAGGTTATGACAAGAGTTAGATTTCACTTATGCAGCCATATTTCACCTCGTCAAACTGAAGAAGTAGCACGTCGAATTAAAGATTAGCACACATTAAGCTAGGTTCTAACCGGAGTTAGATATCACTTATGCATCCAGATTTGACCTCTTCAAATTGAAGAAGTAGCACATCAAATTGAAGATTAGCACACATTAACCTAGGTTCTAACGGGAGTTATATTTCACTTATGCAGCCAGATTTCACCTCTTCAAACTGAAGAAGTAACATGTCAAATTGACGATTAGCACAAGTTAAGCTAGGTTCTAACAGGAGTTAGATTTCACTTATGCAGCCAGATTTCACCTCGTCAAATTGAAGAAGTAGCATGTCGAATTGAAGATTAGCACACGTTAACCTTGGTTCTAACAGGAGTTAGATTTCCCTTGAGCAGCCAGATTTCAACTCGTCAAATTGAAGAAGTAGCACGTCGAATTGAAGATTAGCAAACATTAGCCTAGGTTTTAACAGGAGTTCGATTTCACTTATGCAGCCAGATTTCACCTCGTCAAATTGAAGAAGTAGCACGTCGAATTGAAGATCAGCACACGTTAACCTAGGTTCTAACAGGAGTTAAATTTCACTTATGCAGCAAGATTTCACCTCTTCAAACTGAAGAAGTAGCACGTCGAATTGAAGATTAGCACACGTTAAGCTAGGTTCTAACAGGAGTTAGATTTCGCTTATGCAGCCAGATTTCACCTCGTCAAATTGAAGAAGTAGCACATCAAATTGAAGACTAGCACACGTTAAGCTAAGTTCTAACAGGAGTTAGATTTCAATTATGCAGCCAGAGTTCACCTCGTCAAATTGAAGAAGTAGCACGTCGAATTGAAGTCTAGCAAACGTTAAGCCAGGTTCTAACAGGAGTTAGATTTCACTTATACAGCCAGATTTCGCCTCATTGAATTGATGAAATAGCACGTCGAATTGAAGACTAGCACACATTAAGCTAGGTTCTAGCAGGAGTTAGATTTCACTTATGCAGCCAGATTTGACCTCGTCAAATTGAAGATGTAGCATGTCAAATTGAAGATTAGCACACGTTAAGCTAGGTTCTAACAGGAGTTAGATTTCACTTATGCAGCCAGATTTCGCCTCATCGAATTGATGAAGTGGCACGTCAAATTGATTACTAGCACACATTAAGCTAGGATGTAACAGGAGTTAGATTTCCCTTATGCAGCCAGATTTCACCTCGTCAAATTGAAGAAGTAGCATGTAGAATTGAAGATTAGCACACGATAAGGTAAGTTCTAACAGGAGTTAGATTTCACTATACAGCCTGATTTGGTCTCATCGAATTGATGAAGTAGCATGTCGATTTGAAGCTTAGCACAAACAAACCTAGGTTCTAACAGGAGTTAGATTTCCCTTATGCAGCCAGATTTCACCTCGTCAAATTGAAGAAGTAGCATGTCAAATTGAAGATTAGCACACGATAAGGTAAGTTCGAACAGGAGTTAAATTTCGCTTATGCAGCCAGATTTCACCTCGTCAAATTGAAGAAGTAGCACATCAAATTGAAGACTAGCACACGTTAAGCTAAGTTCTAACAGGAGTTAGATTCCACCTATACAGTCAGATTTCGCCTCATCGAATTGATGAAGTAGCAGGTCGAATTTAAGACTAGCACACATTAAGCTAGGTTCTAACATGAGTTAGATTTCACTTATGCAGCCAGATTCCACCTCGTCAAATTGAAGAAGTAGCACATCGAATTGAAGACCAGCACACCTTAAGCTAGGTTCTACCAGGAGTTAGATTTTACTTATGCAGCTAGATTTCACCTCGTCAAATTGAAGAAGTAGCATAGACGAGATCACAGTGAACCCCACAAGGAGCTTCAGGCGGACCTGGTGAAAATTGAGGCATGGGCAGACGCATGGCTTGTATGTTTTAAACACATCAAAAACGAAAGAGCTCCTAATTTCTAAGGCGCGTAATATGAGGGCTAATCCTGATTTCGTCTTTAAAGGAGAGGTAATAACGCGAGTTGATACACTGCGCCTACTTGGAGTTAATTTCTCTTCGGATCTTTCATGGACTGAGCGTCTCAGTAAAATTAGATCCTCTTGCAACAAGAAATTAGGAGTTATCCTAAGGTGCAAAAGTCTTCTCCCTGACAATTCTATTCTGCCACTTTTCAATTCGTGCATCAGACCTGTCATGAAATCGCTGGTGCACCAAAAAGCCACATCGCTCCACTCCAACATATCCAAAATAGAGCAGTGCGTGCAGCAACCTCTGGCAACACGAAAGCTAAAACCCCACAGAATATCCAGGAACGTTTCGATGTGGCGTCCATGTCGGTTTTCTATAAGTACTTGTATAACCCTACATCGGAGGAGCTATCGAAGCTCGTTCCTGATAAAGCAAAGCCCTTGCGATCAACTCGCCGAAGTACACCTCGTCAGGACTACCTTGAGCAGAGTACTCCCCGCCAAGAATATCTTAAAACGAGTTTCACCCGGCAATCGGTTGCCACATGGAATAGATTGCCGGCAGAGGTAATCCGAAAAATCCTTCCCTTGACACGTTCAAGAGAAGGTATAACAGGTACCTCAGTGTTAGAAAATGAGGTAACTACCAGGACTAGCGGCAAATCATCATTTGTGATGGAGCCGTGAAGCCTGTAATAAAAGAAAAAAAAAATTCGAATTGAAGATTAGCACACCTTAAGCTAGGTTCTAAAAGGAGTTAGATTTTGCTTATGCCGCCAGATTTTACCTCATCAGATTGATGAAGTAGCACGTCGAATTGAAGACTAGCACACATTAAGCTAGGTTCCAACTGGAATTACATTTCACTTATGCATCCAGATTTGACCTCTTCGAATTGAAGAAGTAGCACATCAAACTGAAGATTAGCATACATTAAGCTAGGTTCTAACAGGAGTTAGATTTCACTTATACAGCCAGATTTGACCTCGTCAAATTGAAGAAGTAGCATGTCGAATTGAAGATTAGCACACGATAAGCTAAGTTCTAACAGGAGTTAGATTTCCCTTGTGCAGCCAGATTTAACCAAGTCAAATTGAAGAAGTAGCAAGTCGAATTGAAGACTAGCATACATTAACATAGGTTCTAACAGGAGTTAGATTTCACTTATACAGCCAGATTTGACCTCGTCAGATTGAAGAAGTAGCATGTCGAATTGAAGATTAGCACACGATAAGCTAAGTTCTAACAGGAGTTAGATTTCACTTATGCAGCCACATTTCACTCGTCAAATTGAAGAAGAAGCATGTCGAATTGAATATTAGCACATATTAAGCTAGGTTATAACAGGAGTTAGATTTCGCTTATTAAGCCAGATTTCATCTCGCCAAATTGAAGGAGTAGCACGTCGAATTGAAACCTAGCAAGCGTTAAGCTAGGTTCTAACAGGAGTTACATTTCACTTATACAGCCAGATTTCGCCTCATCAAATTGATGAAGTAGCAAGTCGAATTGAAGACTAGCATATATTAAGCTAGGTTCTAACAGGAGTTAGATTTCACTTATGCAGCCAGATTTGACCTCGTCAAATGAAGAAGTAGCATGTCGAATTGAAGATTAGCACACGTTAACCTAGGTTCTAACAGGAGTTAGATTTCCCTTGTGCAGCCAGATTTCATCTCGTCAAACTGAAGAAGTACATCACAGGATTGAAGATTAGCACACATTAAGCTAGGTTCTAACAGGAGTTAAATTTCACTTATGCAGCCAGATTTTACCTCATCAGATTGATGAAGTAGAACGTCACATTGAAGACTAGCACACATTAAGCATTTCACCTCGTCAAATTGAAAAAGTAGCATGTCGAATTGAAGATTAGCACACGTTAAGCTAGGTTCTAACAGGAGTTAGATTTCTCTTATGCAGCCAGATTTTACCTCATCAGATTGATGAAGTAGAACGTCAAATTGAAGACTAGCACACATTAAGCTAGGTTCCAACAGAAGTTAGATCTCACTTATGCAGCCAGATTTCACCTCGTCAGATTGAAGAAGTAGCAAGTCGAATTTAAGATTAGCATAAGTTAAGCTAGATTCTAATAGGAGTTAGATTTAGCTTATGCAGACAGATTTCACCTCGTCAAATTGAAGAAGCAGCATGTCGAATTGAAGATTAGCACACGTTAACCTAGGTTTTAACAGAGTTAGATTTCCCTTGTGCAGCCAGATTTCACCTCGTCAAATTGAAGATTAGCAATCATTAGCCTAGGTTCTAACAGGACTTAGTTTTCACTTATGCTGCCAGATTTCACCTCGTCAAACTGAAGAAGTAGCACGTCAAATTGAAGACTAGCACACGTTAACCTAGGTTTTAACAGGTGTTAGATTTTGCTTGTGCAGATAGATTTCATCTCGTCAAATTGAAGAAGCAGCATGTCGAATTGAAGATTGCACACGTTAACCTAGGTTTTAACAGGGTTAGATTTCACTTATGCAGCCAAATTTCAACTCGTCAAATTGAAGAAGTAGCATGTCGAATTGAAGTTTAGCACACGTTAAGGAAGGTTCTAACAGGAGTTAGATTTCGCTTTTGCAGCCATATTTTACCTCATCAGATAGATGAAGTGGCACGTCAAATTGAAGACTAGCACACATTAAGCTAGGTTCCAACAGGAATTAGATTTCACTTATGCAGCCAGATTTCACCTCGTCAAATTGAAGAAGTAGCATGTCGAATTAAAGATTAGCACACATTAACCTAGGTTTTAACAGGAGTTAGATTTCACTTATGCAGCCAGATTTCACCTCGTCAAATTGAAGAAGTAGCACGTCGAATTGAAGATTAGCACACGTTAAGCTAGGTTCTAACAGGAGTTAGATTTCGCTTATGCAGCCAGATTTCACCTCGTCAAATTGAAGAAGTAGTACGTCGAATTGAAGATTATTACATATTAACCTAGGTTCTAAGAGGAGTTAGATTTCACTTATGCAGCCAGATTTCACCTCGTCAAATTGAAGAAGTAGCACGTCGAATTGAAGATTAGCATACATTAACCTAAGTTCTAAAAGTAATAAGATTTCATTCATGCAGCAAGATTTCGACTCATCAAATTGAAGAAGTAGCACGTCGAATTGAAGATTAGCACACATTAACCTAGGTTCTAACAGGAGTTAGATTTCACTTATGCAGCCAGATTTCACCTCGTCAAATTGAAGAAGTAGCATGTCGAATTGAAGATTAAAACAAATTAACCTAGGTTTTAACAGGAGTTAGATTTCACTTATGCAGCGAGATTTCACCTCGTCAAATTGAAGAAGTAGCATGTCGAATTGAAGATTAGCACACATTAACCTAGGTTCTAACAGGAGTTAGATTTCACTTATGCAGCCAGATTTCACCTCGTCAAATTGAAGAAGTAGCACGTAGAATTGAAGATTAGCACACATTAACCTAGGTTCTAACAGGAATTAGATTTCACTTATACAGCTAGATTTCACCTCGTCAAATTAAAGAAGCAGCACGTCGAATTGAATATTAGCAAACATTAACCTAGGTTCTAGCAGGAGTTAGATTTCACTTATGCAGCCAGATTTCTTGAAGACTAGCACACGTTAATCTAGGTTCTAACAGGAGTTAGATTTCACTTACGCAGCCAGATTTGACCTCGTCAAATTGAAGAAGTAGCATGTCGAATTGAAGATTAGAACACGATAAGCTAAGTTCTAACAGGAGCTAGATTTCACTTATGCAGCCACATTTCATCTCGTCAAATTGAAGAAGCAGCATGTCGAATTGAAGATAAGAACACGATAAGCTAAGTTCTAACAGGAGCTAGATTTCACTTATGCAGCCACATTTCATCTCGTCAAATTGAAGAAGTAGCACGTTGAATTGAAGACTAGCACACATTAAGCTAGGTTCTGACAAGAGTTGGATTTCACTTATGCAGCCAGATTTGACCTCGTCAAATTGAAGAAGTAGCATGTTGAATTGAAGATTAGCATACGTTAAGCTAGGTTCTAACGGGAGTTAGATTTCCCTTGAGCAGCCAGATTTCAACTCGTCAAATTGAAGAAGTAGCACGTCGAATTGAAGATTAGCAAACATTAGCCTAGGTTTTAACAGGAGTTAGATTTCACTTATGCAGCCAGGTTTCACCTCGTCAAACTGAAGAAGTAGCACGTCGAATTGAAGATTAGCACACGTTAAGCTAGGTTCTAACAGGAGTTAGATTTCGCTTATGCAGCCAGATTTCACCTCGTCAAATTGAAGAAGTAGCACATCAAATTGAAGACTAGCACACGTTAAGCTAAGTTCTAACAGGAGATAGATTTCAATTATGCAGCCAGAGTTCACCTCGCCAAATTGAAGAAGTAGCACGTCGAATTGAAGTCTAGCAAACGTTAAGCCAGGTTCTAACAGGAGTTAGATTTCACTTATACAGCCAGATTTCGCCTCATTGAATTGATGAAATAGCACGTCGAATTGAAGACTAGCACACATTAAGCTAGGTTCTAGCAGGAGTTAGATTTCACTTATGCAGCCAGATTTGACCTCGTCAAATTGAAGAAGTAGCATGTCAAATTGAAGATTAGCACACGTTAAGCTAGGTTCTAACAGGAGTTAAATTTCACTTATGCAGCCAGATTTCACCTCGTCAAATGGAAGAAGTAGCACATGGAATTGAAGATTAGCACACATTAAGCTAGGTTCCAAAAGGAGTTAGATTTCACTTATGCAGCCAGATTTGACCTCTTCAAATTGAAGAAATAGCACATAAAATTGAAGATTAGCATACATTAACCTAGGTTCGAACAGGAGTTAGATTTCACTTATGCAGCCAGATTTCACCTCGTCGAATTGAAGACTAGCACACGTTAACCTAGGTTCTAACGGAGTTAGATTTCAATTATGCAGCCAGATTTCACCTCGTCAAATTGAAGAAGTAGAACGTCGAATTGAAGATTAGCACACGTTAAGCTAGGTTATGACAAGAGTTAGATTTCACTTATGCAGCCAGATTTCACCTCGTCAAACTGAAGAAGTAGCACTTCGAATTAAAGATTAGCACACATTAAGCTAGGTTCTAACCGGAGTTAGATATCACTTATGCAGCCAGATTTGACCTCTTCAAATTGAAGAAGTAGCACATCAAATTGAAGATTAGCACACATTAACCTAGGTTCTAACGGGAGTTATATTTCACTTATGCAACCACACGTTAACCTAGGTTCTAACAGGAGTTAAATTTCACTTATGCAGCAAGATTTCACCTCGTCAAACTGAAGAAGTAACATGTCAAATTGAAGATTAGCACACGTTAAGCTAGGTACTAACAGGAGTTAGATTTCACTTATGCAGCCAGATTTCATCTCGTCAAACTGAAGAAGTAGCACGTCGAATTGAAACTAGCAAACGTTCAGCGAACTTCCAACAGGAGTTAGATATCACTTATGCAGCCAGACATCACTTTGTCGAATCTGCAGAAGTAGCACATCGAATTGAAGACTAGCACACGTTAAGCTAGGTTCTAACAGGGGTTAGATTTCGCTTATGCAGCCAGATTTAGCCTCATCGAATTAATGAAGTAGCAAGTTGAATTGAAGACAAGCACACGTTAAGCTAGGTTCTAACAGGATTTAGATTTCACTTACGACCTCGTCAAATTGAAGAAGTAACATGTCAAATTGAAGATTAGCACACGTTAAGCTAGGTACTAACAGGAGTTAGATTTCACTTATGCAGCCAGATTTCATCTCGTCAAATTGAAGAAGTAGCCTGTCGAATTGAAGATTGGCACACATTAAGCTTGGTTATAAGGAGTTAGATTTCGCTTATGTAGACATATTTCACCTCGTCAAATTGAAGAAGTAGCACGTCAAATTTGAAGACTAGCACACATTAAGCTAAGTTCTAACAGGAATTATATTTCGCTTATGCAGTCAAATTTCACCCCGTCAAATTGAAGAAGTATCCTGTCGAATTGAAGACTAGCACACCTTAAGCCTGGTTCTAACAGGAGTTAGATTTAAGTTATGCAGCCAGATTTCACTTTGTCGAATCTGCAGAAGTAGCACATCGAATTGAAGACTAGCACACGTTAAGCTAGGTTCTAACAGGGGTTAGATTTCGCTTATGCAGCCAGACTTCGCCTCATCGAATTGATGAAGTATCACGTCGAATTGAAGACTAGCACACCGTAAGCTAGGTTCTAACAGGAGTTAGATTTCGCTTATGCAGCCAGGTTTCATCTCGTCGTATTGAAGACTAGCACACGTTCAGCTAGGTTAGTTAGATTTCACTTATGTAGGCAGATTTCACCTCGTAAAATTGAAAAAGTAGCACATAGGATTGAAGACTAGCATACGTTAAGCTAGGTTCTAACAGGAGTTAGATTTCGCTTATGTAGACAGTTTTCACCTCGTCAAATTGGAGAAGTAGCACGTAGAATTGAAGATCAGCACACGTTAAGCTAGGTCCTATCAGGAGTTAGATTTCTCTTATACAGTCATATTTCACCTCGTCGAATTGAAGAATCACCTCGTCGAATTGAAGATTAGCACACGTTAAGCTAGGTTCCAACAGGAGTTAGATTTCACTTATGCAGCCAGTTTCACCTCGTTGAATTAAAAAAAGTATTGTCAAATGGGAGAACATTCAAAGTTCAAAGTTAATGCAACAATAAACTTACAATAAAACGCTTCAACATCTCCACTGTTAAGCTCGATGGCCAGGAAGGAACAAGAGAGAAACAAAAATAAAAGAAATATACATGAAAAAAAAAATCGAAAACAACAAATTCAATCGCCCACCTCAAAAATATTCAAAATCAATAGGCAGGGGAGTAGCCCATGATCCCGAACCAAGCATTCAATAGAGCTGAAATAACTCTAAAACCGAATAATATTGAAATAACTGAATAATCATCTACTTCAACTTCATCAACTCCAAAGGAGAGAAAAATCGATTCTCTATTTCAAATCATAGTTATAAAACTCGTTTTTCAGACTGAAATATTGTGTTTTAAATTAATAAAAAACGTTTTTTTGGTAACAAAATTTCTGGTAATAGGGAGCAAAAAATATAAGGCCTGATATTTAGACATTTAAGTAGCTTTTCTCCCTAGAGTTGTCCCTTTTGAACTTCCTTTTAGAACCGGTTTAGAATGTCTGTTTGCGATAAGATTTTTTGTATTCGGAATTTGCAATCCTTTGTTTACACTGAGTTTCAATCAGATATAATGACAAGAATACACGGCGTTGTCACTTGGTTATTTTCGCTGAAAGAAAAAAAAAAAAAACATATAATTACTTCGCATGTCCAATAGTCCTTTCTTTTGCTTTTGGATCTTTCTTTCTCTTGCTCTTGCATCAATTCTTCTAAAGCTGACACTTTTCTTTTCTCCCCTTTATCTCTCAGTTTATCTCCTTTACCTGCTGGAATTTTGAAAGGATTAGCAGAAGGGAGTGAGTCTGGTTTTGATGTGGATGGTAGTGATTTGGAAAGGTTAATTTTTATTTGTTCATCAGACTCTCCTCGCTGAAGTTCCGTGAATTGTGGCTCAGTTATGGCTCTAGAGGCAGACTTTCCTTTCTCAACCTATAGAAAAACAAAAACAGATTGAAATTTTGACTTAATTTGCAGTTTGACAACAGAACATTCTGTTTCATTCTTGGAGTTAAAAGGCTTGGAGCCAAATCTTCGTGATCAAAAAACCTTAGTCAGATATTTATAATCCCCTTCTTGAATTAATCCCCTTAGCAAGTGAAAAATTAACTTATGAGATTTGAAAAAACTGGCTAGCAAAAACCTTTTTCATATATTTAACATATATTTAAATATATGTTAAATCTACATATATTTAAATCTGATTTAAATATATATATATATTTAACATATCAACATATATTTAACATAAATCAACACATATTTAAATCTGATTCAAGAACAATGACAGTTTTTTATGGTTTCCTTAACAAGGAAAATTAATTACAAAAACATTTTTCAGGAAAAAAAAAGCTTGGAGTTCTCAAACATGGCGGCGGATCGAAATGAAAAGTACATCATCAGAATCATCAATTCTAAAACTTCTTAGCCAGAGGTTTACAAACCCTTATCTTGAAAAACTACCCTACCGGTCCATGTATTGAAAATACAGCTTTCTTGCGCTTGAAGCCATCATTTAAATATAATATACAAAAATCATATATGTAATCTTCTAGCGCTGAAGTTTAAAGCACAGAATACCAGCACTATAGATGTTAGTTCTGCTCCTAGATTGTACAATTTTTTTTTTAATCTGCGATTTTATTTTTGAAATTTCAATATTGAATATGTTTCTCACCTGAGCATTTTACAACTTCTTTTCATTTCATAGTCACATCAGTTGTTATAGCCTAGTAAAGAGTAATCCGCGGATCTTTGTAACTGAAATTTGAAAAACTAATTGATCAACCCCCCCCCCCAAAGTCGGAGATAAAAGCAAAAAAGCAGATATGGCTCAGCAAATTATGATTTTATACTATAGTTTTAACCTAATATTAAACCCATAATTGTTTAGTTTTAGGTATTCTTAGACTACAGGCTAGTTGGATAATAATTACGGCCGTATGGACATTTCTGCCCATTCTAGCCACCATTATCGCCATTTTTCCTTTTTACTTCCAGAGGTCCACATTAAACAAAAAAAAACATTACATATAAAAAAAACATAAATAATAAAAACTCGCATCTTGGTAATGCCCAATATGATAATGTAAAACATGCAAATGGTAAAACAAATCATTTTTGGAGTATACTCCAAAAGGATGTTATCACAAATAAAAAATATTGTTTAAATTACCATTTTAAGTAAAGCGTAAATTTTACTTTAGCCTTCTGGGGGTTTTACTGGACGATAACCCCAGTTTCGTTTGTGGGAAACATCCGAGAAACTTTCAGAAATGATATTTAAGCTAAATACAAAAGTTTTGTTAAATTGGTTCTATTACTATCTTCAGCAAATAGAAGCAAGCTTGTCTGAAAAGTCAGTATCTAAACAAGGGACTGATGCTGGGGACTGAAAAAATTTTCTTTTTTCTTTCTGTTGTTTTTTATATTACATTTTTGATAATATGTCATATATAATCGAATTTTCTATCTGTGCCTTCTCTAAGCCAACGATGATAACATACCCTTCAGGATTCTTGTTTCTATAAGAAAGATCCAGGTAGTTCAAGGGAAAGTTTCAGGGAGGTAGGACGTAAAACACAAATATAAAGCAAGCGCTCTATTTTAACAATAATAGACGTTGACCATTTTCATGTCATCACCTGAGTTTGACAAAGGTCTTTTCTCTACATTTATTTTTATATTAAGAAAAAGACTAAAATTAATAAATAAACTAAAACGAAGTTTTCTGATAGAAAAAAAGCTAAATGGAAGATTAAAACAAGCGAAAATCATTGCTTCGTAGTATATGCAACATACATCTATAAAACTAACTAAAATTATCAATTCGTGAGATTTCCTTATAATTCTACAATTTGGAAAACTAACACTTTACTGGAAACGCAGAAAAAAAATACAGCACTAGGCTTTCTTTGGCAGTAGGAAAATAAAGCATTTCATTATATGTCAATTCTTTTCTTCAGCACTAGCGAGGCGCTGGAAGCCAAATATTAGTATTAATAAATCTTTATCCCGTTTTCAAGCATATTTTCATCACCCATGGTCGTCAATTTGTTGGCAATAGTTGGTTCGTATTAACGTATGCAACAAAGAGTTTTTTTTTCTCATGCATTTGAATTTCAATGCACGTTTGTGTCCTTTTTTTCCCTTTGGTTATCTTTAGTGATTACTCCGTCTATTGTAACTTTTTGATAGGCAATAAATGAATAATAATAATAATAACAACTTTCTGCATCACTAGCCCGTTTGAGGCTAGCACAGCTCCACAAGCCACTATCAGGTCTACCACTCGTACTATTAAGGTTTATATTACCAAGGTTTCTTTAATTCCGCAGACATATCAAAAGTATTTCCAGGTATGGACAAAGTTCCAAAGCTGCCAGTAGCGGAATTTGAATGAATTCCAAAAGCTACTGAAACTTTACCAGCACAACTTGTGTTTCGACAGCTTTTCTTTGAGCAAAAAGTATTTTTTATGTAAAAATGGCATTTTCAGACAAAATGTGATCACTGTGATCACAAAATGCCAACAAATGTGATCACAACCAAGTAGCAATCCTACTTTGCTAACCCACATTGATTACACCCCATGGCGGAGTGTAATTCCCAGTATGAAGGAAAAAGAAACGTCAAATATGTACCCCCTGGTTCAGACTGCTGCGTTTTCATGCGATACAGACATTTTTGCATGATCCGTCAAGTTTCGGCTGTCTTTTGCGGCAAGTTTTGCGTCATAACGGTTCAACGGCTGTGTCGAAATATTTATGCTGAGCTGTTAAGACACGTATCCGTTGTTTTGAATTGAAAGTTTTTTGAACTCTACAATAGAAATAACTGAAAAATAACTGAGAACCCTGGATTTTGAAAAAAAATATCTTTTCGGGAGCATTTTCACTGAAATATACACTTTTTGTGCTTTCATCGAAACAAATTGGAAAACAATAATTTGTCACCTACATATTGACAAATCATTTGACCCCAAAAATTTTAGAGAATTTACGCCACTACTTGTGACCTCGAAACGGTCACCAATCAATACGGACATGAATCATATTTGATTCATAAATCATGAATTTGACATGAATCACATGGATATTAAATCATATTTGTGAGAAGTCGTCCAATAATATGTAACAAAAGACAGGATAACCATTCAACGAAACATTTAATCCTGAAGGACTGGGGGACATTTTCAGGGAAATGAACATAGAGGGCAAAAATTAAGTTATTAATTAAGCACACCTAGGCCACTACAGGCTTGGCTTTATAATATATTTCTTGGCTTCTAGAACTTGATTTAGCCTATTCGTATACTGTTTAATTAGAGCGAAAGGCTTTCCCCCTGCAACAGCAGCAATGCACCATCTCTGTATGAAAATTTTTGAGATTTTTCTTCATCCGTTACTCATGAGCTGTTTTGCGTAAAAAAAACATAGCAGCATGAAAAACAGGTAATGAAATGCTCCGCCATTGAAAAAGTGGGGTAGGGTAGCAAAGCAGCAATGCTACTTGGAAGTTTTCAAATTTGTTGGCAGATTTTCGCTGAAAATACAGTTTTTATATACAAAAAGACTTTTTGCTCAAGGAAAAGTAGTAAAAACACAAGTTGTGATGCTAAAGTGCCAGCAGCTTTTGGAATTCTGTCAAATTCTGCTACTGGCATCTTTGGAACTTTGTCCATGCCTGAGTATACCCCAGCATGGGTTCCAGCTTTTTTGGATTTTAAAATGAATTTCAATATCAAATCCATTATTCTCACATTCTGTATTTTCTCCGAGTTTCCCAACAACCAAGGGATATAATGAAAGAAAGGTTATGATGGCCAGGCCACGTATTACCGATGAGGGATTAAAGATTGTCAAAGACTGTCACCTAACTAAGGCCAAGTGAAAAGTAGGTTATTTCCAAATAGAATGAGAAAAGGTCCTAAGAAATTATTTAAAGAAAATTGAAACTTCATGGGAGGGGGTAAAGAAAGAAGCTTCGGATAAATCACGGTAGAAGGAGGAGCGTACGCATTTGTGTTAGCTTTGTTCGGCTTAATACTGCAACAA
Organism: Artemia sinica; assembly: GCA_027921565.1. Classification (NCBI taxonomy): domain Eukaryota; kingdom Metazoa; phylum Arthropoda; class Branchiopoda; order Anostraca; family Artemiidae; genus Artemia; species Artemia sinica. The sequence goes on along the minus strand of CM051272.1, from coordinate 43,876,024 downwards.
GCTAGTAGTAGCAGCAGCCGCAATAGTATCTATGGGTTTTCATTGGGATTCACCCTGTTGTTAGGAGAGTTAACGTAACAAAAATTGTACGAGAATTATATGCCATTATCCTAAAGGGCACTTTTGTATTCTTCAGTTTATTTAAAATTTATTATCTAAAGATTTAATTAGGCTACTTTATACTAAATTGCATTTAGTTATTAATAATAAAGAGTGACCCTCATCATATCTTTACCTGCTGTTGCAAGAATTCCATCATTCTATCATTATCGTCTTTTCCCATTTTTTCCTTCTTGACTAACTTATCTTGCAGTGCAATCGTCTCTGGATCCCTGTAAATTTATTTAAATAAGATAAATGTTTGCATTTTTCACCTGAAGCCAATACCACACCATCCATGGTAAGGAACGGTAAGCAAAGGAAAGACCTTGTCAATATTAGCTAAAACTCCAGAAACGTTTTACATCAAGAGTTTATAGAAGAAGTTTAATATATATATATACATATAGAAAATAACATTTTCTAAATGGAGCTGCTAGTTCTGGGATACCAGTGCAGAAAAGAAAACACGAGGAATTGGAAATTCTTATTGTGAGAGAGCACCTTCGGAGCTATGCTCTACTGATTGTATTTCCTTGGAATTTTTTTTTTATACATATTGAACATGTCTGTTTTTATTTTTTTTATTTCTTATTTATTACTTCGTCAATGTTGCTTTAGGTTTATAATGGACAATAAATCTATGCATTCATAGATACAAAAGTGTGAAATTTCGTTATTTTTCCAAAAGAAACTAGTCACGATTCCTCTTTTATTGGGGGGAGGGATAGCGTACCGGTGGTCAAAGAAAATCTAACAGGGATGGATAGAACGGACGTTTAAACTTCTAGTGCCCGTTATTAGTCAATAAGAGACCTCGCAAAAACAAGTTTTTTATATTACAGAATAAACAGGTTTCCAAACAGGTTTGAAGGCCAAAGGGAGGGAGAAACAATCCTCTAAGAGCAAAATATGACCAATGGGATCATTTCCCCTTAAAAAAAAAAAATGAAAAAAAATTACCTGACGTTTCATTTTTAGAGTTCATCCCCACCAAACTTTTTCTTTGAGTTTTCAGTCTTCTGGGATGATTGCATTGTTAGAAATAAAAAAGAAAATGGCCATTCAAAACAACAATTTAGAGTTCCCTTTCCTGTTTTTAAGACTCTAAAATGATCGTGTTCTAATAAATTACCTTATCCTCCATTTTGGACAGCAGAAGACGATTTTGGTCCAAACTGGGTCAAAATGCCAAAAGGGCAAGAAACAGCGATCTATGTATTAAGGTAAATCAAAGTACCGAGGACATCAAAATGAAAACATTATTTGTCCCTTGGCTCTATCTTTGGTCTAATACCTGAAAACTGGGATTTCTACGATCTTTCCTTTGGTTGTTATTTAAATATGAAGTTTACGAGCCATGCGCAAGTTTTCTCAGTGTTGCCACGCTGAACCGTGAAAAAAGCGGAAACTAATTCAGTAAATTTGACAGCGATTTTCGTTCATAAAAAGCCGATTACCACACAGAATAATCTCTTTGGCATCTGATTATGCAGCATCGAGAGAACGAGATGCAAAGAATGAAGAAGAGCAACAACAATCTACAAAATAGTCGTATCAAAGAGTTAAGAGTTACAGCCGAACTAAAATTTACCAGGTTCCAAGGGCATATTCCCACAAGGTCGTCCGTTTTACCTTTAAGCATATATTTTATCTTATCTGAAAACATGTTTACAACAAAATAGAAAGGACGAAGCGCCACAGAAAAAAAAGAAAAAAAAAGCAAAAAACAAACATTTACATTAATATATCGACGACAACACGAAAACAAGGGCAACGAACATACCAATGTTACCAGATGTCTGGTTCAAAGTTGCACTGCCATAAAAGAGAAAATGCGCCGAAAGCACCAATTTTCTAGAGAAAATACGCCGAATAAACAATTTTCCGAAAAAATTGCGCTGATTTGAAAAATTCAATGCGCAATCGCCTCAAAAAAGCGCTCAAATGGCGCAAATGCGCCTTATTTGACATTTCTGGTACATACATGTGTAGCCTCTACGAGAAAAAGGAAAATCAATAAATTATTTTTCTTAAATCAAAAGTTATATTCTCACCCTCACTTTTGTATTTAGTTATATTCAACCCTTTACGCAAAGCAGCTTGCCGGGATAGCAGCTTCCTGATATTCATGGTAATTCCTATATATTTCTAGTCCTAACTTTGCTATTGTAAGAACAAAATTGTTTTAAACAAGTTTGCTGGTTTTTTTTCGTGTAAGACAAAAATTGTATAATTTCTATGAAGCTGGTTTCTATCAAAGACAAACTTATCTAATCAGGCTAAGCTTTTAAGAAATGGTAATTAATGGTAAACACTGTAAAATGCTAAATAAATTGTAAATAGTATACATTGCATCAACGAAGAAGAGGTTAATGTACAAGATTATATTTTACCAAAAATCCTGGGTACCACTAATAGGAAATAAACTACCCTCCAACCCCAGGATGCTTTGTTCCATAATGCATCATAGTTGATTTGGTTGATTGTGGTGATTTTATCTAAACTCACTTGCCAACTTATTATATATTCTGAAGTTTAATAAATAACCATGAACTCTGAAACGAGATGTAAGCCAGGGTGGTGAATTGCGCTCCATTGAATGAAAATAGTTAGTTAGTTACCGGCGTTACAAGCAGGGTCGCCACCCCTAGTGATTTATCACTAGCTCTAGTGATTTTGTATGTTTCCAAGTGATTTTTTTCTCGCTAGTGATAATAGTGATTTTTGTTCTAAAACTAGTGATTTTTCACCTTATAGCGCGTAGATTCATGATTCAGTTGAATGAATCATACAAGAAGTAATTAACTAAAAAAAAAACGCAAAATGGTTATTCACTACGGTTCCTAATATATTCCAGATTAGCATTTATGCAAATATACTGTCTTTGAAACTTCCGATTTCCCACCGTACGTTCATATCAGATTTGGATAGGTAGACCTCAGAGCGATATCAGCAAGATGATACGCAAACTTATTTAATCTGAAAATTGCAAAACATTTGCTCAGGTCGAATTTTTGTCTTCAAATTTATGATTTTTTACTCTCTATAATCTATCAGTTCCAAATTACATTCTCGTTTGTTAAAACCTTTGAAGGTGGAGTTGATAGTGGATATGAACACACCCTCTACATCTACAGATAGAACAGAAATGGAGTCATGGAAAAATAAGAAGGTAGGTATACATTAAATATAATTTTTTGAATGAAAAAAGAAATTATTGAAAAAGAAAATAGGACTCAGTGCTTTTTGTAATAAGATTTGTAACATAACTAGATGGGTTAAATCGACTGTAGTTTGATGATTGAACGCGGTTGGGAGTAAAAAAAAGGGGGGGGTATCTAATTCGAGAGTTGTTTAATGGTTTCGTTTTTTACTTCTAATATCTAATTGAAACTCCAGTAGTTCTTCAAATTCTTTTATTTGTAACTGTAACACCTAATAAGCGCAGGTAACGTCCTATTCTTTAAGTTATTGGATTCATGTGCTAACATATCAAATAGTTGGAGGCAAAGAACTATAAGAATAAACGGAATTTTGAAATCAATCGATATATCATCGGATTATTATGCTGATTCCAAATGTATAAGATTCATTAAGCTTAGTGCTACCCATAAAAAGCTACGAACCTGCAAAAATTTGCCTGATATTCTTATGAGGGAGGAGACACCCCTGAAAGTAAAATAATTTTTAATAAAATCACACCATAAGAAACAGCGTAACAGAGAACCCTACTGTACAGGTTTCAAGCTCCTATCTGCAAAAACTTTTAATTTGTTTTTTTTTGCCAGAAGAAAAATCACGGATGCGTGTCATTTTTTCCCCAGGGGTGATCGTATAGAACCAACAGTCCCAGAACATCGGGAGAGGGCTCATTTACCGGAAACCAAAATTTCTAGGGCCCCTTTTATTTGACCAAAAGATCGGAGGGCTACTAGCCCCCCTTTCACGTCAATCTTTTCCCTAAAATTGCTCGACCAAAAGTTTAAGATAGCCATTTGGCTTAGTATAGTTGAGAGGTTCCAAAACTATACCTTAGGTTTAGCATGATCCCCCACAGCCCCTGGGGATAGGTATGAGTATAAAAGTATGCTAAGAATAATTTTCCAGGCTGAATTCTCGGCAAGAAATTTTACAGGGGGGGGGGACTTTTCAGCAAGGATTGAACTGTCCTTGAAGAATTTTTAAAGGAGGGGGGGGGGTATTTTCGTAGGAGGAACTTTCCACGGAGGAGTTTACCATGAGGGCAGGGAATTTTTTATACAGGATGAGCCAGATTTACAGGCATTATTTGAAAAACGATCCGAAATTAAACATAAAAAACAAATATTATCAACTGAAAGAAAGGAGCAACATTCAAGTTCAAAATGAACAGAAATTATTCCGTATATGAAGGGATCCCCCCCCCCCCTCTTCAATACCTTGCTCTTTACGCTAAATTTTGACTATTTGTCTAAATTTTTAAGAACAACTCCTGAAACACATGGGCTGCTTAATTAGGAAGTTTTTTTTGAAAGTGCTAAAAACTTTAGCGTCAAGAGCAAGATATTGAGGAGGCGGGGGGGACTCCTTCTTATACGGAATAATTTCTCTTCGTTTCGAGTTTTAATATTGCCCCTTACTTTTAGTTGAAAAGACTTGTTTTTTTAATAAATGTAGAATTGTCTCTATTAATAATACCATCCTGACTTCGCTCGTTATTTTTGTTTTTCTATATATGTGTTTAACCAGCCCTAAAAAAGAACTGTCATAAATATACTAAAGATTATTACTAGAATTAATCGTATTTCACGCAACACCAGCGCTACTTGTGGGACTTTAATCACTGTATTGGTATGCTGCTGGCTACACGAACTATCTGCTACAAGTAGAATAAAGTAGATTCGAACAATATATTTACATGTTCCTCACATTTAGAAATTTTGTGTGCACATATAAGCGGTGTCAACCTATACTCTTTTTCTATTGTTATCAGTTTTAACAAGCAGTACAGGGAGACCAAGCTTTGCTTGGTACAAGGAATTTTAGACATAAAAATGATATTCAGTGTACCCCAGAACCTCCAGAAACGTATACCCCCCAAACCTTGATTCACTCAGTAAACACCTCTGTGCAATTTTTGTAGATTAAGTTTTCTAGCTAAGATGAAAAGGAGGAGATAGTTTTTCAAACTCCGAACGGCATCCCTGGCAAGTTTTAATTAATGCAAGGTTTCTGCCACAATGTTGCCAAGAACTTAGAAAAATACAAAGGTTTCCATAATTGTGGACGAGTCAACTGACCGAATAACAACCAAATTTTTAGTCACAATGGTGCGATTTTTCTCAGTGAGTGATGAAGATGTAATTGAGTGTTTTTTTTTTTCATGCCGGTTGTCACTGATGCCTCTGCTCAAGGACTGAAAAAGCTAATAGTGAATGAATTTGACTCAAAAGGGATTCCGTTGAAAAATATAATCGGCTTCGCGTCAGACAATGCCAGCGTTATGGTTGGATCAAGGAATGGTCTAGCTACACTTTTGAAACGAGACTTTCCTTGGCTTTCAATTTTTGGGTGTATTTGTCATTCTTTTGCGTTATGTTCAGTGGCTGCACTGGAAATTTTAGATCAGTCAATTGTCCAGTTCAGCCATGATATATATAATTTCATTGCTTATAGTCCAAAAAGAAAACAAAAGTTTGCGGAGTATCAAAGGTTTGTTAGTATTGCTGAGCACTGCCTTCTGTATTCCAGTAAAACACGTTGGCTGACAATGGAAAACGTAACTGAACGTTTGCTCAAGCAGTGGGAAGCTTTAATCTTATATTTTCAATCCATGTTGGCTAAGAGCGTACCATCCGCTCATGCTGTATATGTTGCTCTAAGGAACAATACAGAGCGGTTACATTATTTGTTCCTTGGACAAATTTTACCAATAGTGAAAAACCTCAACAAAGAGTTCCAGAATGAAAAAGTTCGAGTACATGTCCTTTTGGAAATAGTCGAAGGAGGACTGAAAGAAATAATGTGCTGCTTTGTAAAAACAGAAAAGTTGAGATGCTTGGGACCTTGGAAGGTTGACTTTAAACACCCAAACAACCTAAAAAATTATGAGAGTATATATTTTGGTGCAAAATTTGAATCGTTTGCGAAAAACTGTGACGCCAAATTAGTTGATGGAGTTCGCAACAAATGTGTTTTACCAAGTTTTACCAAATGCTTTGTGAGCAGATCCGATTCCGAATCAGTGATCAAGACGATCTTTTACATCAGCTAAAGTGTTTGGGCCCTACTGTTGCAGTTTCTGGATCTGTCTCATCAATTACTGGATTGTATGATCGCTTCTCGCAGATAACAGATCTTGAAGTAGAAGCTTTGAACAGGGAATGGTGGCTAATTCCACATGCAGGAGAACTGGTTTGAGTGCATGCACAAAATAACAGCGATCCTGTTTTATTCCGGAACTTCCTTGGGAAGTACAAGAATGGTGCGGGTGATTTTATGTTCCCAGTTGTGACGCAAATGATGAAGTTCCTTATCATTCGAGTGCATCAGCTGAGAGACAGTTCTCCTTGCTGAAGTTAATTAAATCACCTTTGAGAAACAGACTGGAAGAAGAAACACTTTCTTCACTAATTCATACAAATCGATATGTCAAAGATCCCTCAAAATGGGAAATTCCTCGTGTTCTTGTGGATTCTGCAAAAGTGGAAACAGGATGTACAAGACCAAAATGTGACAACAATTTAAACTTTGTGAGGCTTTATTGTTCCTTATTTTAGTGTGTAGCCTAAATGAACGAATATATAATTGAAAAACTATGTTGTTTGACAGTGACGTAGGTCCAGGCGAGTAGCCCAGGCTCTCTTATAGCTTAAGTAATAGAATGAACAATCGTTACCAATAAATAAAAACATATTAAGTAATATCAAAATTTTCCAAATTGGGAAGGGTGGGACAAACTTTTTACATGAAAATATAAAAAAGTTCATTATCAAAATTGTCATTGGTGTCCCAGTAATTACACTAGCTCAACTAGAGTAAAAATAAAATAGTTGCTATATTTTTGGAGAAAAAATTAGGGTTTTGAATCGACGAGAAAAAAAGATAGAAAAAGTAAATATTTTGATTACATCATCGATAACAAATTTTCAGTGATCGGGCTATAAGCCAAGGGTGCCAATTTGGGAAAATACATGGAGGAAGCAAGAATTTTGTTCTATTCTCTGCATAAAGATGCGAAAAGACATTTTCCAAAGTTCCAAGGGTACTTTTCGCTTGAGAAACAACAAAAAATCAATCTAAAGTTATTTTTCCAGACCTAGGGGGGGGGGGGTAAACTTACCCCCTTACTATATGTGCATCTGTATAGGACATGGTAAAGAAACAAAACAATTATTAATTACACTGATAAATTGTATTTAAATTCTAGTAATTTCTAGTCAAAAATCTAGCGATTTATGAGCTGATCTAGTGATTTTTTTTAAGAATCTAGTGATTTTTTTCACCGGGTGGCAACCCTGGTTACAAGCGAATAGATGTGAATTTTATATGTTGTACCGAATACAGTTAATAAAACTGTATTTATTTAAACGGATTACGACATAAGTAATGTTAGAAGTGGGATCATTAACTGAAAATAGTGAAGCAGTGAAACTTGGATTTTTGGCTGATTAAATTATAGCGTAAATTAAGGTAAAGAACCCAAAATTTTACGTAACATTTAGTGCTGTTAAAAAGACACTTATGGGATTTTGTTATCATTATCTCCATTGGAATATCCCTGATTTGGGGATAGTGTGAAACGTTTGTAACGAAGAATTTGCAGTAACTTGGACTTTGCCCCAGTTTTGCGTTAAATTTTCCACTATTTATAAGCTGAATAATATTCAAATCTGTTGTGCTTCAGTTCTGATATCTAGTTAAAATAATCCAAAAAAAAAGTTTTACCGTTATTATCATTTGCGAAAATTATTCCCGTATTAAACCGTTTTCGCTAGGGGGGGATAGTTGCTGGACTAGCAGTGTGTTGATTTAAAAGCGATCATTGGTCTTCGTCGGTAGCTAGCTCCGCATTTACTGTGTGTTCTTGGTGAACAAGATTCGACCCCCCCCCCCCCAGGGGTGTCAGGGTACCAGTGTGCAAGTGGGTGCTTCATAGCACATTTGTACGTGCTTCAATAGCACATTGTGTGTGCTCCATAGCACATTGCGGGTGCTTCATAGCACATATGTACGTGCTTCAATAGCACATTGTGCGTACTTCATGGCACATTACGGGTGCTTCATAGCACATTTGTACGTGCTTCAATAGCACATTGTGCGTACTTCATGGCACATTACGGGTGCTTCATAGCACATTTGAGCGTGCTTTCATAGCACATTGCGAGGGATTCATAGCACATTTGGGCGTGCTTTCATAGCACATTGCGGGTGCTTCATAGCAAATTTGTACGTGCTTCAATAGCACACTGTGTGTGCTTTATAGCACATTGCGGGTGCTTCATAGCACATTTGTACGTGCTTCAATAGCACATTGTGTGTGCTTCATAGCACATTGCGGGTGCTTCATAGCACATTTGTACGTGCTTCAATAGCACATTGTGCGTACTTCATGGCACATTACGGGTGCTTCATAGCACATTTGTACGTGCTTCAATGGCGCATTGTGCGTACTTCATGGCACATTACGGGTGCTTCATAGCACATTTGAGCGTGCTTTCATAGCACATTGCGAGGGATTCATAGCACATTTGGGCGTGCTTTCATAGCACATTGCAGGTGCTTCATAGCAAATTTGTACGTGCTTCAATAGCACATTGTGTGTGCTTCATAGCACATTGCGGGTGCTTCATAGCACATTTGTACGTGCTTCAATAGCACATTGTGTGTGCTTCATAGCACATTGCGGGTGCTTCATAGCACATTTGTACGTGCTTCAATAGCACATTGTGTGTGCTTCATAGCACATTGCGGGTGCTTCATAGCACATTTGTACGTGCTTCAATAGCACATTGTGCGTACTTCATGGCACATTACGGGTGCTTCATAGCACATTTGAGCGTGCTTTCATAGCACATTGCGAGGGATTCATAGCACATTTGGGCGTGCTTTCATAGCACATTGCAGGTGCTTCATAGCAAATTTGTACGTGCTTCAATGCACATTGTGTGTGCTTCATAGCACATTGCGGGTGCTTCATAGCACATTTGTACGTGCTTCAATAGCACATTGTGTGTGCTTCATAGCACATTGCGGGTGCTTCATAGCACATTTGTACGTGCTTCAATAGCACATTGTGTGTGCTTCATAGCACATTGCGGGTGCTTCATAGCACATTTGTACGTGCTTCAATAGCACATTGTGCGTACTTCATGGCACATTACGGGTGCTTCATAGCACATTTGAGCGTGCTTTCATAGCACATTGCGAGGGATTCATAGCACATTTGGGCGTGCTTTCATAGCACATTGCAGGTGCTTCATAGCAAATTTGTACGTGCTTCAATAGCACATTGTGTGTGCTTCATAGCACATTGCGGGTGCTTCATAGCACATTTGTACGTGCTTCAATAGCACATTGTGTGTGCTTCATAGCACATTGCGGGTGCTTCATAGCACATTTGTACGTGCTTCAATAGCACATTGTGCGTACTTCATGGCACATTACGGGTGCTTCATAGCGCATTTGAGCGTGCTTTCATAGCACATTGCGAGGGACTCATAGCACATTTGGGCGTGCTTTCATAGCACATTGCGAGTGCTTCATAGAAAATTTGTACGTGCTTCAATAGCACACTGTGCGTGCTTTATAGCACAGTGCGGGTGCTTCACAGCATATTTGAGCGTGCTTTCATAGCACATTGGTACATGCTTCAATAGCACATTGTACGTGCTTAGTAGTACATCTGTGCGTGCTTTCATAGCACACTACTGTACTTCATAGTATTTTGGAAACGCTTGCATCTCACCGACAGCCAAGTTCGCAGCTGTATGAGCCTGAAGGAGCGGGATAAGGGTAAAGAGTGCACGAGGTCACAGACTCGGGCAGAACAACGCCTAGCTAAGGACAAGACCGAGGAAATGGACGAAGAACGTCTGATGTCCATGTTTCGTGCCTCCATGAAGGTGAGCACGGAAACAGTTCAGGTATAACTAGAGCGAGAAAGGGAGACAAGCGGGCGGCAGATGCAACAGAATCTGGAATCGTTGACTTCGCAATTTACTCTTCTTGTTCAAGCTGTACAGACGAATCAGTCCAACATTCAGAATGCGCCAGTTAGAGCTGAGAACAGTGCGGTCCAGATTGTCAAGTTTACTGATGGTATGGATATCGATGCATACCTCACAACCTTCGAGCGAACTGTCCCCCAAAATAACTGGAGTCGTGCTACGGGCATTTAGACTCCAGGCCCTGCTGACAGGTAAAGCCGCAGAAGCTGCTGCGACTGTTCTGACAGCCGAGAGCTCAGACTACGACCTTGTAATAGAAGCTATTCTGAGAAGATTTCGAGTGACTTCTGAAACCTATCACCAGTTATTCCGTACGACCCAGAAGGAACCAGACCAGTCATTTACCGACTACGGTAAGAAGCTAGAGCAGCTGCTGACCAAATGGTTGGACATCGCCGACTACAAATCAATCGCGACCGCAGATGGGCTGAGAACGAAGATTGCCGATATCCTTAGAAAACTGGTAGTAGAGCAATACATCACGTATATCAAGAATGAACAGCTACGTATCCGCTTGAGAGACCTTGAGGACCCAACTCTTGCTGCTGTCTGCAAGGTGCCTGAAAACTTCTTCCTAGCCCGCAAAGATGACAGAAGTGAAGGATTGAAAGGAAACTCACATCAGTCCTCAAGGAAAGGAATGGCTCCGAAGCAGGCACAACATGTTAAACCCGTGAACAAGCCTCTGAATGCCGAATTGGAAACAACAGGATCCAACAGTCGAGACGCTTCGTGCCACCAAACTAACAGAGGGGCACGAGATTGTTTCAACTGTGGAAAGTTTGGTCACTAAGCTGTTGACTGTAGGGAAAAACTTGTTGGCTCGCAGCCCAAGTCCGGAAGAAAGAATCAAGGCGAGATTTCGTGTCAGTGGTCTGATAGATGAGAAGTCAGCAGAGCTTCTTATTGACAGTGAAGCATCCATCACTATCGTCCATAGAAGGTACGTTGGAAGCCTGGGGGAACAAATATCGTCCACCACGGAGATATGTTGTGTCCACAGCAATTGTAAGAAATACCCTTTACATAAGGCTTATGTAGAGATAAGATGTGGTAATTATACCTTCCAAAGCAATGTAGAAGATGCAGTTCCTGACGATCTACCAGTAGACACTATGATCGGAAGATCGTTGCCAGGATTCCTAGAACTTTGTAGCCGAAGCTCAAAAGTAGACAGGCCTGCTGTCTCGATTCTTCTGTCGACTAGAGCAAAAGACTACACTGGATCAGAAGCTGAGACCCAAGCCCTTGCAATAAATCTTCAAGAAAATAATGTTTCGCAGATTATGGTAGAGTCGGAGAATGGGAATGCCAATATGAGGCTCAGAAAGAGTCGACGATGCCGACGAAAGGAGAAAGCAGAGTGAAGATAAAAAAAAAACTTTGAAGAAATACCATCAGATGTTGATCCAAAACAGCTAACTTCCAAGGAATTGGCTGACCTTCAACAACAAGATTCTACACTGAAAAAGTGTTTCACTCTGGCTAGCTTAGGCCAGGGTTTCGAACTCATCAATGGTCTGCTTTACAGAAGATCGAAACGAGGTTGGATAATGAAGAGATTACACAGCTGGTAGTTCTCAAGCCGTGTAGGTCGTTTGTGCTGAGAGTCGCCCATGATTTCCCAATGAGTGGCCACACTGGAGTTGCACACACTCTAGATCGGATCATCCATAGGTTCTTCTGGCCTGTGGTACGTCAAGATGTCAAACGGTTTGTACGTACTTGTACGCCCTACCAGCTAGTTGCACGGATGAAGCCAAAAGAACGGGTCCCCATGTTAGGACTGCCGGTCATTGAAGAGCCTTTCAGGAGGATTACAGCAGATATTGTGGGACCATTGGTACCATCCCGGAACAGGCACCGATTCCTCTTGGTGATATCGGATTATTGCACTCGTCATTCAGAGGCAATACCCTTGAGATCAATGAATGCCAGGAAAACTTCAGAAGTATTTGAGCAGTACTTCTGCCGGGTTGGTGTTCCGGAAGAGATCCTGACAGATCAGGGTTCGAATTTTGTCACTAAGAGCCTACTTGAGGTGTACAAACTTCACGGAATAAAACATATACGGACGTCACCCTTATATCCGCAAACAGATGGCCTGGTTGAAAACTTAAACGGGACGCTTGTTCGTCTTGTGAAGAAGTTCGTCGGGGATAACCTGAGAGATTGGGATCGCTTTATCCCCTACGTCTTGTTCGCTTATCGAAAAACTCCTCAAACCTCGACCAAGTTTAGTCCTTTTGAGCTTCTTTATGAGCGAAGGCCAAGAGGATCATTGGACGTCATCAAGGGACAATGGGAAGACGCTGGAAACTCTACCGTTAGACCCGCACATGAGCTCTTGTCCGTGTGAGAAGAACTGCGTCAGATCCTAGCGGAGACCCATAAAGATCTTCTGGAAGCGTCTGAAAGGCAGAAAACCCAATACAACAAGAAGACTAAGCCACGAGATCTGCAAGTGGACGACGAGGTCCTTGTTCTTCTGCCGACTGGAACTCATAAATTGGAAACCAGATGGCAAGGACCCTTCAGGATATCTCGGAAAGTCGGGACTGTGAACTACGAAGTCCTGTTCCCGGAAGGGAGAAAGAAGAAGAAAATTCTACACCTAATCTTCTTCAGAAGTTTGAGCGTAGGCCAACAGATTTCCTTCTCTTTGCTCACGAAGCTCCGAGTATGCCTACGGTTTGACTAGACAGATAATTCTGATAACCAGGATGACATCCAGATTGTGATAGATTTGCTAAGTCACCTTACGGAAAAGAGAAAGAAAGGACTTTTTGGGACACTAATGGGATCTAGAAAGTTTTTCTCCAAAATTCCCAGAAGAACATCAGTGGTCAGACGCCACATTGATACATGTAATGCCCATCCGGAGCGTACGAAACCCTACAGAGTGCCACAGAGCCGACAAGAAGCCACTGAAGAAAAAGTCAAGCGAATGCTGGATTTGAGGATCATACAGCCGTCTTCAAGTCCCTGGTGTTCTCCGGTAGTCGTGGTTGCCAAGCCGGATTGGAGCATTCGTTTCTGTTTGGACTTCCAAGGTTTAAATCGGGTATCCAAGTTTGATGCCTACCCCCTTCCCCGTATAGATGAATTGCGGGAGGAAGTAGGTAATAAAAAGGTCTTCAGTGTTTTAGATCTTACCAAAGGCTATTGGCAAGTAGAACTTACGCCAGACAGCATGGAAAAGCCGGCCTTCCAAACGAAGTCCGGATTCCACAAGTTCAGAGTCCTTCCTTTTGGTGTTCACGGGGCACCAGCAACCTTCCAGCGTGCCATGGATAAGATTTTGAGTGGATGCCGTGGCTCTGCAAGGGCGTACATTGACGACCTTAGAATATTCCCTGATAGTTGGGAAGATCACGAGAAACATTTAAAGGAGGTTTTAGGAAGGATAGTGGCTGCTGATTTTCATATTCATCCAGACAAATGCAAGTTCGGACTGGATGAAGTTCAGTATTTGGGCCACAAAGTGGGAAATGGAAAAATCACACCGCTTGAAAGCAAGGTTGTCACTGTGAAGAACTTTCCAGAGCCCACCACCAAAAATGAAGTGAGGTCATTCCTTGGCATCGCTCCGTATTACCAGAGGTTTGTCCGTAATTTCTCTTCAGTTGCGTCGCCGCTGACGGATCTTCTTCAGAAACGAAATACAAACCACTTTATGTTGTCTCAGGAGCAGAGAGTAGCCTTCGAGCCCCTGAAGACTGCACTCACTATCGCCCCTGTCCTGATCAGTGCGGACTTTGCCAAAGAGTTCGTGCTTCAAACAGATGCTTCAAAAATGGGGATTGGAGCAGCTTTGACTCAACGCAATGGTGAGGAGCACCCCATCGCATATAAAAGTAGGAAGCTATCGCCAGCAAAACAGCACTATTCCACAGTCGAGCATGAGGCTTTGATGTTAAAGTGGGGGGTGGAAAGTTTTCAGTATTTCGGTAACTCGAAGGTTGGAAGTTCACCGCCGAAACTGATCATAACCCACTTCGCTGGTTGAGCGTGGCTCGGAGCAACAACGCTCGCTTGACACGATGATTCCTGGCACTCCAAGAGTATTACTTTGATATTTATAGTCGGAGTGGGCTAGAGAACGGGAATGCTGATGCATTGTCCCGTCTGTTGTAAATAAAGTGTCACCTTACCTCTGTGTCTAAGGGGGGGGGAATGTGGTGATTCTATCTAAACTCACTTGTTAACTTGTTATATATTCTGAAGTTTAATAAATAACCTTGAACTCTGAAACGAGATGTAAGCCTGGATGATGAATTGCGCTCCAAATAGTTAGTTAGTTACCGGCGTTACAAGTGAATAGATGTGAATTTTTATATATTGCACCAAATAGTTAATAAAACTTTATTTCTTTATACGAATTATGGCATAAAATATTGCGCCCTAAAATGCACTAATTACGAGGGCAGATTCTTCCCGAATGCTTTTATCCCTCTCCCTTCCTGAACATTCAGGGCGAAGATTGCGAACTCTTGTGTTTTGCACCTTAACTACTTGCGTAATTGGGATGGAGAATATAAAGAATCTTTCATTAGAAATATACTATTCAACAAATAAGCCACAGAAACGAATTCGAACTTAGAGCAAATTGAACAAGGAAAAAAAAATATGCTAATTTGTGCATCGATTTTAAGGGATTTAGGGAAGCTGAATGGGGTCCCACTATAGGGGGATATTAGGTTTAACGACATGAGCTGTAGAGGGTCCAAAGCTTTTTCTCAGGGGACAACTTAAAATTGTCAGAAGATGCGATCCAAAGAAAACATTTCTTTTGTCATCCACTGCACCAGTGATAAATATAAGAAAAATAAGGTGGTTTGTATATCTCCCATTAATCAAATTGCCTCTGGAAATGGCTCGTAGCCCTTATATTGAGGCAACTCTAACGTTCTTCTGCCCAGTATTGCTACGATTGCATAGCTTTTCCTAGTAAACTCTAATATGGAGGCTAGCATTTCCAGATTATTCCAAATATTCCAGATTAGCATTTTCAGCATTTCCAAAACCATTACCGCCTAAAATATAATTTTACACTTTGTTTACTTTTAACATACTGATTTTGAAAGATCTGGTTGCCGAAACTAAACTTTGCAAGCATTTATGGAAAATTGACGAAGCCTAGCTTCAATATTTGAAGGATCAAAAGTTGCAGCTGCATGATATGCGGATTTATCATATTGGTACTCAATACGGTACCTTATCTCTACTGAACATATCGCTACTTCTGAATTTTAATTTAAGTTTTGGAAGTACTAAATTATTGTAGCTCCTGTAACTTCTAAGAAGAAAAAAAAGGATTTCTAGAGTTAATGATCAAAATTTAATTTTTCTTAAGCAAAAATGAAAAAAAATGATCTTTTTTCAAAAATACAATTTCAAAACACTGAAACAACTTTAGAAGCTACCGAAATTCAATACACACTTATAGACTATATAGGCTCAAGCATGTACGTGATTCCTTGCCTTCTTCCCTGTCCCGGTTTTCAGCCAAATATCCAAAAATTTTAAAGTTGTCATGCACTGAATTCATGCTGAGCTGTGACAGTATTTAAAGCTTCATTGGCAAGCCCTAAATTCATAAATGCTAAAGACGTAACTAGCGTATATAAAAGTCGATGCATATTGCACACCATTTTAAGATAGGTAAGTTTATAAACGGTTAAAATAAAAAAAGAGATAGAGAGAGATCAGATGGCAATTTTTGGGAAACGACGATGCTAGAAGATTCGAGCCACGCTCAGCTGTAAGCTCTGGAGATCTAATATAAATAAGCCACAGCCAAGACACTGCCCCCCCCCCTCCTCCTCCAAAAAATTCAAATATTACTCATATTTTTACTAGTATCTCTATTAAAATCTGGCCAATTTGGAAATATCAAGTCCCACTGACTCCAAAAAATTTTAGCATCCATAAAACGTATATTTATTGGATAAATGTAGGCTACTTTTTCAAAATATAGAATAACAATTTTATATTATCTTTAAAAAAAGGCAAATACCATTTTATATAATGGCAAGCGAGGGCAGGGAGGGGCTATTTTTTTTGGGGGGGGGGAGGGGTTAAAAACAACTTTACAAAACGCATCAAAAATATGTTTACATGTGTTTTGTTATTTTTTGTGAGTCGGAATACAATTCCGGAGGGAGGATGGTATTCAAAATCCGGTATACCCCCCCCCCCTCCTCTGGATACAGCCTTAATGGCATGATACTAGCTATTTTTTCAATATTTTTCTACTAGCTATTATTTGATACTAGCTATTATTTAAATATTTTTCTAATTTGGTTCCCAAGTGTTTTTTAAATTTTTTAAATTTATTTATTTCTGGTGATGATGTACACAATTATCCTACTCGTCATGCTAGTGATATACGGACACCTCAAGTTACTAGTACTAGATCGCTATTTTCAATACGTCATGTGGGGCCAGTTGTCTGGAATAATTTGCCTGTTTCTTTAAAAAGGTCAGCGAATCTATGTGAATTCCGTCGGGACCTTAAATAGTCCAGGAAGGGAACGGTTTGACCGGGAACAAATTGCAATAGAAATGATTCTTTCACTACCCGACTCAGAAAAATGCGCTGATTTCAAATATGCAAAGTTTGCTCATCTAGCTGTTTCACAAATATGTTTTTTTTGAGGTTGAGGTTGATTTTGAGAAGGTGAAATTCGTGTTTCCATATAAAGGCGTACAACAACAGAATTGATGTCTAGAATAGGGTACTAGATCACGGTGAGTATGAAAATCACCTTTATTTGAACGTAAAATTAAAACTTTCATTTATATTTTAGGTTGAACGATGAATATATAGCAAACTACTAAAAATTATGTTTTTGAGGTTGATGTTGGTTTTGAGGACGTAAAATTCATGTTTTCATATAAAGGCATACAACAACGAAACTAATGTCTAAAATAGGGTACTAGATCATCGTGATTATGAAAATCACCTTTATTTGAATGTAAAATTAGAACTTTCATCTAAATATTCCATCAGTTTCATAACCCTTTTGCGACTGACGGGACCTAACAATCCCAGAATGTAAAAATCCTTCGGGCGATTCTAAATCTATCATTACAGTGATAAAACCTGTTCCATCGTGTTTTGCCTTATCTGGCCAGTCGATTAATCTGGCCAGTCGGATGCAAGTCCTATAAAAAAAATCGTCCTGCGGCTGGGTGGCTTCCACACACTCATGAGTTACATTGGGGCTGTTGGACAGATTATGGAAGGCTCTGGACTTCAAGACACGTTGGAAATAATAAATGCGCCAAATACTGTTGTACAACTCATTTCTGGGAAAGCTTATTCCAGAGCTATACGAGGACACATACTCACTGACTGGGCACTGAACACACTTCTCTTCACTGAACTTTATGGCACTGAAGATGGCGCTGATTCAGCAGACACGGAAAAAATATTCAGTGCCTCCGACGAGCTTATGGAGTTCTTCACTGTTTATCTTGGTGCATTAGAAGGTCACACAGACATGCGAAGTATAGAGGAAAATCTGTCCCTGGCAGAAGTCGCCAAGAAATTTTCTTCTCTTAAACAGTCACTTTTGGAAAAGTCGCGTACGGCGAAACTGTGGATACAATATATGGAAATGATAGACATACTAAAGAAGTTCATCCAAGCAGAGCGTATGGGGAACTGGGATTTTCACCTTCAGGCAGTTGAAGCTATGTTGCCGTATTTCGCAGCGTCCAACCACTTTCTATATGCGAAGTCTGCCAGGGTGCACCTGCAAAATATGAAACAGCTGGAAACTACCAATCCCGACGTGTTTGACAATTTTCAGAACGGGAACCATTTTATCCGCAGATCCGAAAAATTTTGGGCGGGCCTGTCGTCAGATCTGGTCATTGAGCAGGTCCTCATGCGCTCGTTGAAAACTAACGGTGGTCTTACAAGGGGAAGCGGCATGAGTGAGTTGCAGAGGCTGACTTGGTTACTCTCAGCACCAACTTATAGTGCAAATAATCCGTCGATGCAAACTTTTGCTAAGGTCCAATACGAGACGATCGAACAGCACAGAGAAGTTAGAGAGTCGAGGATTGAACGCGACAACCATGATACTAGCAAGCTCCTTTGCTTTCTTGCTGAGAATACCCCTTTCGCAGAAGACCCGAGCTTGCGAAACATTACCTCTGGAGTTACGGCTGATGAAAAAGTCAACGTCGACACAGCTAGATCCGTCGGACAAGAAATCATGGATAGCATGACAGGGGAAAACGTCAACACGCACACATTCAAGAAAAAGTCTGTGGCCGTAACGCTTGCTAATAAAGCTGCACCAGTTTTTGACGGACAGTCAGTTGCCGTTGATCCAGCATTTATGTTTCAGCGGCTGGTGACAGTTGCTGGAAATAGCGAAGGTGATTTGGAGTCATACTTTTAGTATGAATTGTGTTCACCACCTCCGTCACTTTTTGAAGCAAACGGACTTCCACGAACAGCCGATAAGCCTGCCCTCGCCAATGCGATGTGGCGTCTAGTTGCAGAGCAGCAGCCGAAAACTGAAGACTTCGTCAAAGATTTCAGTGACAAGCATATAGTTCTCGATGGCGGGGCACTGCTTCAGCGAATTCCTTGGGAAAAAAACTCAACTTATGATAGTATCTGCCAGAATTACGTTGACTACGCTGCACGGAAATACGGGGCACAAAGGACGTCGGTGGTTTTCGACGGATACGACCAAGCATCTTCAATCAAAGACATCACCCATTTGAGACGGAAAGGGAAACGATCGTGCCCGCAGATCAATTTTAGCAGGGATATGGTCTGTTCTACAAAGAAAGAAGTGTTCCTAAGCAACTTCAAGAATAATCAAGCAATCATAGCCATGACCAGTGAGTACCTGACCAAAGCTGGGTGTCAGGTATACCAAGCAGAAGGAGACACTGATCTTCTCATTGTTCAAACCGCAGTTCGATCTGCTTCTCTTATGCCTACTGTCCTGGTTGGAGACGACACAGATCTGCTTATACTCCTCTGTTATCACGCACAGACAGATAGCCAAGCGATCTACTTTTACTCTGAACCTCGAGATGAAATCTCAAAGATTTGAATTTGGGATATAAATGCAACGAAACTCAAACTTGGATCTCGTATATGCAGCAAAATCCTGTATGTCCACGCCTTCCTTGGGTGCAATTCAACTTCTCGTGTCTATGGCATTGGGAAGTCAGCGGGACTACAGCTTCTGATAAAAAACAACGAGTTTTACGAATCCGCTAAAGTTTTCATGGACCCACTATCCACCAAGCACGACATTTCAGCAGCTGGGGAGAAAGCAATGATGCTTTTGTTTAAGTGTCCAGGCTCAATTTCAACCCTCAATCAGTTGCGTCATCTCAAATTCATCGAGAAAGTTACAGCATCTGCTTCGTATGTTGAGTCTAAAGTTCTCCCTCCCACCAGTGATGCTTGCAGCTTCCACTCATTTCGAGTTTATTTGCAAGTTGAATCGTGGAAAACCCTGGGATGTAATCTCGACCCTGGCCAGTTCGGTTGGGTAATTCAGAATGGATTATATCGCCCTATTTTTGGTGAACTCCCCGCTGCCCCCAACTCTCTCCTTGCAGTTTTTCGCTGTAACTGCAAAACCGACTGCTCAAATATGCGATACACTTGCAAAAGAAATGGCATGAAATGCACCTGGGCCTGTGGAGCTTGCAAGGGAACAAGTTGTGCGAACTGTGTTACAACTGAGTTTCTCAGAGTTGATGATCTCGAAGATAACGAAGATCTATGAATATTGATATTTCGTTTTTTTTCATCACATTTGTATATTATATAACTGAAAAAGTTGAGAATGCTTTAATCGTTAATTAAACCATCAAAATGGGTGATAGTTGTCATTCTACATTTTAAGACCGGTTTCTTTCAGATTCAGCGTGGTTTAGGACTAGATGAGAAAATTCACCCTCCTCCCGCATACTTCCGCTTTAAATATTGATAACCGTTGTTTATCCTTGCAGTTAGAGATCATTTTCAGACTCAGCGTACTTTATTACCCCTAAATGCATATTGTTTTTCGTGGTTCTACGTATTTCTGCAAAAGACATATTTCTCCTCCTCGTTATTTACCTCAACCCCCAAAAAACGTATTTGTGAAACAGCTAGATGAGCAAACTTTGCATATTAAGAATCAGAATATTTTTCTGAGTCGGGTAGTCAAAGAATCATTTCTATTGCAATTTGTTCCGGGTTAGGCCCTTTTTTTTCACACACTTCCTGGACTAAAAACCCTTTGTCTCCATAGGTATGAATTTGTTTAATGGGTGGTATAGTTGAGTCACTCTCAGGTTTGCCCGGAACCCGTTTTTGCCGTTTTTTCCTATATATTTTTATTTTTTTATTTTTTTTTTGTTTTGTTTATTTATTATTTATGGGATGGTGGCGCGAAGTTTTGGAGTATGTGAAGTATTGATTTTTGGTTACTGCGACCAGGAGCCGAGTGAGTGTAAGATTTTCATTTTTTCTTCTTTTTATTTCTTTCTTCTTTTTCTCTCTCTCTTTTTTTTTTCTTCTTATTTCTCTTTAGTATGTTACTATAAGTGTTAATTTTAAGAGGGTAAATACTTCCGAACAAGCGTTAGCTTATGGAAGGTCATTTGTTTTTTTGTGTTGTGTTGTTTTTGGAATAAACCCTTATCTTATCTTAATACCTTCCCATACTGTTCATTAGGGCTGAAGCGACAAATTAAGCTGCAAAAAAAAAAAAAAAATCTGAACTCACAAGCAGGGCTGTGGGGTCATGTCGTGGAGTCGGAGTTTTAGTAAATTTTCGCAGAATGGAATCCGAGTTCGTATACTGAAAATGTCTGGAATCGGATATAACTTATAACCGACTCCTCAGCCCTGCTCACAAGAGATTTGTCAAATCAGTTTTCCTATACAGATACGAGTCTTGGATATTGAGAGCATGTGAACGTGTTTGACCATTAGCGTCTCCTAAGAATCATTGACGTCAGGTATAGTGGAGAATAAAGATCTTCATCAATCACGCTTCTAACGCCATTAGATCGGCACGGTAATCAAGAAAAGCCAGGTAAGCTGGCACAAGCCCATTCGACGCAACCCTAATAGATACTGATTATGAAAGCCCTCTGCTATCAGCCTCTTCCTGGATATGAAAACGTTAGAGGGTGACAATAGAAAAATTAGCTTGTTTGCACCAAAGCTCCCACTGAACCAATTGGAGGAGTCTGCCACTTTGGACGATGATGGGACAAAAATAATTCGAAGTCACAATAGGACAAACCCAAGTAGGGATGCCAACCGGGGGGGGGGGGGGGAGTGGCAATTGATCCCTAGATCTTCAATATACCTTTTATTTTCATTAAAAAATCCTTTTTTTCTTAATTAAAAAAATAATATTATGGAAAACTGTTTTCATCTACATTAAAAAAAAAAACATCCCGTCCCCCCTCTCGCCACCCTACATTTCCATGAATTTGTGGCACTGGACCTAAGATGCTAAAAGTAAAACTCGGTCGTCAGAGATTTATTGATGAACATCAGAAAATTATTTGATGCTATGGAAAGATCACATCTAACTCAAGTACACATGCGTGTGTTACGGTGAATGTCCGCAAATTGGTTAATGTCGACAGTCACCAGTGAATGTCCGAAATACCTTTTTTCTCCTTGGATTTAGTCAGCGTTGCCAGCAAAGGCGGATCCAGGACTTTTTTTCGGGGGGGGGGGGGGGGGTGTTTACTAATTTTCGACTTTTCCGGGGGGTTTTTACTAATTTTTGACTCAGTTTTCGACTAATTTTACTGATTTTTACCTAGGTTTTACTAATTTTCGACTTATTTTCGACTCGGTCAAAAATTTCGGGGGTGGGGGGGATTCAAACCGGGTAACCCCCCCCCCCCTGGATACGGCCTTGGTTGCCAGTCAATATTTTTCAATTTAATGCAAAGTTGGATAATGACACATTAGATTAGATTAGGTTGGTTAGACGAGGTTAGGTTGGTTTAGGTTAGCTTAAGTTAGGTTTTTAACCCATTTCTGATATTTGGAACCAAATTTAGCCTAACCTAATCTAACTTAACCTAACCTAATCTAAACTAGCATAATATAGCCTAACCTAACTTTAACTTTTACCATCATAGGTTGCATAAGACTGAAAAAGCTGACTCGCAAAGCTAATTGAATCGAAGCAGAGAAAAAGGAATTTCGAACATTCACCGGTGAATGTCAACATTAACTAGATTTTAGACATTCACCATAACATATGCATGTTTTTTAAGTATGTAGGTACACTGTACAAGCTACTTGCTGGCAAAAATACAATTCTAACTTAAAATAAACATAGTCTGGTTTATGCTATAAAAATTCAAGAAGCGTATACAGTTGTAAACTACACAAGAAATTCCCCCTCCAAAAAACACTGTCTGTTAAAAGGATTTTATCCCTATTTGAACTTTTATTTACCCTCCCAAAAAATCAGTTTCATAATAAAAAACTCACACTGAACCAATTATAGGAGTCCGCCGCTTATGACGATGATGGGACAAAACTAATTCGAAGTCACAATGGAGCATACCCAAGTAGGGATGCCAACCGGGGGGTGGCGATTGATCCCTAGATCTTCAATATATCTTTTTATTTTCATTTAAAAAATTCTTTTTTTTTATTAATTAAAAACATAATATTACGAAAAACTATTTTCTTACATCTTAAAAAAAAACCCTGTCCCCCCTTTCCCACCCTACATTTCCATGAATTTGTGCCACTGGACCTAAGATGCTAAAAGTAAAACGCAGGCGTCAGAGAGTTATTGATGAACATCAGATAATTACTTAATGCTACGGAAAGATCACATATAACTCAATCTCCTTGGATTTAGTCACCGTTGCCAGTCAATTTTTTTCAATTGAATGCAAGGTTTGATGATGACACATTAGATTATATTAGGTTTGGTTAGACAATGTTAGGTTGGTTTAGGTTAGCTTAAGTTAGGTTTTTAACCCATTTCTGATATATAGAACCAAATTTAACCTAATCTAACTTAATCTTACCTAATCTAAACTAACATAATCTAACCTAACCTAGATTAAACTTTCACCATCACAAGTTGCATAAGACTGAAAAAGCTAACTCGCAAAGCTAATTGAATCGAAGTAGAGAAAAGGAATTTCGAACATTCAAGGGTGAATGTCTACATTAACTAGATTTCAGACATTCACCGTAACATGTGCATGTTTTTTAAGTACGTAGGTATATTGTACAACCTACTTGCTGGTAAAAATATAATTCCAACTTAAAAGAAACATAGTCTGGTTTACGCTATAAAAATTCAAGAAGTGTATAGAGTTGTAAAGTACACAAGAAATTCCCCCTCCCCAAAAAATCAGATTCATAATCTGCACCAGATTGAAACCACCTAATAATCATCTTCTCAGGACCCCCCCCCCCCCACAGGGGAAAAAGATCTTGATAGAAGTTTGCGGAATAAATTATTACTTATTTTTAGAATGCTGTATTGAACTGTAACTAAACTTAAGACTTGGAATTAAAATCAATGTACTGTATACTATGAAATTAATATTACACAGACCTAATAACAAAAGTATACATACTATTTGAATTAGGCCTACAGGAATATTTATTTTATAACATAAAAACAATAAATAAATAGTCGCCTTCCCGCATGTTCTCTACCCTTCCCTTCTTTTTCGAGATTTTAAAACCTGCGATTTTTCTTCAATTTGCGTTTACTATTTAAAATATTGTAAATTTTTACTTGGTTTTCAAATTTTTTAGTAACAATAAATTAGTTTTGAGGTTTAAAATTGAAGAGCCGTTGGAATTGGCTAGGATTAATAAGGATAATTTTTATCATGAGTCTGAAAATTCTGTCTTTATGCACAAGCTTTTCACTTTTTTCAGAATTTTATTTTTGATATTTTATTGTTTTTTCCTCTTACGTATTTTATCCAGTTACGTCATTAAGCCAATTTAAAATCCATACTTTGTTTCGTTTGTTGAAGTATTTCTCTGTTTTTGCAATTTCATTGATGTATTTTATATTCTCCTCGATTTTGAGGAAAATAAATAACGATATAAAAATAAATAAGTGAGGAAAATAAATAAAAATAAAAGTACACAATAAAAAAAGATTGAATATGTAATATATAAGAAAAGATAATGTAATAACAATTAATAAATAGAACAGTTAAGGGCCGAACATTTTGAGAACTTGCTTAACCGAGATAGAGTTGCAGGAAAAAATATAGAGGAAAATGAAAAAGTTTGTGATACCTTGGATGTGAAGGAAGATTTGTTTTGTGAGGAGGAATTAGCAACAGTACTAAAAGGATTAAAGAATAATAAGGCTCCAGGTGCTGATAGGGTGGTAAATGAGTTTCTTAAATATGGTGGCTCTGAGGTTAGAAATAAGTTATTGAAGATTACGAATATGATTTTTGAAAAAGGGGAAGTACCTAACGATTTTAGGAAAACCTTAATTAAGCCACTTAGTGATTAGTGCTATGTACGAGAGTAACACTGCTGCGGTTAAGGTAGGAAATGAGGTTAGCAGCTGGTTTTGTATTAAATCAGGAGTTAAGCAGGGTTGTGTTCTATCCCCCTTTATATGGATTATTTTGATGGACTTTGTTTTAAGGAGCACAGGAAAGGCAATGGGAGACCACGGAATCAAATGGGGAGGAAGTAGTCTCCTGGACTTGGATTATGTTGATGATTTAAGCATCCTAGATGAAAGTGTGAGCAAAATGAATGAAGTTTTAGAGGTTTTGCGAGTTAAGGGTGCTAGAATTGGTTTGAAAATTAATGTTAGGAAGACTAAGTCACCAAGCATAGGAATAAGTGAAGATGAAAAGGTGACGTTGGGTAATGAAAAGATTGATCAGGTGTGCAGCTTCACTTACCTTGGTAGTATTATTAGTAAAGATGGTGGGAGCAGTGAAGATGTTAAAAATAGAAAAGCCAAGGCTCAGGGTGTTTTTTCACAGTTAAAAAAAGTCTGGAAGAATAGGAAGATAAGTCTGCAAACCAAGATTAGAATATTAGAAGCTATAGTGATGACAGTGGTCAAATATGGCTCTGAAGCATGGACGCTCCGAAAAGCGGATGAAGATTTGCTAGATGTTTTCCAGAGAAATTGCTTAAGGATTGTTCTGGGTACCCGGCTGACTGACCGTATTTCAAACAATAGGCTATACGAAAAATGTGGTTCAATACCGCTCTCTAGGGCTATAATGAAAGAAAGGTTGAGGTGGTTAGGGCACGTTGTGCGGATGAAGGATGACAGATTGCCGAAGATTGTTCTTTTCGGCCAACCATCTAGGGCTAAACGGAAAGCAGGTCGTCCCCGTCTGGGATGGGAGGACGTCATAAAGAAAGATTTAAAGGAAATGGGAACTTCGTGGGCGGGTGTAAAAAGGGAGGCTTTGAATAGATTGGGATGGAGGAGGAGCGTGCGTAGCTCTGTTGGCCTCAGGCGGCGAGTTGTGCTGCGGTGAGTTGTTAGTAGTAGTAGTAGTTAAAATCAACATCGGTCTTAATTGTCAGGTTTTACTTATCAAGTTTTTTGTTTACCATACAGCTAAACTAAATCAAGGATAGAGAGAACATACCGGTCAATATATGTAATAAACCATCCTTTCTCTGTTTCATCTGCAATCACTTGTCCACTTCGACCAAGGTATTTTATGAATTCAGTTAATGTTACCCACTGTGTTGCAGTCATATGGACGTGATTTCTGTCGTGAATGTATTCCTGATACACAACATTGGCGTTCACCCTACGGGTACCATACTGCCTTCGAAGTAAATCTAAGTAGGTTTTTTCAAACTCTCTGCAAAAAGAAATGAAATCAATATGCTATTGTTTGTTGTGGTTCTTCCTGTATTTATTTACTGCTTGACAAAAGACTGCTCACATGACATTTGTCATTCCTGTGATGTCATTCAATATGACGTCAGTAATTCACGTCATTCCTAAATAAACAAAATTTTTCACCAGCTTTCACAGATTAGTTGTAGCAAAAAGTCAACATGGTCAATCAATAACAAAAAAGGTTCGATTTTGGGTAACCAAAAGTGCTCCCCAAATCTTCAACTTGGGACGCTACACATATGCAGTTCAGGATGAAATCAGGGGTAAGAGGGCAAGAAATGGGTAAAAAAGTGTTTTGTTCCTGATTAGTAGTATTTTGAGTAAGCTCTAACAGGTTGTTGGCTATGCCAAGATTCCCAGTGCCTTCCAAGAGTTTACTACGGAAACGCCATGCGTATTCAAGTAAATCAAAAGATACAATGTGCGCTGGATTTTTCATAATATCTTTGGAATGACTTATTAGATCTTGAAACCTTGAGGGAAGGTTAGTTAGAGGGATGAGTATTCTGTGGATTTTGGGCAGAATTAAAATGAAAGACACTATATGTATCCAGTTCATTTAAATGTCGTATCTACAATATCTTGGAAATTGCTACAGGATAGAGTTGGAATTTTCAGCTACTTTTCAGCAAAGGAAGGTAGGGAAGGAATATTGAAATTTAGTGCTAGGGAGATGGGTAGACAGTTTTGTCTCCCATCCAGACGAAAATAAGGTTTTTGAACTATGAACTTCTATTAGACTTATAATTTGTGCAGGTTTAAGTGGTAAGATAAATCAAAGAGACTGCGTGAGGCCACGCCATCAAAATGGCATATCTGCAACATCTCCAGATAGCCTAAAGGAATTAAATTAAAACTGTTGGAAAATATTGAGGGAATGCAAATCAAAAGACACTATGCACATCAAGGTTATCGAAATACCATATCTGCAATATCCCGGGATAAGATATTAATGGCTAAAGGGATAAAGTTGAAAACTTTGAGGGAGTAAATGGAAGTGTTCGGTGGGGGGGGGGGGGGTCAAGTGGATTGCAAATCTTGAATTGGAGGGGGAAATAGATCGAAAGACGCGATATATATCCAAGTCATTGAACTAGTTCGTCTCCAATATATTGGGACTGGTTTGGGGGATGGAGTGAAACTTTCATGTACTACTGTAGAAAGGATGGGGGAGAGGGGGACACACGAATTTCAAATTTAGTGCAGGGGCAGTAGTAAGGGGAAAAATTTGTCTCCACTTCAGACAAAAAGGATCTTTTTAGACGGTACGATCCTAAGAGACTTGTAATTCATTCAACTTAAAATAGCAAGAAAAATCAAAGCCCAAACCCATTTCTCTACCCCCTTCCCAAGGTTATGTTTTTTCAGGTCGTATTTTGTGGAAAAAGTTTTTTTTTTACTTAATATTAATAATAAGCAACTGGTATAACTTATAGCCCTTGCCCTGAGGGTTGTAGGGGTTGTCATCCCCTTACTGGACCTTTCAACTACACTGAACAAAATGGTTATCTCAAAGTTTAGAAAGGATGTCTTTGGGGAAATGATGGATGTGTGTGTGTGTGGGGGGGGGTTGCCTTCCAGTCACTTTTGACTCTTAAAAAGGACACTAGAACTTTCAATTTCCAACAAATGAGCCACTTTCAAAGTTTCTATAGCAACTCCTTCTATACAAAGACCCTTGATCAGAAAAACCAAAATATTGAATGTGTGGAAACCCATACCTGTGGTCCTTGGCCACAGGCATGGGAGCCTTTGTGATGACTTCGGGACTTGTCAAGTGGTTTCACTCTTTTGACAGAATGTTGTTCCTTACAGGGCTGATTACAGTTATATTTGTCTCCTACCAGTGATGATGGGATGTCTCACGAGAAGCTACTTTTCAAGGAATACATTCGAGTAAAGTTGGCTTCAGTTTACTAAGGGGAATGATCCTGTTTATTATTTCCGAAGTTTTCTTTTTTGTATCTTTTTTTGAGCATTTTTTCTTAGAAGTCTGTCGCCAAATATTGAAGTTGGAGCTTTATGACCTCTGGTCGGGGTAGAAAGATTTCACCTGTTCCAAGTACTTTTACTTAATACAAGAATTCTGCTGGCTTTGGGGGTAACAGTAACTTGGGCCCACAATGCACTCATGGAAATAATTTTAATCAATGTCTCCAGGGGCTTTTGCTCACTGTCCTTCTGGGAATGTACTTCTCGCTCCTCCAAGGATTAGAATATATAGAAGCCTCTTTCACTATTGCGGATAGAATCTACGGATCTACATTCTTTCTAGCAACAGGCTTTCATGGCCTTCATGTAGTTATCGGTACTATCTTTCTTGTAATTTGTGCACTGCGTCATGCTAAGTGCTACTTTTCCCCTCAACATGACTACGGATTTGAGGCAGCTTGATATTGGCATTTTATCAACGTTGTGTGATTGTTCCTCTATCTTTCTATTTACTGATGAGGAGAAGAAAATCCACACATTCAATCCTTGTGGGGGGGAGGGGAGGCAAAGTTGGTCTCAAAAAATATAAACGTTTTTACTTGTATTACTTTAATAAATCAAATAATATTAACATTTCGATTACTAAATATCAGTATATGTATTTTAAACTGACAATGCACATTCATTTGTATTTTTTTCAGTAAAGTGCAAATTTTGTTCTGGCCTTGGGAAGGCATAGGGGTTTTGAGCCCAACTTATGTTAATTTCTACTCGTTTTGAGTTTGGTCCCGTTATTTATTGTAATTTCTGTTCGTTTTGGGTTTCATTTATTTATCGACGCTGATAGCAAAAAGGGCATATTGAATACGACGAGAACACCGTGCTGCCATCTACAATTGATTCTAACTCTGAACGGGACTCTATATATGGGCATAGAATCCCTCGAGGGGAGAGGATTTCCGAGAAATTGATTGCGTAATCGAAGGGGAGAGGATTTCCGAGAAATTGATCTGTTGGTGTTCGTCCAGGAAAATTGCCTCCGGGCAAAGTTTGCACATGCGCATTGACGGTGGGGAGAATGTTTTGATCTTAGAGATAAAGAGATTAACGCGGGAAAGGGTTTCTTAGGAATTTCAAATGTGACAGCGCAGGGATGCCAAAACAAAAGGAACACGCAGAAATTACGTTTAGGGATTATTTGGGCGAAACCGTTTTGAGACATTTTAGAAGATGATTTAAGCGGAACCGTATGAGGTATTTTAGAAGATGATTTAAGAAGATGATTTAGAAGATGATTTGAGGGTGAAACTCTGTGGTCGTTATAATACACAAGTCCCATTTGAACAGTGTTGTGAGGTCCCCTACCCAACACCCCCTACCCCAACCCCAAAGGGCTCCGACCCCCCTACCCCAACCCCGAAATGAAATGAACTTTGAAAAATCAAGAGAATGTAACTGTGACAAGGTAAACCACGACAAAACACAACTGAAATATTCCAACTCTTGCATTTCAATGAAAGAAATCCAAAATGAACTTTGAAAAATCAAGAGAATGTAACTGTGACAAGGTAAACCACGACAAGACACTACTGAAATATTCCAACTCTTGCATTTCAACGAAAGAAATTCAAAATGAACTTTGAAAAAACAAGAGAATGTAAGTGTGACAAGGTAAACCACAACAAAACACAACTGAAATATTCCAACTCTAGCATTTCAATGAAAGAAATCCACAATGAACTTTGAAAAATCAAGAGAATGTAAATGTGACAAAGTAAACCACGACAAAACACTACTGAAATATTCCGACTTTTGCATTTAAACGATAGAAATCCAAAATGAACTTTTAAAAATCAATAGAATGTAACTGTGACAAGGTAAAGCACAACAAAACACTACTGAAATATTCCAACTCTTGCATTTCAATGAAAGAAATCCGAAATGAACTTTGAAAATCAAGAGAATGTAACTGTGACAAGGTAAACCACAACAAAACACTACTGAAATATTCCAACTCTTGCATTTCAACGAAAGAAATTCAAAATGAACTTTGAAAAATCAAGAAAATGTAACTGTGACATGGTAAACCAAGACAAAACACTACTGAAATATTCCAACTCTTGCATTTCAATGAAAGAAATTCAAAATGAACTTTGAAAAATCATGAAAATTTAAATGTGACAAGGTAAACCACAACAAAACACTACTGAAATATTCCAATTCTTGCATTTCAATGATAGAAATTCAAAATAAACTTTGAGAAATTAAAAGAATGTAACTGTGACAAGGTAAACCATGACAAAACACTACTGAAATATCCAACTCTTGCATTTCAACGATAGAAACCGAAAATGAACTTTGAAAAATGAAGAGAATGCAACTGTGACATGGTAAACCACGACAAAACACTACTGAAATAATCCAACTCTTGCATTTCAATGAAAGAAATTCAAAATGAACTTTGAAAAATCAAGAGAATGTAACTGTGACAAGGTAAACCACGACAAAACACTACTGAAATATTCCAACTCTTGCATTTCAACAAAAGAAATTCAAAATGAATTTTGAAAAATTAAGAGAATGTAACTGTGACAAGGTAAACCATGACGAAACACTACTGAAATATTCCAACTCTTGCATTTCAACGAAAGAAATCCAAAATGAACTTTGAAAAATCAAGAGAATGTAACTGTGACAAGGTAAACCATGACAAAACACTACTGAAATATTCCAACTCTTGCATTTCAATGAAAGAAATTCAAAATGAACTTTGAAAAATCAAGAGAATGTAACTGTGACAAGGTAAACCACAACAAAACACTACTGAAATATTCCAACTCTTGCATTTCAACAAAAGAAATTCAAAATGAACTTTGAAAAATCAAGAAAATGTAAGTGTGACCAGGTAAACCACAACAAAACACTACTGAAATATTCCAACTCTTGCATTTCAACGAAAGAAATTCAAAATGAACTTTGAAAAATCAAGAAAATGTAACAGTGACCACGACAAAACACTACTGAAATATTCCAACTCTTGCATTTCAACGAAAGAAATTCAAAATGAACTTTGAAAAATTAAGAGAATGTAACTGCTACAAGGTAAACCAAGACAAAACACTACTGAAATATTCCAACTCTTGCATTTCAACGAAAGAAATACAAAATGAACTTTGAAAAAACAAGAGAATGTAACTGTGATAAGGTAAACCACGATAAAACACTACTGAAATAATCCAACTCTTGCATTTCAATGAAAGAAATCCAAATTGAACTTTGAAAAATCAAGAAAATGGAAGTGTGACAAGGTAAACCACGGTAAAACACTACTGAAATATTCCAACTCTTGCATTTCAATGAAAAAAATTCAAAATGAACTTTGAAAAATCAAGAAAATGTAAGTGTGACAAGGTAAACCACAACAAAACACTACTGAAATATTCCAACTCTTGCATTTCAATGAAAGAAATCCAAAATGAACTTTGAAAAATCAAGAGAATGTAACTGTGACAAGGTAAACCACGACAAAACATTACTGAAATATTCCAACTCTTGCATTTCAACGAAAGAAATCCAAATGAACTTTGAAAAATCAAGAGAATGTAGCTGTGACAAGGTAAACCACAACAAAACACTACTGAAATATTCCAACTCTTGCATTTCAACGAAAGTAAATCCAAAATGAACTTTGAAAAATCAAGTGAATGTGAGTGTGACAAGGTAAACTACGACAAAACACTACTGAAATATTCCAACTCCTGCATTTCAACGAAAGAAATTCCAAAATGAACTTTGAAAAATCAAGAGAATGTAACTGTGACAAGGTAAACCACAACAAAACACTACTGAAATATTCCAACTCTTGCATTTCAATGAAAGAAATCCATATGAACTTTGAAAAATCAAGAAAATGTAACTGTGTCAAGGTAAAGCACAACAAACACTACTGAATTATTCCAAGTCTTGCATTTCAACGAAAGAAATCCACAATGAACTTTGAAAAATCCAGAGAATGTAACTGTGACAAAGTAAACCACGACAAAACACTACTGAAATATTCCAACTCTTGCATTTCACCGGAAGAAATCCAAAATGAACTTTGAAAAATCAAGAGAATGTAACTGTGACAAAGTAAACCACGACAAAACACTACTGAAATATTCCAACTCTTGCATTTCACGAAAGAAATTCAAAATGAACTTTGAAAAATCAAGAGAATGTAACTGTGACAAGGTAAACCACGACAAAACACTACTGAAATATTCCAACTCTTGCATTTCAACGAAAGAAATCCAAAATGAACTTTGAAAAATCAAGAGAATGTAACTGTGACAAGGTAAACCACAACAAACCACTACTGAAACATTCCAACTCTTGCATTTCAACGAAAGAAATTCAAAATGAACTTTGAAAAATCAAGAGAATGTAACTGTGACAAAGTAAACCACGACAAAACACTACTGAAATATTCCAACTCTTGCATTTCACGAAAGAAATTCAAAATGAACTTTGAAAAATCAAGAGAATGTAACTGTGACAAGGTAAACCACGACAAAACACTACTGAAATATTCCAACTCTTGCATTTCAACGAAAGAAATCCAAAATGAACTTTGAAAAATCAAGAGAATGTAGCTGTGACAAGGTAAACCACAACAAACCACTACTGAAACATTCCAACTCTTGCATTTCAACGAAAGAAATCCAAAATGAACTTTGAAAAATCAAGAGAATGTAAGTGTGACAAGGTAAACCATGACAAAACACTACTGAAATATTCCAACTCTTGCATTTCAATGAAAGAAATCCAAAATGAACTTTGAAAAATTAAGAGAATGTAACTGTGACAAGGTAAACCATGACAAAACACTACTGAAATATTCCAACTCTTGCATTTCAATGAAAGAAATCCAAAAGGAAATTTGAAAAATCAAGAGAATGTAACTGTGACAAAGTAAACCACAACAAAACACTACTGAAATATTCCAACTCTTGCATTTAAACGATAGAAATCCAAAATGAACTTTGAAAAATCAATAAAATGTAACTGTGACAAGGTAAAGCACAACAAAACACTACTGAAATATTCCAACTCTTGCATTTCAATGAAAGAAATCCGAAATGAACTTTGAAAAATCAAGAGAATGTAACTGTGACAAGGTAAACCACAACAAAACACTACTGAAATATTCCAACTCTTGCATTTCAACGAAAGAAATTCAAAATGAACTTTGAAAAATCAAGAAAATGTAACTGTGACATGGTAAACCATGACAAAACACTACTGAAATATTCCAACTCTTCAATTTCAATGAAAGAAATTCAAAATGAACTTTGAAATATCAAGAGAATGTAACTGTGACAAGGTAAACCACAACAAAACACTACTGAAATATTCCAACTCTTGCATTTCAACGAAAGAAATTCAAAATGAACTTTGAAAAATCATGAAAATGTAACTGTGACAAGGTAAACCACAACAAAACACTACTGAAATATTCCAACTCTTGCATTTCAATGATAGAAATTCAAAATAAACTTTGAAAAATTAAGAGAATGTAACTGTGACAAGGTAAACCATGACAAAACACTACTGAAATATTCCAACTCTTGCATTTCAACGATAGAAACCGAAAATGAACTTTGAAAAATCAAGAGAATGCAACTGTGACATGGTAAACCACGACAAAACACTACTGAAATAATCCAACTCTTGCATTTCAATGAAAGAAATTCAAAATGAACTTTGAAAAATCAAGAGAATGTAACTGTGACAAGGTAAACCACGACAAAACACTACTGAAATATTCCAACTCTTGCATTTCAACGAAAGAAATTCAAAATGAACTTTGAAAAATCAAGAAAATGTAAGTGTGACAAGGTAAACCACAACAAAACACTACTGAAATATTCCAACTCTTGCATTTCAACGAAAGAAATTCAAAATGAACTTTGAAAAATCAAGAAAATGTAACTGTGACAAGGTAAACCACAACAAAACACAACTGAAATATTCCAACTCTTACATTTCAATGAAAGAAATTCAAAATGAACTTTGAAAAATCAAGAAAATGTAAGTGTGACAAGGTAAACCACAACAAAACACTACTGAAATATTCCAACTCTTGCATTTCAACGAAAGAAATTCAAAATGAACTTTGAAAAATCAAGAAAATGTAACTGTGACAAGGTAAACCACAACAAAACATACTGAAATATTCCAACTCTTGCATTTCAACGAAAGAAATTCAAAATGAACTTTGAAAAATCAAGAGAATGTAACTGTGACAAGGTAAACCAAGACAAAACACTACTGAAATATTCCAACTCTTGCATTTCAACGAAAGAAATTCAAAATGAACTTTGAAAAATCAAGAGAATGTAACTGTGACAAGGTAAACCACGACAAAACACTACTGAAATAATCCAACTCTTGCATTTCAACGAAAGAAATCCAAAATGAACTTTGAAAAATCAAGAGAATGTAACTGTGACAAGGTAAACCACGACAAAACACTACTGAAATATTCCAACTCTTGCATTTCAATGAAAGAAATTCAAAATGAACTTTGAAAAATCAAGAAAATGTAAGTGTGACAAGGTAAAGCACAACAAAACACTACTGAAATATTCCAACTCTTGCATTTCAACGAAAGAAATTCAAAATGAACTTTGAAAAATCAAGAGAATGTAGCTGTGACAAGGTAAACCACAACAAAACACTACTGAAATATTCCAACTCTTGCATTTCAATGAAAGAAATCCAAAATGAACTTTGAAAAATCGAGAGAATGTAACTGTGACAAGGTAAAGCACAATAAAACACTACTGAAATATTCCAACTCTTGCATTTCAATGAAAGAAATCCAAAATGAACTTTGAAAAATCAAGAGAATGTGAGTGTGACAAGGTAAACTACGACAAAACACTACTGAAATATTCCAACTCCTGCATTTCAACGAAAGAAATTCAAAATGAACTGTGAAAAATCAAGAAAATGTAACTGTGACAAAGTAAACCATGACAAAACACTACTGAAATATTCCAACTCTTGCATTTAAACGATAGAAATTCAAAATGAACTTTGAAAAATCAATAAAATGTAACTGTGACAAGGTAAAGCACAACAAAACACTACTGAAATATTCGAACTCTTGCATTTCAATGAAAGAAATCCGAAAAGAAACTTTGAAAAATCAAGAGAATGTAACTGTGACAAGGTAAACCACAACAAAACACTACTGAAATATTCCAACTCTTGCATTTCAACGAAAGAAATTCAAAATGAACTTTGAAAAATCAAGAAAATGTAACTGTGACATGGTAAACCATGACAAAACACTACTGAAATATTCCAACTCTTCAATTTCAATGAAAGAAATTCAAAATGAACTTTGAAATATCAAGAGAATGTAACTGTGACAAGGTAAACCACAACAAAACACTACTGAAATATTCCAACTCTTGCATTTCAACGAAAGAAATTCAAAATGAACTTTGAAAAATCATGAAAATGTAACTGTGACAAGGTAAACCACAACAAAACACTACTGAAATATTCCAACTCTTGCATTTCAATGATAGAAATTCAAAATAAACTTTGAAAAATTAAGAGAATGTAACTGTGACAAGGTAAACCATGACAAAACACTACTGAAATATTCCAACTCTTGCATTTCAACGATAGAAACCGAAAATGAACTTTGAAAAATCAAGAGAATGCAACTGTGACATGGTAAACCACGACAAAACACTACTGAAATAATCCAACTCTTGCATTTCAATGAAAGAAATTCAAAATGAACTTTGAAAAATCAAGAAATGTAAGTGTGACAAGGTAAACCACGACAAAACACTACTGAAATATTCCAACTCTTGCATTTCAACGAAAGAAATTCAAAATGAACTTTGAAAAATCAAGAAAATGTAAGTGTGACAAGGTAAACCACAACAAAACACTACTGAAATATTCCAACTCTTGCATTTCAACGAAAGAAATTCAAAATGAACTTTGAAAAATCAAGAAAATGTAACTGTGACAAGGTAAACCACAACAAAACACAACTGAAATATTCCAACTCTTACATTTCAACGAAAGAAATTCAAAATGAACTTTGAAAAATCAAGAGAATGTAACTGTGACAAGGTAAACCACGACAAAACACTACTGAAATATTCCAACTCTTGCATTTCAACGAAAGAAATTCAAAATGAACTTTGAAAAATCAAGAGAATGTAACTGTGACAAGGTAAACCACAACAAAACACTACTGAAATATTCCAACTCTTGCATTTCAACGAAAGAAATCCAAAATGAACTTTGAAAAATCAAGAGAATGTAACTGTGACAATGTAAACCACGATAAAACACTACTGAAATATTCCAACTCTTGCATTTCAATGAAAGAAATCCAAAATGAACTTTGAAAAATCATGAAAATGTAAGTGTGACAAGGTAAAGCACAACAAAACACAACTGAAATATTCCAACTCTTGCATTTCAATGAAAAAAAATCCAAAATGAACTTTGAAAAATCAAGAGAATGTAACTGTGACAAGGTAAACCACAACAAAACACTACTGAAATATTCCAACTCTTGCATTTCAATGAAAGAAATCCAAAATGAACTTTGAAAAATCGAGAGAATGTAAATGTGACAAGGTAAAGCACAATAAAACACTACTGAAATATTCCAACTCTTGGATTTCAATGAAAGAAATCCAAAATGAACTTTGAAAAATCAAGTGAATGTGAGTGTGACAAGGTAAACACAACAAAACACTACTGAAATATTCCAACTCCTGCATTTCAACGAAAGAAATTCAAAATGAACTGTGAAAAATCAAGAAAATGTAACTGTGGAATGGTAAACACATGACAAAACACTACTGAAATATTCCAACTCTTGCATTTCAATGAAAGAAATTCAAAATGAACTTTGAAAAATCAAGATAATGTAACTGTGACAAGGTAAACCACAACAAAACACTACTGAAATATTCCAACTCTTGCATTTCAAGGAAAGAAATTCAAAATGAACTTTGAAAAATCATGAGAATGTAACTGTGACAAGGTAAACCACAACAAAACACTACTGAAATATTCCAACTCTTGCATTTCAACGATAGAAATTCAAAATAAACTTTGAAAAATTAAGAGAATGTAACTGTGACAAGCTAAACCATGACAAAACACTACTGAAATATTCCAACTCTTGCATTTCAACGATAGAAATCCGAAAATGAACTTTGAAAAATCAAGAGAATGCAACTGTGACATGGTAAACCACGACAAAACACTACTGAAATAATCCAACTCTTGCATTTCAATGAAAGAAATTCAAAATGAACTTTGAAAAATCAAGAGAATGTAACTGTGACAAGGTAAACCACGACAAAACACTACTGAAATATTCCAACTCTTGCATTTCAACAAAAGAAATTCAACATGAACTTTGAAAAATCAAGAAAATGTAAGTGTGACAAGGTAAACCATGACAAAACACTACTGAAATATTCCAACTCTTGCATTTCAACGAAAGAAATTCAAAATGAACTTTGAAAAATTAAGAGAATGTAACTGTGACAAGGTAAAGCACAACAAAACACTACTGAAATATTCTAACTTTTGCATTTCAACGAAAGAAATTCAAAATGAACTTTGAAAAATTAAGAGAATGTAACTGTGACAAGGTAAACCACGACAAAACACTACTGAAATAATCCAACTTTTGCATTTCAACGAAAGAAATCCAAAATGAACTTTGAAAAATCAAGAAAATGTAACTGTGATAAGGTAAACCACGATAAAACACTACTGAAATAATCCAACTCTTGCATTTCAATGAAAGAAATCCAAAATGAACTTTGAAAAATCAAGAAAATGTAAGTGTGAGAAGGTAAACCACGATAAAACACTACTGAAATATTCCGGCTCTTGCATTTCAATGAAAGAAATTCAAAATGAACTTTGAAAAATCAAGAAAATGTAAGTGTGACAAGGTAAACCACAACAAAACACTACTGAAATATTCCAACTCTTGCATTTCAATGAAAGAAATCCAAAATGAACTTTGAAAAATCAAGAGAATGTAACTGTGACAAGGTAAACCACGACAAAACACTACTGAAATATTCCAACTCTTGCATTTCAACGAAAGAAATCCAAAATGAACTTTGAAAAATCAAGAGAATGTAACTGTGACAAGGTAAAGCACAACAAGACACTACTGAAATATTCCAACTCTTGCATTTCAATGAAAAAAAATCCAAAATGAACTTTGAAAAATCAAGAGAATGTAACTGTGACAAGGTAAACCACAACAAAACACTACTGAAATATTCCAACTCTTGTATTTCAATGAAAGAAATCCAAAATGAACTTTGAAAAATCAAGAGAATGTAACTGTGACAAGGTAAACCACGACAAAACACTACTGAAATATTCCAACTCTTGCATTTCAATGAAAGAAATCCAAAATGAACTTTGAAAAATCAGGAGAATGTAACTGTGACAAGGTAAACCACGACAAAACACTACTGAAATATTCCAACTCTTGCATTTCAACGAAAGAAATCCAAAATGAACTTTGAAAAATCAAGAGAATGTAACTGTGACAAGGTAAAGCACAACAAAACACTACTGAAATATTCCAACTCTTGCATTTCAATGAAAGAAATCCAAAATGAACTTTGAAAAATCAAGAGAATGTAACTGTGACAAGGTAAACCACGACAAAACACTACTGAAATATTCCAACTCTTGCATTTCAACGAAAGTAATCCAAAATGAACTTTGAAAAATAAAGTGAATGTGAGTGTGACAAGGAAAACTAAGACAAAACACTACTGAAATATTCCAACTCCTGCATTTCAACGAAAGAAATTCCCAAATGAACTTTGAAAAATCAAGAAAATGTAACTGTGACAAGGTAAATCACAACAAAACACTACTGAAATATTCCAACTCTTGCATTTCAATGAAAGAAATCCATATGAACTTTGAAAAATCAAGAAAATGTAACTGTGTCAAGGTAAAGCACAACAAACACTACTGAAATATTCCAACTCTTGCATTTCAACGAAAGAAATCCAAAATGAACTTTGAAAAATCAAGAGAATGTAAGTGTGATAAGGTAAACCATGACAAAACACTACTGAAATATTCCAATTCTTGCATTTCAATGAAAGAAATCCAAAATGAACTTTGAAAAATCAAGAGAATGTAACTGTGACAAGGTAAACCACGACAAAACACTACTGAAATATTCCAACTCTTGCATTTCAACGAAAGAAATTCAAAATGAACTTTAAAAAAACAAGAAAATGTAACTGTGAGAAGGTAAACCGCAACAAAACACGACTGAAATATTCCAACTCTTGCATTTCAACGAAAGAAATTCAAAATGAACTTTGAAAAATCAAGAGAATGTAACTGTGACAAGGTAAAGCACAACAAAACACTACTGAAATACAACTCTTGCATTGCAACGAAAGAAATCCGAAATGAACATTGAAAAACCAAGAGAATGTAACTGTGACAAGGTAAACCACAACAAAACACTAATGTTGGGAGGGGGAGTCAAAAGTTGGGGGGATGGGGCCCTTTTGTGTCTCAAAATAAGCAAATTAAAAAGTATTAAAAAATGGGGGGCAAAAAAGTTGGGGGGGGGGGGGCTGGGGGCACTTTGGGGACCCGGGGGCTCTTTGGGGGCCCTTTGTGGGCCCGGGGGCCATTTGGGGACCGGAGGCCTTTGGGGGTCGGGGGGTCGGAGCCCTTTGGGGGTCGGGGGGTCGGAGCCCTTTGGGGTTGGGGTAGGGGGGTTGTTGGGGTAGGGACCTCACAACACTCTTCAAATGGAACTTGTGTATTATAACGACCACAGAGTTTCACCCTCAAATCAATCTTCTAAAATACCTCAAACGGTTCCGCTTAAATCATCTTCTAAAATGTCTCAAAACGGTTTCGCCCAAATAATCCCTAAACGTAATTTCTTCGTGTTCCTTTTGTTTTGGCATCCCTGCGCTGTCACATTTGAAATTCCTAAGAAACCCTTTCCCGCGTTAATCTCTTCATCTCTAAGATCAACACATTCTCCCCACCGTCAATGCGCATGTGCAAACTTCGCCCGGAGACAATTCTCCTGGACGAACACCAACAAATCAATTTCTCGGAAATCCTCTCCCCTTCGATTACGCAATCAATTTCTCGGAAATCCTCTCCCCTCGAGGGATTCTATGCCCATATATGGAGTCCCGTTCGGAGTTAGACTCAATTGTAGATGGCAGCACGGTGTTCTCGTCGTATTCAATATGCCCTTCCTACTGCTGATTTGTGGTAGTTTCACGCTTGGTAGATTATTTGATTTTATTTTTGCT
Organism: Artemia sinica; assembly: GCA_027921565.1. Taxonomy (NCBI): domain Eukaryota; kingdom Metazoa; phylum Arthropoda; class Branchiopoda; order Anostraca; family Artemiidae; genus Artemia; species Artemia sinica. The sequence continues at coordinate 43,835,506 of CM051272.1, read as the reverse complement.
CATTTTTTGTTTAATGGAGTTCTTTACTTTTCTTTAAAAAACTTATTTTGTGGAATTTTTTTTTTAATTAATTTCTGTTCGTTTTATATTGACATAGTCTTTTCAGGGAAAAAGAAATTAATACTTTAAATCTTTTCATTTTTTTAAGAAATTTATAGTTTGGCCTGTTATTTGTATGCTGGAGAAATTTTTTACAACATACACCCTATTAAAAATCTAGACCCAAATAGTAGTGTTTAATTTAGTTTCATACCTCCTCTAGTTGACCTGAAATGGAAAACTTGATACCATTCGCAAACAAATCTGTTTACTTTCTTTGATAGCTTGGATACACTTACACTATTTTGATTTGGTTAAATTTTAAGAGCAGAAGTAGCCCCGAAATTTTGAACATAATACCCTCAGTCGTTCTTGGGATACTGCTGAGAAGCCTTATTGGGAATTAGCATTAACACAGTGCATTTCGATGTAATCTTAAGGCAACATTTAGTTTTTAAACATAATGGGCAAATGGGAGGGTGGACGTCGGAGGATGGGCGTGGGAGGGGGATTAGTTGCAATCCAATCACTTTCGACTATTAAAAGGGCATCAGCCCTTTCTATTTTCAATCGAATGAGCCCTTTTCAAAGTTCCCACGACAACTCCTTCGATACAAAGTACCCTGGTCTAAACAACAACAACAACAAAAATAATACATTATATCCACATCAATCTTTAGTATAAAAATATCAAGCCTTCCAATCACTTTTGACTATTAAAAAGGGCACTAGGCCTTTCGATTTCCAATCGAATGAGCCCTTTTTGAAACAACAACGCTTTCTATAAACACCTTATATGCCCCCAGGGCATAAATTACAACCCTTACCCTAAGGGCTGTTAGGGTGGTTGTCATCCTCCGAGACCTAATTTCCAGAACTTTCAACTACGTTAAACAAAATGGCTATCTCAAAATTTTGATTTGATGTGCTTGGGGAAATGGTGGGCGTGAGAGGGGCGGTAGTCGCACTCCAATCACTTTCAACTATTAAAAATGGGACTAGCCCTTTCAATTTCCAATCAAATGAACCCTTTTGAAGTTTCTACGACATAACTTTCAATAAAAATCTTATATGCCCCCAGGGAATAACTTAAAACCCTTGCCTGAGGGCTGGGGGGGGGGTGTCATTCTCATAGACCTGATTTCCAGAGCTTTCTACTACGTTGAACAAAATGGCTATCTGAAAATTTTGATTGGATGTGTTTGGAGGAATGGTGGGCGTGAGAGGGGGGTTAGTTACCCTCCAATCACTTTTGACTATTAAAAAGGGCACTAGCCCTCTCAATTTCCAATTGAATGAGCCCCATTTGAAGTTTTACGACAGCTCTATCTATAAAAACCTTATATGGCCCCAGGGCATAACATACAACCTTGCCCTTGGGGCTCTGGGGGGTTTGTCATCCTTAAATACATAATTTCCAGAACTTTCAACTATGTTGAACAAAATGGCTATCTCTAAACTTTGATTGAATGTTTTTGGGGAAATGGTGGGCGTGAGTGGGGGGTTAATTACTCTCCACTCACTTTCGACTATGAAAAAGGGCAATTTCAATTTCCAATCAAATGAGCCCTTTTTGAAATTTCTAAAACAACTTTCTATATAAACTTTATATGCCCCCAGGGCATAACTTACAACCCTTGCACTGAGGGCTCTGAGGGGGTTATCATCCTAAAAGACCTAATTTCAAGAACTTTCAACTACGTTGAACAAAATGGATATCTCAAAAATTTGATTGGATGTGTTTGGGAAAATGGTGGGCGTGAGAGGGACGTTAGTCGCTCTCCAATCACTTTCAACTATTAAAAAAGGCACTAGCCCTTTGAATTTCCAATCGAATGAGCCCTTTTTCAAGTTTCTACGACAAAGATTTCAATAAAAACCTTATATGCCCCCAGGGCATAACTTACAACCCTTGCCCTGAGGGCTGTCGGGGAGGGGTTGTCATCCTTAAGGACCTAATTTCAAAAACTTTCAACTACGTTGAATAAAATAGCTATTTAAAAATTTTGATTGGATGTGTTTGGGGAAAAGGTGGGAGTGAGAGGGGGGTTAGTTGCCCTCAAATCACTTTTGACTATTAAAAAGGGCACTAGCCTTCTCAATTTCCAATTGAATGAGCCCGTTTTGAAGTGTTACGCCAACTCTATCTATAAAAACCTTATATGGCCCTAGGGCATATCTTAAAACCTTTGCCCTTGGGGCTCTGGGGGGTTTGTCATCCTTAAATACATAATTTACAGAACTTTCAACTATGTTTTAACAAAATGGCTATCTCTAAACTTTGATCGAATGTTTTTGGGGAAATGGTGGGCGTGAGAGGGGGGTTAATTACTCTCAACTCACTTTCAACTATGAAAAAGGGCAATTTCAATTTCCAATCAAATGAGCCCTTTTTGAAATTTCTAATACAACTTTCCATATAAACTTTATATGCCCCCAGGGCATAACTTATAACCCTTGCACTGGGGGCTCTGAGGGGTTATCATCCTAAAAGACCTAATTTCAAGGACTTTCAACTACGTTGAACAAAATGGATATCTCAAAATTTGATTGGATGTGCTTGGGAAAATGGTGGGCGTGAGAGGGGCGTTAGTCGCTCTCCAATCACTTTCAACTATTAAAAAAGGCACTAGCCCTTTCAATTTCCAATTGCATGAGCCCTTTTGAAGTTTCTATGACAACGCTTTCAATGAAAACCTTATGACCCCAGGGCATAACTTACAACCCTTGCCCTGAGGGCTGTGGGGGGGGGAGGGGTTGTCATCCTTAAAGACCTAATTTCCAAAACTTTCAACTACGTTGAACAAAATGGTTATCTAAAAATGTTGATTGGATGTGTTTGGGGAAAAGGTGGGCGTGAGAGGGTGGTTAGTTGCCCTCAAATCACTTTCGACTGTTACAAAGGGCACTAGCCCTTTGAATTTCTAATCAAATGAGCCCTTTTTCAAGTTTCTATGACAAAGATTTCAATAAAAACCTTATATGCCCCCAGGGCATAACTTATAACCCTTGCCCTGAAGGCTGTGGGGGAGTGTCCTGCTCAAAGGTATAATTTCCTGAACTTTGAACTGTGTGGAACAAAACGGCAATCTCATAATTTTTATTGGATGTGTTTGGGGCAACGGTGGGCGTGGAAGGGGTGTTAGGTGCCTTCCAATCACTTTCGACTATTAAAAACGGCACTAGCCACTTCAATTTAAAATCGAATGAGCCCTTTTTGAAGTTTCTATGACAACACGTTCTATAAGAACATTATATGCCCCCAGTGCACAACTTACAACCCTTGCCCTGAGGGCTGTGGGGTGGGGGGGGTTGTCATCCTCAAAGACCTAATTTCCAGAACTTAAAACTATGTTGAATAAAATGGCTATCTCAAAATTTTAATTAGATGTGTCTGGGGAAAAGGTGGGCGTGAGAGGGGGGTTAGTTGTCCTCCAATCACTTTCGACTATTAAAAAGAGCACTAGCCCTTTTAATTTACAATCGAATGAGCCTTTTTGAAGTTTCTACGACAACGCCTTCTATAAAAAAAAGCCTTATATGCCCCCAGGGCATAACTTACAACCCTTACCCTGAGGGTGTGGGGGAGTGTCCTCCTCAAAAACATATTTTCAGTCTTGAAATCAACTATGCTGAACAAAATGGCTATCTCAAAATTTTGATTGGATGTTTTTCCGGAAATGGTGGGCGTGGAAGGGGTGTTATTCGCCTTCCAATCACTTTTGACTATTAAAAAGGGCACAAGCCACTCCAATTTCCTATTGAATGAGTCCTTTTCGAAGTTTCTACAACAACTTCTTTGATACGAAGTGCCCTGCTCTAAAGGAAAAAATTAATAAATAATACATTGTGTCAACATCGTTCTTATATGTCCCCAGGGTATTACTTAAAACCCTTACCCTGAGGGTGTGGGGGAGTGTCCTCCTCAAAAACATATTTTCAGTCTTGAAATCAACTATGCTGAACAAAATGGCTATCTCAAAATTTTGATTGGATGTCTTTGGGGGAAAGATGGGCGTGGGGGGGGGGCTAGTTGCCCTCCAATCACTTTCGATTATTAAAAAGGGCACTAGCCATTCCAATTTCCAATCGAATGAGCCCTTTTCGAAGTTTCTACGACAACTCCTTTGATACGAAGTGCCCTGGTATGGAAAAAAAATAATACATTGTGCCAACATTGTTCTTTACATAGGCAGCGCAATTGCTCTGCCTATGATATAAGGTTTGTATGGAAGGGGGGAAGTGATTGTATAAACTTGGAGGGGGCTCATTTGATTGGAAATCAGAAGTTCTAGTGCCCTTTTTAGGAGTCAAAAGTGATCAAAGAACAGCCAGACCCCCCCTCCAGCCCATCATTTTCCCAAGCACATCTATTCAAAATTCTGAGACAGCTATTTTGTTCATAATTTTTGACAGATCCCAGTAATTATGCCTTTGGGAATGTCCATCCCCTCCCCACAGCCCTCAGAGCAAGGACTGTATGTTAGGCAATTTGTTCATTGTTTACATATAGTATATGTTATTTAGAAAGGTTGACATATTTGACCTTTCCTTTACAAAAAGATGATGGACATTCGGGTGAGCCTTTCAGAGAATGTTGACGGGGGTGTTGAACTAAATCAAAGCACATTATATGCATATTTGTTGTTGAAAGGGCATACTCAGGAATTACTGAGTAAATTAATTTGGAGCTTTCAGAAAATGATAAGGGAGATAATTAATTGACCAAAAGGGGAATATTTGCATGCTACTACTACTACAACTATTCCTACTACTACTACTACTTCTACTCCCAATACTACCAACAAAACTACTGCTTCTGTAATGAGTACTACCAAGGCTGAGGATATTGAAATGAACATCAGAGGAAGCCTTGAGAGGGAAAGTTGAACTAAATCAATACATACTACGTGCATACAGATTGTTGATACAGGCATATCAGCAATATTTCTGGAATGGCTTACTGTATCAAAATGAAGCTTCTGGGGCATTATAAGGGGGATGTTCAACAGACCAAAAGGTAGCATATACCTGCTACTATGGCTATTATTACTGCTGCTATTACTGTTACTACTACTGCTCCTACTACTACCATTACTACTATGATAATAGTAGATCAAAATATACTATGTGCATGCAGACTGTTCCAAGGGCATATCTCAAATATGGATTTGGGTATTAAGTTAGAACTTTCAACAAATGCTTAAAGGGAAAGATCAATTGACCAAAAGGTAACATGTGTGTGCTACTACTAATGATACTACCACTCCTACTTTTACTGCTACTACTACTACCAAACTACTCTAACTACTACTTCAATTGCAACTACTTGTAAGGCTAAGAATATTAAGATGAAAACCATGTCAAAAGGGCACATCAGCAATACTTTTGGAACAGCTTACCATATCAAGGGCAAAACTTTTGGGGTACCATGAGGGGGATGTTCAACTGACCAAAAGACAACATTTACATGCTACTACTGTTAATGATACTGCTGCTACTAATGTTATTACTATTACTAATACAACACTATTGCTGCTACTACTTCTCCAACTACCACCACTACTACTATAATATTAGCACTATTAAGGCTAACTCTATGATGGTGAAAATTCAAGTGAATACTGAGGGGAAATTTGAACTAAATCAAAAGACACTATGTGCATGCAGATTGTCAAAAGGTCATTATCTCATGAATGCATTTGGATATTAACTAGGAACTTTCAGAGATTGCTTAAAGGGGGGGGGGGTCAACTGACCAAAAGACAATATGTGTATGCTACTACTAATACTGCTACCCCTGCTACATTTAGTACTACTAAAACTACTCCAACTGCTACTTCTATTGCAATACTTGTAAAGCTAAGAGCATTTAGATAAAAATTTCAAAAATTATATGAATATAGAGGTTATCAAAAGGACATATGAGCAATGTCATAGCAATGGCTAATTGTATTACGTTGAAACTTCCAGGACTTGATGAGAGGGATGTTCAACTGGCCAAAAGGCAATACGTTAATACTACTGCTGCTACTAGTGCTAGTGCTATTACTTTTTATACTACAACTAGCACTACTAATACTACTACTATGACTACTAATACAACCATGGCCAAGGGTATGAAGGTGAAGTTTTCAGAGAATTTCGAACTGAATCAAAAGACACTATGTGTGTGCAGATTGTCAAAAAGCCATATCTCAAGAATAGATTTGGACAATAAGTATGAACTTTCAGAGGAAGCTTAAAGGGGGGGGGGATCAACTGACCAAAAGACAATATGATTATGCTACTACTAATACTACTACCACTGCTACATTTACTACTGCTAATACTACTACCACTGCTACATTTACTACTGCTAATACTACTACCACTGCTACATTTACTACTGCTAATACTACTACCACTGCTACATTTACTACTGCTAATACTACTACCACTGCTACATTTACTACTACCACAACTACTACTTCTATTACAACTACTTGTAAGGCTAAGAGCATTAAGATGAAAATTTCAAGAAGTATATGAATAAAGAGGTTATCAAAAGGACATACCAGCAATGTCATAGCAATGGCTAATTGTATTACGTTGAAACTTCCAGGACTTGATGAGAGGGATGTTCAACTGGCCAAAAGGCAATACGTTAATACTACTGCTGCTACTAATACTAGTGCTATTACTTTTAATATTACTAATACTACTATTGTGACTACTATTACAACTATGCCTATGGGTATGAAGGTGAAGTTTTCAGGGAATTTTGAGGGAGGAGAGTGAAATCAATCACAACATGCCATCTGTATGCAGGTTGTCAAAAAGGCATATCAGCAATATCTTAGAAACAGTTTTGGGTGTTAATGTGAAACTTACAGGGCTTTTTGTGGGGGATATTGAACTAACCAGAAGACAATGTTTGAATCCTAATACTACTGCTTCTACTCAAACTACTATTATTAATTCTGATGCTGCTACTACTCTTACTACTGGTGCTAATACAACTTTGCATTAAGGCAAAAAATTTGGGGAATATTGAAACTGTATTGAACTGAATCAAAACATACTATGGCCACATAGGTTGTCAAGAGGACATATCAGCAATACTTCAGGAACAGTTGATGGTATTAAGTTGAGACTTTCAGTGTATGTTGAAGAAAACCAAATGTGCTATACACATACTGCTACTAATGCTACTACTGTTGCTCAACTAGGGTGAACTTGGGTAAATCCAACACAGGGGTAGCTCCAACAGCCATCTTATTTGGCTCAATGATGACAAATGTATTTGGTTCTGTGTGCCATCTTCTTCCTTTAGCTTGGGTACTTGACAACAGTGTTCAATATTTCTGTCATTTTCAATTCCTTTTGTAATAAAGCAATTTCAAAATTTCGAGGAGGGCATTTTTGTTGGCCAAGAGGTAGGTAGCAAATTTTAAGTGATAGTACAGAAAAATAGAGAGATGATAAAATGATTCTAAATAGCTGATAAGTTAATAGTATAGTTTAAGTAATTATTGTTATTTATTAGTATTTTGTTCTCAAGCCAGTCAGGAGACACAAGGGGTATTGAACTTACCACAGAAAACCCCAATTTGGGGTAAATCCAACATGTTGGATTTATCCCATACCAGGTAAATTCCAACAAGGGGGGTTGGACTTACCCTGTGTATACAAGTAGCTAGATTTTGGCAATTCTAGTCTTGATTTCAGTGTATTTGTCAACTATTTTCAATGTTAACAATACATACTATACATAATTTACAACATACTAATTGATCTGACAAAGAAGCAAATAGATTTCCCCAACTTGCCTGCTGTTACTCTTGGAAAACCTCTGGAACTGCTCAATTATTTTAAGCAGAGCATGGAAAATCTGCTGAAGGTCATGGTAAAGTGGGGCATGGGGCTTACCAAACAACAGTTCCTAGACAAAGTGAAAAAAATTATCAGTGAGAACAATATCTGTACTCATTTCAAAAAGAATTGGCCAGCTGAAGACAAGTAGTTTGGATCTATGAAAAGAAACAGCATCTTGCTTAAGTAACATGAGTGACTTGAAAATCCTGAGGGTTCTGCAATAAGCAGACCCTTTCACATTTCTAGGATTTTATGACCTGCTATAAAAAAACAGCAGAAGAGCTTGACATCTAAGACAAACCAGAATACTGCTACAACTTGGACAAAACTTCATTTTGTGGCAATCCTGATACCATTAAAATCACTGGTGCAAAAGGATCACAAACAAAGCGGCAAACTGGTGGTAATGGGTGTGATAACACACCTGTTCCTGCATGTATTAGTGCATCAGACAAGAAACTGCCACTACTGGCAATCTTCTCAGGGAAAAAAACTTGGAGTTTATGGCTACCTGTTAAACACCCTCCAGGTGCATATTTTTCAGCTACTAAGAAAGGATAGAAGACAGCAGACCTCTTCTATAGTTTTCCTGCCTCAGGTGAAAGAAAAAGCCCTTCTTATTCTTGATGGCCATGGATCCCATTTATTCATAGCACTTGTGGAGCTTGTCTCAGAAGATAATGTTACTATCCTCAATTTGCCAGTCCATGCATCCCATGTTCTGACACCCTTGACAGGGTTATTTTCCAAGGAGTGAAATCATCCTATAAGCAGAATTTTGTGAACTGGTGACAAGCATACCCAGGTGACATCTTACCAAAAAAAGGACTCATGAAAACTTTGTCAGATCTGGGAGACTTACCTTACCCATTCACAGATTAAATCATATTAAACAACAGGAATTACAATTTTGCTATTCCAGTACACATCAACTGCAACAAGATTTACAAGGCAAAGTTTGATCCAGCCAAGTTAAAACAATATGTTGAGACCAAGACATCAGAGATTCAGTATTTAACAACAGCAACAATTACAGTGAATACTGCAACTAATCAGTTCAATGTTGGTTAATCCAAAAAAGATTCATGAGCATGGAAGTCACTTGAAGAATTTCTCTTGGACTCAGTCCAGTGCCCTTCTCTTGATGCCCCAGCACCCAGGACATCTAGTAGGCAGAGAATTGCTAAAGAGGCTGAAGTAATCACATCTGTGGAGGCTTTGAGAGGGCTTGAACAAATATAGAAAGAGAAAAAAGAAAAGTTTGAGAACAAAAAAGTGAAAATAAAAGAGAATATACACAAGCCAAAACTGAAAAAGAAAAGAAAGATAGTCTTTCCAGTGAAGACTCTGATGTATCACTGGGTTCCAAAACTGACCAGAGGGACATTGAGAATGAAGAAGAGGAATAGAAGCTAAAAATAAAGCTAAATGAGTACTATATTATAGCATATAATAGCAAACACAATCAACAAGGCTTTTATATTGGAAAGGTGCTTTATTTCCCTGACAAAAATCTTGTTTGCATACAATATCTTTGCTGTCTGAGCTTAGCCAACTATTCATATGACTGGCCCCAAAAAAATGAAATTGAAGAAGTTGAAGAATACATCTATACTGGACCATTGGAGCTGGCCCCTTTACTCTACAATTAATCAAAATTCAGCACATCCTCAGCCTGTACAAGAAGCATACTAGGGCCTGCAAATGATCAAAAGTTTGCTTTCTCAACTCCCTCTGACATTAATTGAAATAACTTTTTTTTTTTATAAAAATCCCTTTTTTAACTAAAAATAAAAAAATATACTTTTTTCTATGATACCAGTCAAAATTACAATTTTTTCACTATTATTTGAAGTATGGTGTTACCTTTTTTGTATTTAAAATAAAATTGGAAAAAAAGGCTGTTCTCAGATACTTCTTCTATGTACAGCATAAGACCACTGTCAGAATTACCCCATAGTAAGCAGAAAACCTGTGTTCTGCTGTGGTACATGAAAACTATTAACTAGAGTTTTTGTTTTGGATGGTATTTCTGTACATAGAAGTATCCCCTATCATGTCAGCAGGATATAGAATTTTTATCTCTGCAAGCATAGGATTTACCTGGGGGTGTCAGATTTACCCCAGGCTAGATATTAAGTTTGATCTCCCTAAGATGAGTCACTTTTGTGCAGTAACTTACAGAAACAACAAAACTTGCAAACTTTCTGGATTGTGGAGACTATTACTGGCATGACCAAGAGTGGAGTCAAATAGTTTTTATGGTACCAGCAACTCCAAAACAATTTTGGGACCAAATTAAGCTGAATAAAACTTGATAAGGGGTTCAACTTACCCAAGTTCACCCTATTGCTACTATGTAAGCTAAGTGGGTTAAGGTGAAACTTTCAAGGAATATTTAGGCAGATTTTGAACTAAAGAGTGGTAGATTGTCACCATTTAGGGTGACAATAAAATATCTCAAGAAAGGCTTACATTATTAAGTCAGACCTATCAGAGTAAGTTGTGGTGGATTCTGAACTAGCCAAAAGCTGCTATGTGTGCACTATTAATAGTACCACTACAAGTTACTGTAACTAATGATGCTAAGGATACTAAGGTGAAACTTTTAGGGAATATTAGGAGAGGGGGTCTCAATTGAACAAAAAGGTGTATGCATGCAGGTTTTCACAAGGGCATATAAGCAATATCATAGGCAGCACTGCTCCATCATAACTGGCAGTATCTTTGAAACTTTTAAAGGAGCTAGTTTTGGAAAGTTCTAGTGAAAGTCTATATCATAAATAGCAATATCTTTGAAACTGTTAAAGGAGCTAATTTAGAAAGTTCTAGTGCCCTTTTTAAGAGTCAAAAGTGATTGGAGGACAAGCAACCCTCTCCAAGCCCATTAATTTTCTACACACATCCAGTTGAGTAGCTATGTCTCTAGGGATCTTGGGTATGAAACCCCTCACAGCTATGTAATTTACCTATTATGTTTTAAAACTAAATCTTGCTTTAAAACTAGATAAAAAGGCACTGTGTATGTGCTGGCTGCCAATAAGACATCTCAGCAATACATCAACAACAACTGAGGGTATTCAGTTGGAACTCTCAGGAATACTACTATTACTCTTCTTCTTTTACAATTCATCTAGATCAAATGAGTGCAAGTGTATCTAGGTTGTAAAAGAGCATAGATGGAGTTTTTTGGGAATATATCTAGTTTTATTTTTCAGGTCAATTTGAGGAGGTATAAAACTAAATTGAACAATACTGTTTCTGTCAAGATTTTCAAAAGGATGTATGTTGTCAAAAATTGTTCAAAAGTTTCCCCAAGATGCAAATAGCAAGTCAAATTATGGATTGACTTCCTTTCTCAAACATAATCAAAAAGATTCAAAATATTATTTTCTCTTTCCATGAAAAATGAACAGAAATTAATTTAGAAAACTTTTTCCATAAATAAAGATTTCAAAGGAAAGTAAAGAGCTCTATTAAACATAAAAAAATGAGCAGAAATAAAGTCAAATAATCCTCCCAGCAGAAAATTAACACAAATCCCCATCAAAAATTTTTGTGGTAACAAAAAAAGATACCTTTGGGGCCTTTTCAAGGGCTCAAGAGGCAATTTGCTCCAGAAGCACTTATTGAATTGTGAAAGAGCAAAAAAAGGCATCTAGTGGTATATTTACTTTTATCATAGCCTAGCTAAATTATGGGTAAATTTGCAGGTGGCACAATACTTTAGCTAGGATGGAAGTGAATACATCATTTCATGCCTTTTTTTATGCTTTTTCATAATTCAATAATTGCCTCTGTTGCAAATTGCATCTTGAGCCCTTAAAAAGGCCCTGAAGGTATTTTATTTGAATTATTGAAGAGCATAAAAAAGCATCAAATGATGTTTCCACTTTCATCCTAGCTAAATTATATGGTCCACTACAAAGTTACCATGAAATTTACCTACTCTCACCCCCCTAATGTGCAAATATATACCCTGAATTGGAATATACCCTGAATTGCTGACAGCAAAGTTTCAAATTGCAAGATTCAGCACTTTTTTTGTCAATGGCATTTGAAAAACTTGAAACATTAGGAAAACAGTTAATATTTGTGTTGCCCAATAAATTAGGTTTGAATTGTTATAAATAATTATTCATGGAATATAGCCTACTACTTGTTAACAACATATTTATAAACTAGTGATATGTTTTAACAACTTTTCAATAACTTAACAACTGTTGATAACTTCTTTGTGTGGATACAAAAATGAAATACCTGTGGGTCCCCTTTAAGGGCTCAAGATGCAATTTGCAACACAAATGATTACTGAATTATGAAAGAGCATAAGAAAATGCATCAAATGATGTATTCACTTTTATCCTAGCTAAAGTATTGTGGCACCTGCAAATTTACCAAATTATGTTGTAAAATACAAATTTACCAGTTACATTTATGCTCTTAAATGTGTACATGCAAAGAATGTGAATATATGACACTGCTTAAAATTGCTGGAACAGCAAACAGGCATTAGCCTACAACAGCAAATTTAGTTTATGAAAATTCATCAAGGTGTAGCCTATATTTAATGATTAGGCTGGAGAGGGTAGTTAGAAGTGAAGTTTGTAAATAATAGCCTTATACTAACAGGTTAAGTAGGCTACTTTAGAATGTTGTAAAGTATTTTTCAGGATTTTGTAATGTTAACTTCTGGAGAGAGTAACCTCAAAATAAACACCAAACTGCAATCCTAGTGTGATCAAAAATCTCATTTTACCCTGAAAATTCATCAATGAATTTTTCTGTATTTTCTGCAACCAGCAATAGCTGCCTCTGATGGGACTCCGACATGGTGTGACACTTGAAACCATTTTCATCTCTGCATTGCTTTTGACACATTTGACAATACCATTTCAACTTTTGAAGTCCCTTTGCTTTTATCTTGTTTGCGATGTATTTCGGAGTTCCAACCTCAGCTTTTCCCATTTTATCCTAATGTTGGGCTGCTGGCCAAATTTCTATACAAGTTAATAGCAATACCAGTACTGCCGGATTGCAAACCAAGAAGTGAGCCGGAGTCAAGAAAAACAGGCCGGAAATAAACAAGACAATGTTTTGCCCGAAATACAACTCAATCATCCTTACTTACCCTTGTTTGCCTTGCTATATTTCTGCCTTAAAATGGCCGTTTTGGTGTAACTTGCCAAAATTCTTCCATTTTATGCTGTCGTCTTATGTGAAATAAGGGTTTAACGGCTGCGAAATATTTTTTCTTGGCTTTGTAAAATTATTACCATGCCTACTCTGGTTAAATCGTCACCTGAAAGCGGTCTTGCCGAAAATAAAAATCAAATAATGAGCTACATGGTGCAAAACATCCTGAAGAAGCATTAGCACTTCCAGATTATAGCAATGAAGTATTCTGAGCTTGACCGCTCCATGATTCAGGAGGTTGATTTTAGCTTTGTGCCAATTTCAAGGTGCAGTTACTACAATTTAAGCAAGGACTGAGCAAAAGAGTGTTCTATAGAACTTAGTTTGCAGATACTACTCCTTTCTGTAGCAATGATTGTACCGGAGGCTAGACCAAGGAGGTGATTACTCAATATGTCAGCAGTAAACATTGTGGAAAGCTTGCTGCCTCCTTTGCCTTCTAGCACAGTAATTTGAGTTGTCAATAACAATTAAAAATTGCTTTACCGTTTCATGCCAGCAGTAGATGTGGCATACGTGAAAAGTCTTAATAGAAGTTGTAAACAAGCTAAGGTACCTAGTACTTCAGCTGAAATCACAGTTTGTCCCGAAGCAGTGTCTGCCTCCGAAAGTTAGAACCAGAAATTCCAAGGTGCTCGTTGCTAAGTGAGACCTCCCACTAATATTTTCTTACATTTTATTGCGAAACTACCAGTTAATTGTTGTAATTAAAATGGAATCTATCAGTTGAAATGTTTTGCCGAAAGTCACATTTCTAATTCATGCCGAACCAATTCCGTTTTGCTATTTCTTACCTGTGTTCCAGAATGTTCATAAGGTTTTGCTTAAACTGACATTCATTCCGTGTTATCTGAGGAACGGCCTACCTTAGTCCGATAAAAATAAACACAATGATATCAGCGATGTTTCCTCTTAATTTTGAAACAAAAATCAACGCTCTAGGTATAACGTATTCTGGAATACAAATGTCAAAATTTTTAACACATTTTCTCGGGTTTTTGGAAAAGAAACAAATTCGGCAAAACCGCTTTCTGTTGACGAAATATCTAATACTAGTTTTCGCGTTTTAATGGCTACTATGAACTGTTTATATTTACACTTTTTTGTAATTTCTATGCACCTGTGAGCCATTTTGTGCCTTAAAAATTGCACCAGTGTTGGCTAAGGACTACCCTTATATGTTTCCCTTATCAGGGAGAAGTGAATTTGCACATTTACAATACCAGTCAATACAATTTTCCTACAGGTACAGCAATTTAACGTCATTCATGACTAAATTGTCCCTGAATGATAATAGGATCAAACCGCTTATCTCTATCAATACTGACACTAACAATCCACAGCAGCACCAAGACGCATGACGCCAGGACAGCTACGCAAGTTCCTCCTCCATCCTAATCTATTTAAAGCTTCACTCGTTACCCCATCGTAAGAAGCACTATTTTCCTTTAAATCCTTCCTTATGGATCTCTGTTCACCCCATTCAGGAATGACCTACTTTTTTTTGGTCCCAGGTGGAGGGCCAAAGATAATATTTGGCAATCTGTCAACCATATGCCGAAAAACGTGTCCTATTCATCTCAAGTTTCTTTTATTATAGCACTAATTAGTGAGATAGAAATAAAACCATATTTTTCGTACTTGTCAGGTACCTACCTTTTTGGAAGGAACTAATATTTTTCTCTTCTCCTTCTTTATATGGGTCCCTTTATCCAGAAGACTATAGGATACACTTGTCAAGCCCATCAGGAAAAAAATGATTTCAGTCCTTTTTGGGTCCCATATTTTTTGGGGGAGGGGGTATCATACCTTGAACACTAAAATCATAAATTAAGTGCCTCCTGGCCCAAGGATTTATTGGCGTAAGTTTGCAACTCAGCAGACAAAAAACATTACACATTTTTATCCCCCCCCCTCTCCCCATTCCACAAAAATAGACCAATCACTGAAAGTTCCAGGCCCAGAGCACACCCTAGATCAAAAACATCCCCTCTTTTCTGTTATATAAAACATATTTGTAAACAATGAGAACATTTGACTATTTGAAAAAAATGATTATTCCAAAATTTCGATCAGATGTCATGGGGGGCTAAGAAGGCGTAAAGGACAGCCATAGTGAAAAAGGGAGGTCGACTGTTTGGCTTCCAATCACTTATGACGCTGAAAAGGGCCACTAAAACTTTCAATTTCAAATCGAATGAGTCTATTCTACGACCACTTCTTCCTTATTAGGCTAACGGGGAAAATACATTAAAACCATATGGCTCTTTAATTGTGCAGCACCGAAGTCTTGCGTCTGGTGACTTAGCTAATTTTCAATCCAAATTCATCTTCACTTATCTTCCTCCAAGCATGGGTAAACCTAATCACATTTATTTTTTTTTAAAAGATATACTCATGTTAACTTACAGATATTATTGTGAATAAATGTATTCTATTGGATTGTATCAACAATTTGGCTCATAACATATTTATTATAGCTTTTCTATTATTTATTAGGCAGGTATTTAACCATAGACGTATTATTTAAGATTGAACATACTCATAATATATCTACGCAAAAGTCTTAATAGCATTATAGAGAGTACTCAAGAGTGTACATACGGTATTCATATTGAAAAAAACAAAAACAAAATTAGAAATGAACTTTTTGAGCAAAAGAAAAAGAACGATTACAATAACAATGTTGAAGGAAATGTCAATTAAGCGGTTTCAGTTCCACGGAGAACACTAAAATAGTTATTTTTGAACATTACAGGAATACTGTCTTCATTGATAAAGCTTCTGCATGGTTTATAGCTCCGGTAAGGATTTCTCTGGGGTTTTACAAGAACTTCCGCCTTTACTGTACTCATCACTCTCTCCACGTCTTTTGGTGCTTCCTCACTTGTATATGCTGTTAAAATTAAAGGGATAAATGGATCTTTCGTTAAGTACTCAATACAAGGACCCCATGTATCTCTTTCTGAATGCCCCGTGTCTCGGTATAAGCCACAATTGAATGCAATAATAAAATTTGGATTGATGTAATGTTTGGTCTTTACATAGTCTTGATAGAGAATGTCTGGCTGAAAGTCATATTCAATATTCCTTCCACTGCTGGAGCAGTGTGGGCAGCGAAGGTCTTCATTACACACTCCGGTGGGTATGATACATGGGTTTGAGACTAACTCAGGCCCAATGAATACAATTCGAAGATTTTTAAGGTTAGGTAAAAGATGAGCAAAAAATATATCCCACTTTATGATGCTATTACACTCAAAAATAAGCTCAGCACCAACAACATGTATCACAATTGAATCAAGGGAATTGATAGCTTTTGGTTTAAATGTACCTTTACCTTTTGATATCACCTTTTCAACGGTTTGTATTGCATAAATAACTGTTAGAGGGTAGCTAGCAAATTCTGTGAGGCAAGAGAAGGTAACATTATCATAAGCAGCTGATCTTTTGGGACCAAGCATTTTTGTGACGAGGAATTCTTTAATATTTTCTGGTAAAATTTCATAATTCTGAAATACTCTATCTGGTAATGGAGGGTCAATAGGTCCAATCTTGGCCTGTTTTACATTAATATCAAAAAGCAATTTGAGGTCACTGCACCAACGATCATGATCTTTTTTCTTGTGATCAGGAGAACAAAAGAAGCTCGAAAGACATTGTTTACATTGATGGAGTTTCTCACCATCTGTCTCATAGCAAGATTCACAATGTCTTGAAAATAAAAACATTTCTCTCTCGTAAGGCCGAAGAGCACGCTTTATGAAGTCTTCACATTGCATCATAGTCGTGAACCGCATCCTTTTCCAGGTCTCGTAATCAGAATTTTTGGCAGATTGAAATAAGTGTCGGTGTTGCTGTTTTTTTAGCTCTTTTTTAACAAATTTGCACACATCCTTATGTTCAGGCCAATGTTGCTTTTGATGTTCAGAAGAACAATAGGCTATCATCCTACAAGCAGCACAGGATTTCAATATCGTTTTCCCCCTGTGTGTCTCCTTACAAACGTGACAGGTATTTGACATGAAAACAGGTCTGACTTCAAAAATATCTTCGTTTTCTTCGACCATTGACGAGGCTTCAGGGCCGCATTCACTTCGCTGTTTTATCAAACATTCATTGATTGTTGGGCTTTCTTCTGATATAGCTTCCACTTTGTTCTGCTTCTGCTTGTTCTCGCAAAATTTGCTGGCGTATTTGTATAATTTATTGTGTTCATCTTTGCTCAATTGAGATTTTTCAGTTTCTTTGTGATCTGTCATATTGACATAAATGTTTTTGAAAATGGTTTTCTCTAAAGGGTTGACTTCTGGATCATTTTTCTGAGGGTTAATTATGATTGGTTCCTTGAGGTATGACTGTCCTGTTACTGAATCAGTATTTACTATCGATTCCCAAGTTTCATCACTTTTCTTTTGCTTTTTCACAAGTTTGTCTTCGAACTTTTGATTTACTGTTTCACTTAAGTCTGCTACTTCAACTTCACTACCAAGTTCATTTAAATCAGCCCCGTAAGCACTAAGCGACGGTTGTTTAACCCTAGCATTAAAACAATTTTCATCATCAAAAGCAGCAACAAAACTACTTTTTAAGTCAGGATTCTTGTGCGCTTTATTATTCCTTTTGTTCGCCTGAAATTCTGTACTATCGTTTCCACTTTCGCTTCCATTGAGGTCTACGTCGGCAAAATGCTCTTGTGATGATTCGGGTTCACCTCCTTTCGAGACACAACATCCGTCAATTTTTTGGACATTTTCTGTTCCTACACTGCTTGGAAAATTTTCTAATGGTTGTTTTAATGAAGCTTGGAATTGAAATTTTTTAGGTCCAATGCTAATGTCAGCTTTGATTTCTAATTTTTCAACATTATCCATTTTGGTTTCACTCAATTTGTCACCAACTTTGCCACTTTTCTCTTCACGATCAAATTTAAACTCTTCTTCTGCGTTATTTACTAGGTTGCGCTTTTCTTCCTTTTCTAAAATACCACATTCTTCTTTTTCGGCTTTACTTTCTCCTCTATTCCCTTGTTTTACCTTACTTTCAGCTATATTCCCCAATAATTGTGTTTCCGACACGGCCATAATTATATTCTGATCTAGAGATTCTGCAAGTTTTTGTCTTCTTTCATGATCCCACGTTTCTTCTATTTTATTTCTCCTTTTCCTATCCTTCCCTTTCACTTCTATAAATGTCCCAGCATCATCAATTACGGTTGATCTATCTTCATTTAAAACTGCATTAGCAATAGATAACGATACGGCTGTCAAAGCAATTCTTTGTCCATCATTATCTTCTTTAATATTTTTTGCTAAATTACCAGTGTCATTCCTTTGTGTTTTAGAAACAGCGTTTAAGTCGCTTTCAGTATTCATTTTACCTTCCAAATTTACTAACTCTCTTTGGATATATTTATTATTTAGCTTTTCTACTCTCTGTACTTCATCATTTTTAAACAAATCTCCACTATATTCTTGTGTTTTGCCAATGTTTTTATCTCTGCCTTTATCAATATTATCTGGATCATTATTTACGACTTTTACGTTTTTATTCTTATCATCGTCTTTAAGACTGTCTTGTTTTTCTTCTTTAAAAGTATTTTTGTGAGCTGTATTTTTATAATTCTTGCCAGCATTACTTTCGTCAGGATCATGCCTCAGATGGTGGTCACAACCATCATCGGTCTGACTCTTTGCATTTGGTAACAAATATTTGGAGTTAACTACTGACATATTGCTCGCCCTTTCCTCTTTGAAAGCGGCAGCGTTAAGACCACGTTCTGAATTATCTTGATGATATCCAGACTTCCTCCCTCTTTTTCTCGCCATTTATCTGAAAATAGTATTCAACTGTAAAAACAACTAAACATTGAAATACCAAAGATATCAAAAGTAAAACATTATTTGCCCCCTAACTCCATCTTTGGCCTATACATACCTGAAAACTGAGATTTTCTACAATTTTTCTTTTGGTTATTATAAACCTATATAGGTTATTTTTGCTGCGTAAATCCACTCCGTTGTTGCGCAATTGAATGTTGAAAGAGGCGAGCGAGGACTTCTCCTGTTTACAAACAAACACTGCCAACATTTGTAACACCCAATTTTCTGCAGCTAGTCGTCCAGTAATACAACATCAATACGATAAGACACCCATTCTGTTTAATCCGGCTGTTGAACAAATATAAGCTAGTGGTAATATGTACAAATTAAGTAATAAAAGTGATATTTTTTAAACAGAAGAAAATAAGGATTGTACTTATATGTCAATAGCCAACTAAAAGGATAAATATAACAGAATAAAACATCGGTAATGTTTTTCCTACAAAAATGTTTTTGTAGGTAGGTCAAAAGAATATGGGTAATTTACAAGAGAGGGAACTGGCACTAGTGTCGACAAAAATATCCTCATCACCATCTAGCGTTTGGCGGCATATGACATTTTTTTCAGTGTAATAATAAGAATGATTAATTTAGTTGGTAATATCTCAGTTCCTCAGTTAATCTTAGTTCCTGACATAAAAACGATTGTAAAGTTTGAAAAAATGTCAAGTGTCTCCAAACTCTAGATGGCGTCGGTGGTTTTTACAGACACTAGCGCCAGTTTCCGCTCTTATGAGTTACCTATACTCTTTGGGTAAGTCAACTAACTAATAATTTGATGTTTTTAATTTGGAATAATGTTAATAGTATTCGCATTAACGCATAGTTTAGATTTAAGGAAGTGTATGCTTTTCGCTAAAGCAATCATGAAAGTTATACTTCTAGAGCTTCATGATGATATATCCTTTTCAGTTATTTTCTGCTGATTTTTCCATTGCGTTCCTTAATATCAAGCTTGACACCTGGGAGTGTAAAGAACAGAAATAAATATTGGCAATCTTTTTCATTAAAAATTTAATTCCCGGTTTTCCCCAATTTTTTTTTAAAGCCATAAAAAAGGTGTAAGTTTCCAATTAACCGATTCAAAGAATTAGATTTCACTTTTAGTGTCCATGGTACTTTGAGCTTACTGACGACATCTTTGGTTCTCGTTATAACAGGAATTGTAAGAGGGAAGGTTGTTATTCGACATGTAGTTTACGGTTTTGCTCAATGATTCATCAGAAACTCCCAATAAATCATTTCATTTCTGGCCACCAGCGGCTCATCAACGTACACTATGATGCTGCATATTCTGTGTAATATACAAGGTACCGTATAAAACACAGCATTAAAAACGGTGAAACTTCAGCGGAGACCATGTACTTGACATTATTTTCCCTCTCTAAATTAAAATAAAGATCCAATACCTAAACTATGTAATAAAAAAGAATTAATAAATTACACACATCTATAAAAAAAAAAAAAAAATTACTTCAAAATGGCAGAAGGAGTTATGCACCACCCTGTATATGTGTTTATATGCATTGAAAGTATTCAGAGAGTTATAAGGGAGTAGCACATGCTGCGAACTTCAGAGAATTTTTGTTGCTTGGATATTATTATATTATTTTGGTGAATGTGGTCAGTTATAAAATGGCCCTGCCAATGAACATGTACATACAACTTTTTCTTAACATTTTAATATATTTGTCACGGTTGTTATAGTTTCAAAAAGCACCCAATGGGATGTGAAAATATGATAAATCATGTATAATATATTATATTGTTCGGCAGGGGCGTAGATAAATAATTTTATTTGGGGGGGGAGGGGGTGTGCGAGAGGGGTGCATATGTGGATAGTCAAGGAACATGGCTATATAATGATTTTTTCTCCAAATTATTGGGGGACATACCCCTTTGTTCGGGCATTATGGACAGTGCTGGGAATTGAGTGGGCAATTTGAGAAGTTTTTTATCAATATATTAGGTATATCCTTGCAAATGCATATACACACAAAATTATTAATCTTTAAGTTCCCATTTATTAGAGAAAACTGAAAAACTACACAAAATAACAATAGAGCCTAGCAAAGTACTAGTTGCTGATTGGCATGCCAACATGACATCACATGCACGTTTCCAAATTGCTGTAAATTAATTTAGTGACTAGTGAAATAAAGTAGCATTTATAATAGCCAGGCAATGTACAGAGATCAATATTACTGAGTGACTATTACTTAGTGACTAGTGAAATAAAGTAGTTTTTATAATAGCCAGGCAATGTACAGAGATCAATATTACTGAATTTGATGACTTTATCGGTCATTATTTATAACAACCATGCATTATGAAAATTGCTTTTAATGATTAAATTGACCGCAACATACACATAAATGTAGCATCGAACAACAAATTGCTGAGATAAGACCCAAGGTCTTTGGTGAGCCTTTAATATATAAATAGATATTCTTTATATATCCTTCAGGACCATTGCTGGAGGGTGCCTAATCAACGTTTTAGTTGCTAGGTCTTTTTTACAGGGACAAGTAGCCTTTAAATCACAAAATTAAGTTCGGTATTCGTCTTTTCTGATACATCAGTTTACAAAATATTTGCCCATTGCTCAATAATTCTACAACTTGCTTGAAATCAATATCCAGTCACTCGAGGTCAATCACCTCCCCCCCTCTTTCTATGTTTAAGAAATAGATGTTATAGTCTGTTTCATTATTCACTTTTTATATATTCTTTCAAAACTTTTATTCCACACTATTCTCTCCTCCCCCAAAACTTTCCCAGCATGTGTATGAGTTTGGTTCTATGCTAAAATTCTAGTATATTTGATTTAAAATATTACATTTCATTACTACACTGCATCCATAATTGAATTCAGATTTCAAATCCTTGCTAGGTCTATTGCTTTAAACATAGGCTTTTAAGGTATTTGTTTCAATTAGTAAATTAAAACAGCTAAAAACTTTCCATTTTTTTTTTTGGGGGGGGGGGGCTGGGATTTGCGGTATTATATTTCCCCGTTTCTACAGTCTTATTTTTCGGGGGGATCCCGTGGACACCTTTTAATATTTTATGTGGATCTGATTCGCCCTCCCAAAAAACACAGGGGGGGGGTGAAGTAGGTTACAACATCGACCTTTAAATGTATAGAGGCACCGCGCATCAACCATAGGCACGCCAAGAGATTTAGTATTTTCAAGTGTAAAGCAGTAGTAAAATTTGTCCAGATAAAGACTGATTTCTATGACGTTGGGTATCAAATAGACTTCCCCCCCATAAAAAGTACTTATAACTATTTTTTGTTAAAATTTACTTTAGTTCCTAATTAAATTTGGCAGTTTATTTAATTTTCTCAATTAAAGTCAAACAGGAAATTAATCTTTGTCACTGTTTCTAGCTCACTCCGGAATCTAACTAATTCTTGAGAAAATATTGAAGAAAATACGAGCTACTGTGACTTGTCACAGCGCGCTTGTCGGTTTTCTCCTCTTGATGTATCTGTTCAAAATGATTTCTTGAGGAAATGTTAAGTAAAAATAAATTCTTAAGGAAATATTAAAGAAAATACGAGCTACTTAGATCGAATAGGGATCCTGAAAAACATATTTTATCCCCCCCCCCCAAAAAAAAAAAATTCCGTGAATTAACATTCCAAAATTCTCCTCTTATTGGCTACTTAGTCAAGAAGAAATTCAAATAAGTTCAATCTTCGGCACTGGTTCTAGCTCACTTTGGAAACTAACTAATTCTCGAGGAATTATTGAGGAAAATACGAGCAACTTCGACCTGTCACAGCGCACTTATCGGTTTTCTCCTCTTGATACACCTGCTAAAAATAAATTTCCAACTGGAAAGACCAAGTGCCAAAGGACAGGTTGTTTGTAGCCAATTTTCGCTTCCGCATCGTTTGGAAGACTTAATTGGGGACATAAGATCACAATAACTGTCAAAACGTCTCATTTTGATTTGAGGCATGCGACTAATAGAAAAATATACGACGAAATAACAAAAGGTTGTAAAAAGAAATAGGGAATAAGAGACGTCATTCCAGAGGAGTATGTACAGAGAAGATCTCATGAGAACGGATATTTCTTTTTTTTTTAATGTTTTTCCTTGTAGATATGTTACTGTGAATGTCCGAAATCTGGTTAATGTCGACATTCACCGGTAAATGTCTGAAATTCGTTTTTCTCTGCTTGGATTCAATTAGCTTTGCGAGTCAGCTTTTTCAGTCTTGTGAAAGCTATGATGGTAAAAGTTAAAGTTAGTTTAGGTTAAATTTGGTTATAAATATCAGAAATATGTTAAAAACCTAGCCTAACCTAACCGAACCTAACCTGTCATCATCAAACCTTCCATTAAACTAAAAAAGTTGACTGGCAACGCTGACTAAATCCAAGAAGAAAAAAAAGTATTTCGGTGAACGGTGAATGTCGACATTCAGGAATATCAAAGATTCACGGTAACAGATACAAGGCACGACCTAATAATTGCTGTGTAGGATGGGAGGACTATTGGTGAGGTATTAACTCTGCTATAGTGTATTTTAATTAGAAATCATTGCTTAAGCAAAATTTTATCGCATCTGGACCACGAAGTGATCAAAGTATTTATTCCAAGATTTGATCTTTAGGCTTCTTTGATCTCGAAAGACCAAATTCAGTAAATGGGCTTAAAAAAGAAGATGCAGCAAATTCACGTTTCACTGTTTTAAGCACCTTGTAGGTTTATCAGCATTATTATATCAATTTATTTCTTATGAAATTATTTTTTAATCAGTCAAAAGTTTGAGGCCCCTTGTTTTTTTTTGTAAAAACGTGTTGTGGAAGTAGGGAATACATTTTAAGTTTTCGCACCCAAAAACCCAGAAGCTAACAGTTTTCCAAACGTTTTACCTGACAGAACTTGGGACACGGTCAAGATTAATTACAACAAAACAAGACATCTTTTGTACTTCAAGTCACGGGCAGAAAAGTTCCTTTGATATTACAGTACATTTGGGGAGCAGATTAGGCGTCATTTGGGAGGACAATGGGAGGCAGCTGCCCTCTCAATAGATTTAAAAATATAATATTTTCTTAAGTAAATCTACAATGATAATTGGTGAGAAACTGGTTTATCAGTTGCCAGGTTCATTTCTTTTTGTCAAAATATGAAGTTGGACTAGGTTAAGTGGCACAGTTTAAATAAATTTTTTATTAAAATAAAGTAGATACGACAAAAATTACGATACTGCTAGTTTTATTTGAAGTTTCATGGGGTAAGGTAAATGTCCAAAAATAGATAAGCACCATACACGTCGGTCGTTGAGAATCCACCGGTGAGCCTCCAACACCAGACGGGCACGGAAACAGGATTGCCAACTTAATTCTATGTTTATTTGATAGGTGTACATTGTTTAATATGTGTTATATAATGTTTTTTAAGTTAACCGAGTAGCGTCTTTGATAAATAACAACTTTTCTTCGGTACCACTTGAAGAAAAATGTGCCATTGAAAACATAGGGGAGACCCACACCACCTTTACTTTTCTACTGTTTGGCATCCATTATAAATAATACCACCCGGACCCCATGGGTGTGTACCTTATATTGCCCTCTCAATCCAAATACTTAAAACACGCCCACGGGGAGCAGGCCACTCCAGATTGCCACTGTGTTCAAAGTATTGTAAATAACAAATTCTGCAATAATAAATCCATTATATATAATAATATATATATATATATATAATATATATATATAATATAAAAATATATATATATATAATATATATATATATATATATATATATATATATAATATATATATATATATATATATATATATATAATATATATATATATATATATATATTTGCATAATTTATTCGTATTTCGTTAGACGTGTGTCCTGTTTTTATGACTTTTATTTGCTGTTATGACATGATTTATTCCCCTTGCCTTTCTTGACGAGTCTTATGGTTTTTTTCTTTAGTTCTTTTCTGTTTATCGTTTTCCCAGTGTTGTTAATTAAATGGTTGTGTGAGTGTTAAAATAGTAGCCACTTAGTGTCAGCTCATTTTATGTTTTCTCATTTGAAGATTCTTATCATCAATCTAAATCTCTAATTGACCCCCACTACCCGTTTCAAGCTTCATTGCCATTCCTGGCATGCAAGATATGAACAGTGTTCGCTGTCAGTGATTAGTAAGTTCTCTAAATATTGTTTTAATAACTGCAATATGTTCAGGGGCGGATGCGGAGTGAATGTTTGGACGGGGCACCAATACAAATTTGGCTCCCCGATCGGTATTTTTTGCTCATCCGCCACTGAAAATAGTCCAGCTTTTGACCTTCGGGAGGACACCTGCCCCTAAAACAGTCCCCTGGATCCAACTCTTGATGTTATTGTATTAACAAATCTCTAAAAATTGTAAGACATGTCGATATGTCTTAATATTATCTGAAATAATCTAATAATCATCCATCACTGAAAAAAGTGCAGCTTTTGGCCTTCTGGGAGGAGGACAACTGCCCCTAAAACAGCCCCCTGGATCCAACTCTTGATATTATTGTATTAACAAATCTCTAAACATTGTAAGACATATCGATATGTCTTAATATTATCTAAAATAGTATAATTAATTAATAGCTAGTGTTAATAATTAATCACAATTCCTTAATTAATAATCAATTAAGAATAAGTAAATTAAATTAACCATCTTAATACTAAGTAAGACTACATTAAAGACATAATTTTCGAAGTAACACCTTTAATTAGGGTTGTTTTCTTAGACCGCACTGCCGTTCTATGACGAAAAAATAAACATTCAAATGGGGATGAATCCATTTATTTAGACAGTGATTTCACTGTCTAAATAAATGGATTCATCGCCATTTGAAAGCTTATTTGTTCCCTAAAGACATTAATATAAGCAAACGAATAAATAAAATGTGTTGTATTAATAAATCTTCCTAAACAGTTTAAGACCTCAGCATTTGGATCATCTGGGATTGAAATAGATAAACTACTTATTTTACGTGTTAATTATTTGGACCAATGCGATAACAACATGCGTTTATTCTACTATTAATCAATTTCTTTTAACGAGGTTTTCTAAAGAAAATAAAGAACTATATTAAGCCAAAGACGAGCAAAAATAAACTCTTATAATACTTCAAACAAATTACGAAGAGCAATTGCTATCAATGAATAAATGAGACTGAAAACAAACATAAAATACAACGAATAATCAACAAAGAATACAAAAAATCATTATAAATAATCAACATTTGAAGGTGATTAAAGGTTTACATATAAGAGAGGTGCTCCCCGTTCCCTTTTCCTCCTCTCAAAACCTCTATATGGATTTTTGTCAGATCCTTAATCTTCTAAAGATCAGATCATCATTCGCACTTTACTGAAAACAATTTCTATTTTGAGAAGCTTGATTCTATGTCATACCATTAAAAATAACACAACAATAACAGGGGTATCTGAAGGAGATTCAAGGTTTACATTTAAGAGTGGGACTCCCCGTTCCTTTTTCTCCTCTCAAAACCTCTATGCGGCGTGAATGTTGAAAAAATATGTATTTTGAAAAGTGTGGTTTTTATTGGTCAAAATACCAACAAAAAGGTCAAAAATTGAACAATTGGACTAAAAATTGGTCAAAACAAAAAAAGAAGGAAATGATGTCGCCAAAACAACAAGATTAGTGAAATGGGTTAATGAAAGTTTTCCGATTTCTTAATATATAATGATATTCATTTCTGAGAGTCTTAGCAATTTTTCATTTATTAACGTTACAGAAGAGGAAAAGTTTAAAATATATTTTGTTTTCAGTAAAGCGTAAATGAAACAGTAGCCTTTAGATGGCTTAGGGGACTCAAGGCCTACTCCTGTTTGTGGTGATTTCTGTTCATTTAAAGCCTGAAATATTGGCTGAGTTCATTTCTGAGCTCAACCAATATTTTGGCTTAATATACCTCTTAGCTTTTTTTTATAAACTTCTTTTTGAAAAAGATTTTTTTGTTTATTTTTGTCTGCGTTTCATGGACATTTTTTGTTTACAAATAAAAGAACATCGGTGTGTTTTTGTTTTTTCTACTTAAGAATTAAAATTTTGACCTGCTATTTATATTTTAGACTAAACATCGAAACAAATTCTAATAATAGTTTTACTATAGAGGTTAAATGGATTGGGAGGGAGAATATTATTCCAATGGATTGAAAGTCGGCACTATTTATCAGCTTCTACAGGGATGATGCCATTCTGAACTCGATCCTGTTATAAACTTGAATATAGACGAATATTCATCGACCATTTTACTGTAAGAATCTTACTAAATTATAATTTGTCGTAACTTTTTATTTTAAAATAAATGCTCTTGAGGTCATTTGTTTTAAAAAGTGTTCTGCTTTGTTGTTGTTAAAAAAAAGAAAAAAAAAAACGCAAGCATCAATACAACCAAGTTTGTTTCCTGATCAAGGTTCCCATGGTTCTCAAATTATAATCGATTGTCTTCTCGGCGCAAAAAAAGTATTTCACATTAAGAATCAATATAATCATATTTTTCTTTCAAGATTTACTGTCCTTTCCTCTTGTTCCCCTAAGTCAAAATTTATGAAACATCTTTTTTTAGTTTAATTTTAATAAAAATTCTACAGATACGAATAAAATAGTAATTTTAAGTTTGAAATACTTTATTCATATAAATCAGGATATACAACAAACTAACCTACCACCATATAAAGAATAAAATTTAGAAAGAACAAAAACACATACAAAGAATAAAATATGAATACAATAAGGAATGATATATATAATAATATAAATACGGAAAATATGAAAACTATTAAGCTCAATTTTTTCTTTTTTATGATTTTGCTTTATCAGTTTTTTTCCAGAAAATCAGAGTTCATTCTTCTCCAATCAGTGCCCTTAGGATTTGGATCGGAATATAATGGAATTCCTCTGTTGAATGTTCCTCTGAGCAGAAAAATTAAAATTGTCATTCTAAATGACAAATGACAACTAAAAGGGTAAAAAATTGTAAAGGATGCGGCACTAGACCCTTAAGGTCCGAACCGGCGGTGCTGATCTCCGTCTCAAGGCCCTTCAGCCAGGAAGTGCAATGGGGGGATGGGGGCCAGCCATTCTGTGCTTTCGCACACCCTTCCTGTTCACGCTCCCTATATTTCTCCAGGTACTCATTTAGAGCTGATACCATGACAATTCATCATAAATGACAAATTTATGCACCTTCGACGAAGATGAGTGAGCTCCAAAATGCACTGCGTATTCATGACAATTGTTCTTAAAGAAAATGACGGTTTGTTTGTTTTCAAGAATGGTATATACGAAAAGAATCAATAAACTGAATAAAAACAAACATTTGGTTATTCAGTATTAAATAAAGTATTTTTAACGCTTTACTCCAAAAAAGACCTGCAGTCTATCAACGGTTCAACACGTTTATTGTATAAACACGTATAAACGGATATACTTTTACTAGTATAAACTAGTAGAGAAATAAGAAATGAAACTACCAGAATATTACCTTGCATTGGGGGTATGGATACCCAAAAATATGGTAATTTGGGTTTTATCCTTTATGGATTTTTGACTGCCTGAGGCTCAAATTGCTTTTAAAAACGCGACAATAGAATCCATCACCATACAAAAGTAAAATATCCACTTCATAGAAACGTCATCAAACCTTTATAATTAACAATTCAGTATATTTATTACGTTCAGGGCCGTATACAGGATTTTGTTTCGCAGGGGGGGGGGGGAGTACAAAGGGATTTTTTCAGGGGGTTACAAAAAAACTATAAAAACACATCAAAAATTGGTGTTATATTAATTTTTATTACGTTTTTACGTGCCGGACAAACATTGCAAGGGGGAGGGGGGGTTCAAACTCCACCCCTCTCTGGATACGGCCTTGACAACGTTTCTTATCTTTTTCAAACATTTATTTTTAATATTTACTATCCTTACTTGTTTCATTCTATTAACTGTAGCACATCCAGGTCTCTTTTATAAAAATTGGAGAGCATAGTTTTATCCCCTTCCCCAAACAGAAATTTCCAGCCACCCGAAATGTTGGTTTCACCTACTCGTTGCATAGCCTATGATTGGCTATGTATTACGGACATTCTTTTTTTATTGTCCCTAATTCTTCGTCTTGCTGAGTCTTTGCGACCAGTACTTATTTGTTCTTTCCAAGGCATATTAACCAAGACTGTACTTCGAAGAATCAGTATCTATTTGGTAAAACAGAATTTATCCCACATAGCAAAAAAGCATAGCATCGAGCCATAGCCATCGAGACGAGCCGAAACCATAGCCATAGCATCGAGACAGGAGTTTCAACCCCAAACTTCTCCACAGGCCATGCCACGGTTTTTGCATGTAATAAATTTCAGTCTTGTATATTTTAGCATTAACTAAATCAAACTGAACTTACAAAGTCTGTCTCTCTCTCCTTTTTTCTTTTCTACAGATGCTTTACTTCTAAAATCAAGAAGAGAACTAAATAAGCTTTCTGTAATCTCTTATTCGACCTATGAAACTTAAACGCGCGGCAAGGAGTTCCGAAAAGAAAAATCTACGGTCCTTGGTAACTTACCAATTATCAATGACAAAGCAACTAAAACAGAGCTTTGGATATACTCCATTCCAGGCGGATACAAAAAAGGTGACCAAGGGTCATCAGTCTCATCCCTACCCCCGACACCTCAAAGGTTTCGAAATTTTTCATAATAGCACCTATATTTTTCACATAATCTACCAGGTGTCAATCTATTTTTTTTCGAATTTATACTCATACCTGAAATAGATTCTGCGTGAGTTTCTGCTAAAATCTCGAGGAAAGTTCAGTTCCGCCTGTAGGAATATTTCATCAATCTGGGCTACAGCTGGAGATTGCAAGCCAAATATTTGGTTGACGCATGTCTCAAATTGCCTTTTCTTTCAAATCAAGACAGTGGAGTCAATTGGGAGGGGGCGGGGGGAACATTGGGCTCCAAGATATTTTTGTCCCCTCCTAGATGCTGAAAAACACCACTTATGGGTATGTTCATTGAAAAAGGGCGTCTTTTTATAGTTCATTGAAGTTATTAAAAGAAACAGCAACCCCCCCCCCCCTAGCAAATCTTTACGTAAACAATTTTAACACCTGTACCCTTCAATTCCATGGTATTTGAAAGTTACACACCGAAAGTACGGTGTGTAACGAGAAGCCCAAAAAGTACGGGACTCCTGGGATTTAATCCTGGGAACTAAAGAGGATTTCCTGGTACTTTAACATAAGTGTTTAAAATAAAGTATGGAATTTGATCCAATATTGTCGGATGATTCAATATATGGTTCGCTGCACGAATAATAGCAAGGGTCGTATCCGGGACTTTTTTCAGGGGGGGGGGAGGTGCACAAGTTTTTTTTTCGGGGGGGGGGGGGTACACAAGAGTTTTTTTTTTTTTTTTTGGGGGGGGGGGTTACAAAAACAGACTTTGAAAAATGCATCGAAATTTTTTTCATATTCATTTTTGTTACGTTTTTACGAGTCGGACAGACATTTCGGCGGGGGGGGGGGGGGGGGGGTTAAACCCCCTACCCGCTGGATATGGCCTTGATAATAGTATATATTTTTTTTTGTTGTCCTTGGTGGAGTGCCAAATGTCGTTTTTTAGAAATTTTGTGTTTATCTGAAACGTTTTTTGTCGTTAAGACACATTTTTTTTAGATAGTCTCTTTCTTGAAAAGTTAGATCAAAACAAATCATTGATTCAAATTCAGCTGGATTGCGTATACTTCATTCAAGCTCGAGTTGATAGCTGATGAAACCAAAATAGCTCGCAATGTTTTAAAGAGAAAACTGTACATTCTTTTACAGAATTGCTTTTAGCACTGTTTCCATTGTTAATTCTTAGCTTCCAGTCACAAAGACAAAGTTTTCATGGATTATACTAACTTAAATAGAGATATTCATTACTTTTCCAATACCATTAAATATTCTACCTCCTCACATTTATACTCATGGGCGCCCATATAGAAGAGCAGAGGGGGGTCCAGCCCCCCCCCCCCCTGGCAAAATGATGCTGCCTTACATTTTTGTTTTGAGATTTCTATTACACAGCATTGGAAACGCCGATTAGACCAGGTAAGCTCCCCTCTAAAATTCAGCTTATGGGCGCCCATGTTTATACTCCTCACCTAAGCTATTTTAAATTGAATTCAATTTTGAGAATTATCTAAGTATTTTGAAATATCTCAAAAGTTAACCTAAGCAAAAAGCAATATCTACTGCTATTGTTATTTGATTTTAGATACTTTTAACATTTGTTCTTTGAATCATAAATAGCTATTTCGGCTGTGACATTCAAGCATCAACAAGGATTAAGACTAATACCTTTTACTAAGATTTCGCTACTTAACGTTTGAAACTTTCTTATACCCATTTAAATAAAAACAAGAGAAAGTAATGCAAAGATTTAAAGAATACAAGAGAGGATACAGTAAATTATTAACTTACTTACCACAGTCCAAACAAGGGAAAAATTGTGTAATAGAATAAATCAAACGTCTACTGATTTTGGTCTAGGTCCTTAAGTAGGAATTTAATGGGGGAGGGAATCAAATTACAGGAAAAATGTAAGAAACTACAGGAAACCCGTAAAAAGTTTCATATTTCCCTAGGATCCCGATCTTAGCCCCCCGCTCCGTTGCAAACTTGCTTGTTTTGGACAGAATTTTACAAATCGCAGGATTTTCTAATGCAAATTAGTATCATTTAAAGCGGATTTTTCATTTAGGTCGGCAATATTTTCATGCATAAACTTTTATGTCAGATCATGCACTTACAAAGACATAGCTAGGGTCCTCGCGCCCTGGGACCATGTCTTCCTCAAACCACAAATTAGTCGCCAAACCAAAGCTCAAATTTACAACGCCACAGTCTCAAGCATCATGCTATATTCTTCTAAGACGTGGCCGATAACTCAGCCACAGCTACGAAAAGTCAATGCCGTTCAAACTAGACACATGCGTCCAACTTAAGGCTTCAAATGGTATGACAAGGTCCGCAGCACATAGATCCTGACAACCTTCAGGCAGGCAAATCTCTCTACTCAAGCGAAAGCCCGTTCTCTGAGGTGGTACGGCCACCTACTCCGCCTCCTGCCGAGCACCCCTGCAAGGATCATCACAGATTTCAGCCCCTCGGAAAATGGCTGGTGACGTCCTAGAGGGAGACCGCGCACCAAGTGGGCTGATGTAATAGACCAAAGACTCCTCAGCCGCAATATCAACCCAAACGAGGCCTCACTAGTAGCCAAGGACAGGACTACCTGGAGAAGACTGACGGCACTGTCAACTAGTTCCCTCTACACTGGCGACCCAGCTGAGCAAGAGCGTTAAGTCAAGTAAATCCAGTCAAGGATCCCATGTGGTTTATGCGCACCCTTCACTATCACCACCATAATAAATGTAAACGAACAAAAAGTCACATTGATGCCCTCTCTAAGGCAGCACCCGGAACGGCCTATCCCCTATTTACACCACTGTGCACTTATTCTGGCATGCGAGTAAGTCAGATATATACGTTAAAGCGGCGTTCACAAGCGTGTCTAGCTAGAATCCTATGTCTAGACACGTGTCTAGCCAGAATTCAATGTCTAGGCAACAACCGTTCACAAGTAAAATTCGGCGCTTAGCTAGACACGCTAGACATGGCGCTAGGCTAGACACTGAGTTCTAGACTCTAGAACTCAATGTCTAGGATTTTCGATTACAGCCAATCAGAATGTGTCAAGTTCCACTATTTTCATTATTTTTGTTTACATTTTTAAACTGAAATTTAATTTTCGTTTTCCCATTAATTGTTTTTTTCATTTCAGGCAAATATGCAACACCAGACATAATAGTGAGGCACACTAGGGCAATTGTTTTGATTATTTCATCCATTATCTCATGACAGTAAAAATAGGGATTACAATTTTGAAAGTTTTGCCGGCATAAGCTCTCTTGATTGGCTAGATATGACAATTGGAAAGTAAATTTGTAGTTTTATCTAAGCACTGAATTTTACTGTGTGTTCTGGCTAGAAACGTGTCTAGACAGAGGATTCTAGCTAGACACGCTTGTGAACGCCGCTTAACGCAATTGATAGATTTAGAGACAAAAGAAGCTACCTGGTCTGTAGAATTTGAAATGGTAGACCCTAGAAATGGATGCTTAACTTTGCGCAGCCAAGCACCATTTGCTAAGTGTGATGAACGGTAAGCAAGGAGTAATCGTTGCCAATATAGAACCCAGAAATTCAAAAAATGAACGCTTCATAATATGCATGAAAAGAAACTATTTTCATTGATGGTTCCAAGAGCATGAAGTCCAACACTTTCAAATGCGCCCAGCAAAAGTTACTTGCAAAAAAGAATTTGAATGATTTTAGGACAAAGGGAAACATTGCCAAAAATAGGAATGGTCTTGAAGAAAATTCCATTATCAAATTCAACCAGTCTGAGAACTAAATTCCCGCGGCTTCAAGCCCTGTTAAGCAAAAGCTCGAAATGTTGCATTTTGATCGACATAAATGAAAACGTATTTCACTTGGCTCCCATTCATGTGATTTTATTGAATGCAAAACGGCTCACGGATAGCAGATGCAGGAAAATTGCAAAAATGTTCACGAAGAAACGGCTCACTGCAGCCGTTGAAACGCTGAAAATATTACGAGATATTTGAACAGCATGCGCATAGGAATAGGCCAAATCAAGTTCTAGAAGCCAAGAACAATATTCAGAGGACTAAATTGTATTAGCTTAGGATAGCTATGCCTAATTATAAATATAATTCTTATCTTCTATGTTCATTTCCCTGGAAATATCCCCCCAGGCTTTGAGAATTAAATTCTTGGATTAAAAGAAGATGGCCCTCATGTTCTTTGACAAATATTAATGGATAACTTCTGATAAAAATGATTAGTTTCTAAGTTACATGCAATTATGATTTAAAACACTTTAAAATTCAGAATAACGGATGCAATTTTCAACGGCTCAGTAGAAATATTTCAACACAGCCATTGAACCGTTGTGACGCATAAACTTGCTGCGAAAAACGGAAGAAATTTGACAGATTACTAATAATGCAAAACCGGCCGTTTTTGCGTGAAATCGCATCAGTGGGAACCCAGGGTTTATCTGCTAGATGTTTTTTCACTAGGGTTAGTCGCATCAAACCAGTGGTCGCAGAATATTGAAATAGGCCTACAATTAAAAAAAAATCCGAAGAGCTAGAGTAAATAAACCAAGAGATGTTGCCACAGGGAAGTGCTAATTTCTGCCATTTTATGCCAAAAAGGACAATTTTTGCGCAGCTAGAGTCAAAATGGGAGAGCACAACTAGGGCAATGAAAAGTTTCTGAATATTGATGCATAGACAGACATGTAAGTATGACTAGGCCCATATATGAATGCCCCTCAGGGTTGCCACCACGGTCAGTTCCTAAAGTGTTACGATTGCCAATATTTGAGTGCTACACAGCGATTCTCGGTGGTACTAAAGTTAGTAAAGTACCGGGTACTATAGTGGGTTCAAACTAAAGTCTGTACCGGAGCCGACTAAAGTTCTCAGGCCAGTTTTCCGGTCTCATTGACACTAAACTCAGGGCAGTTGCTTATTGAGGCTTATATCCAAGAAATTTAGAGGTACTTGCAAGAACCATCACAATAGGAAAATAAAATTCAATTGTATACATAGAAGAATATAGGGTACGAATCTCTATTGACGTATTACCTCCATATCCCCCCTCCCACCCCAAGAACAGAAAGTGTAATCATGAGAACTAAACATTCATTTTTTTGTAGAAAGCATCAACGGCTGATCTAGTTTACGTGCAGTGTAAACGTGGGAATACTTTTTCTTTACAACAATTCAATTTTCCTATCTATTTATCTGATTAAACGAGCAATAACTGTATGTAAGTTTTTTTTTACGAAAACGGCACAATGATATTTTCAAAAATTTGGCATACTACCATTTTTCGGTATGAAAAACCGATCTAGATAGGTCACGACTGTGGGAAAATTTGTTTAGGGCCTTAATTTCAGAAAAACATGTTCTATGTGAATGACATTACAAACAACCAGACATGTAATACCACAATGGTTTAAATGGTACAATGAAAAAAATAAAATTAAGGTTGTTTTACAAGAGGGACAACAAATGCCTTTCCTTTCATAGAGTGCTCGTGCCCCGGCACTATAAACTATACAGATATTTTTTTTTCCTTTTCTATTTTATCTATTTATCAATTTTATTTATTATACATTTTATTTATTGGTACTCACAGGGTACTGGAATTAAGAAGCTGATATCCAACACCTTTAAATACCTTAAGGTCCCAAAATTAGCAATCTGCTGCACATAGTATCGATCTAAAGGAGCCATGACTCGAGTACTGAAGGTCCGATTTAAATGAAAACTACCAACAAAATTACCTACATAAAAATGCGACAGCGAGGAAATTAAATCGATGTTAAACATATTTAAAGAGTGCGCTTGTGAATAAATTAAGTAGAAAATGTATGATTTTGTCAATAATTTTGAACTTAAAGTTTGATTTCGCGAGGCTTCTTTTTCTACCTTGCAATATCTTAGTGGTTCACTTCCTACAACTAAAAAGTCTATTTTCAACAAATCCTGTGAAGCAAAATGTTTGGAAAGGATGATATTTGTATGATATGCACTTTAAAAGACATTGTATTTTTGGCACTGTGCCAAATCCATCCAAAACCGTTTTGGGAATCACGCTGAATTCAATCCCCAATCGTATTTTTTGTATTGAATAATTCGTTTTTCAACAGGAATCTTTTCAAGTTTTTCCCTTTCTTCTGGTGACAAAAAGGCAGATATACGTCTGGAAAAGAAAACACTGGATATAAGTCTGTATGAAAACTAGACATATGTCTCAGAAAAAAAAGGGTAATAGGCTACGTCTGAAGAGAACAAAATGAGACATTAGATTAAATTTCACCTATATCTACACATAAGACACAGCTTCATTACCTACAGTTTTGTAAAGAACCAACAATTTAATAAATTAAATAATCAACAAAGGTCAAATAATTAATCACAAAAGTTATAAGCACAAGAAATTTGTACAGTTTTCGGAAAAGTGGGAAATACCCCCTTAGAAAGTGTAATCTGAATACAGAAGTTCACCATAAAATTCAGCAGTTCTAAGAGCCCTCGGGAAAAGGTTCTTAGCCCCTAATAGAAACATATGAATTCCAAGAAGAAGGGCTAGGGAAGTGTGTTTCCTTTTCAGGGGGCGATGTTATCATACCAGTGTTCAGGCGATGTTGAAAAAGAATTCAAAAAAATAATTAAAGTTCTAACACTCTTTTTATTTATTAAACTAGATCGGACCCAGGAAAGGACTTATTCCTGTTATTCTATACCACGAGACTGTAATTATGGCAATCTTGGTCCAAATAAGGTAATGTGGCAATTGTGGACCAGACAAGGCAATATGGCAATTGTGGCCTAAATAAGGTCAAAATGCTTTCAATAAAAAATATTAAGAGATAAGATAGACAATAAATTCAGAATAGTCAAAAAGGTATTTAAACAATCTGTCAGGCTCAGATACTATATTGTTTTGCGGTAAGGCAAATGTCCCTAAAGATACAACACAGCATATTTAAAACAAATGCAACACAAGTAATGATTTAGAAATTTTACAGAATTATTAGTAGTGGTGTGTAAATCTTTCAAAGAAGAAACAATGATATGATAAGAGTAATCGCAAGTACACATGAATATGCCATGTAATCCTCGTAATTTTTATTATCCAATCTCTCCATCCTAAAAAAAATACTATATATACTAATTTACCACACACTGGATCAAAATATGGGACAAAATGTACCCTAAACTTTCCCAAAGGCATAAGACTTCCCCACGATGAAACAACCCACATCAACTTCTCCTTACTTATTAGCTACCCTGAGAAAATATTTCTCTTCCCAGGTGATGCGATCCTTCACTCGTGCCACAGTGTAGCTCCTCCCTGTTTGGAATTATCTTTGTTTCTTGGGCTAGATACCCAACACTCCGTCTTCTTCCTTTTTCATTATTTCCTGAACAATATTTAAAACATAATTATATATCCCATTTCCCCCAAGTATTTTCTTACCGACATCCTCCCATCCCATTCGAGGGTGATATGCTCTTCGTTTGACCCTAGGCGGTTGCCCGACAAGGACGATCTTGGGCAATCTGTCACCTTTCATATGTACAACGCATCCTAGCCATCTTAACCTTTCTCTCATTACAGCCCTAGAAAAAGGGACTGGCCCACATTTTTCGTAAAGCTTACTATTTGTGATACGGTCACTCAGTCGGGTACCCAAACCAATTCGTACACGATTTTTTTTTTGAAAAATTCTAGCAAATCCTCCTCCGATTTCCGGAGTACCCACGCTTCAGAACCAAGCTTGACAAGTCTCATCACAATAGCTTCCAAAATTCTAATCTTGGTTCGCAGACATATCTTCCTATTCTCCCTAATTTTCAACTGTGAAAAACAACACCCTGGGCCTTGGCTATTCTTCTTTCAACATCTTCACTGCACCAACCATCTTTCCTAATAATATTACCAAATAATATTACCAGGTAATATTACCTAATAATATTACTAGGTAATATTAATATTACCAAAGTAAGGTAAATGAAGCTGTCTACTAAATCGATCTACTCGTTCCAGCATCACCTTTAGACCTTCATTTATAAATACATCTAAATTAATCTTTATTCTTAGAAAATTACTAAAGATAAATTTATTTTGGCAATCTTATTTACAATATTAAAAACTCGCAGAAATAAAGCTTTCCTTTAAATGTAAGAGTAATTTTAAAGCTGAAAAAAAAACTCAACTTATCCTGCAAATATGGGGACTGCGGCCCTCTTCAGACTTTACCATTATATACTAAGTGTTTATTATTTGTGCTATAAAGTGTAAGTATATTCTTATGCTCTGACAGTTCTAATTCTTGTTAAATTACATTTCCTTTGAAGACCAGAACTTTTAATTAAAAAAAAATTTGAAATGCAATCAGAAGTACAGCACTTACAATTACTAACTGGCTAGAATTTTCACATTCAAAAATACTTTCAGAAGAACATTCTTCAAACTTTAGCAAAAAAAAAAACAACAACAAGGGTTGAGCTCGCTACACATATTTTGTTCTTCTTCAGTTTTGACGACGCTCTTTGACTTTACTGCACATCGTAGCGAGCGGGGGGGGGGAGGGGGGGAGTCAGGCTATGTTTGCGATCAAGGGTATAACCTGATAAGAATTTGCATGCAACTCATCCGCAATATTTGCTTTCAAAACCCGGATTTAGTTAGACATATTTTTAAAGAAACAAAAGTTCTGTAGTTTGCAAGCCTACCCCAATAAAATCTGAAAGGCTCGACTGCATTGAATTCGAAAATTCATACGACCAGCGTTAAAATTAATGGTGCTATTTTTATGGATCAAATGGAAATCTGGACTTCAATTCATTGGGAATTAAATACTACCATCATCCAGAACATAAAATATTGCTTACGTCACAACTTCATTTTTATTGGACCCGAAATCCACGCCGTACCATTCAAGAATTTGAGACAGTGTTATTGTGTCGGTATCAACATCAATTGAAACTTCAGTTGAACAGAAGAGTTTGGCAGCTGATTCCAAAGCTGTCTCAATGTTTTCAGCAGTATAGATTCGAATAGCAGGACATGACTAAAAATTCAATGAAATTAGTCAATAATAATTAAAAATGAAGCTGTGGTAAAGGGGATGTCTACTAGATTCCGTATTAGTTATCTTAATCCAAGATAAATCCTAATGTTAAACACATCAAGGAGGCACACTTGTGCCTCTATAAAGAGGCGACCCACCACAATGTTAAGCGATTTCAGGTCCTAGAGGTCGCAGAGAGACGGCGGTAATCGCATTTTGTAGCCCAAGCTCAAACTAAGAAACTTGCAAAATTTCATCCTCCTCCGACTTTATCTTCATGGGGTAAACTGGGCCGGAAGTTTGGACCCTCCCACCACAGCCCCCCTTTAACGTTGTCCGATTGTGCTGAAATTTAGAGGTTAAGCTTTCCTAGGGCCCGGGAGCTTATCCTCGAAATTTCAGCTCAATCCGATCACTCCTTCCCTGTTTTCAAAAAACCAAATATAGCCACTTAAAATTCATCATTTCTTTTTTTTTCTTAGCCACGCCTACAGGCCACAGTTGGCAACGGATCCGGTTGAATGAGGACTCATTCGAAGCAGAATTCGACCTGTTAGGGCCTTTTGATATTTTCAGACCGAAAAAATTATCCCCCGAATTTACATTTACGAAAAACCTTAGTTTTTTTCAAATAATACAGATAAACAGGTTAGACATGCTTTGTTATGAAAATATCTGCGCGTCAATTTTCATAACAAAGCATGTCTAGCCTGTTTATGTGTATTATTTGAAAAAAACTACGTTTTCTAAAGAGTTAAAGAGGCTGAGTTACAAGGTCAACCCTTAAAACGTACAGGGATTAGGAGGCACAGTTGGGGAGGCTGTTAAAGAGGCTGAGTCACAAGTTCGAACCTTAAAACGTACAGGGATTAGGAGGCACCCTGTACGACGTGATTTGAGTATTCAGGAATTAAAAGCCTTAACACAAGAATGTTCAAGAGCGGAGGGTTTGGGGGGCGGCAGCCCCCCAACTTTAACTCCTGACACGATCAGCTAACAGTTAGTCAAGCAATAATAAGTAATAAACTGTACGAAAACGTGCAGAAATTATTTGAAAAAAACTACGTTTTCTAAAGAGTTAAAGAGGCTGAGCTACAAGGTCGAACCTTAAAACGTACAGGGATTAGGAGGCACAGTTGGGGGGCTGCCGCCCCCCAAACCCCCCGCTTTCGCAGCCTTTAAATAACAAAAAAAAAAAATTAAACTGAAAGTAAGGAGCGACATTAAATCTTAAAACGAACAGAAATTATTCCGTATATGAAAGAGGCTGTGCCCTCCTCAACGCCTCGCTCTTTACGCTAAAGTTTTTATTGTTTAAAAAAAGAGTTGTGAGAAAGTCAAACTTTAGCGTAAAGAGCGAGGCGTTGAGGAGGGCACAGCCTCTTTCATATACGGAATAATTTCTGTTCGTTTTAAGATTTAATGTCGCTCCTTACTTTCAGTTTAAATTTTTTTTTTTTTTGTTATTTAAAGGCTGCGAAAGCGGGGGGTTTGGGGGGCGGCACCCCCCCCAACTGTGCCTCCTAATCCCTGTTTGTTTTAAGGTTCGACCTTGTAGCTCATATCAATTTAAAACCATAATCCTAACGAAAGTTCACTAAAAACAAATGACTCGATAAAGATTCGAACCTAGGCACCTCTTGATACATTTGTTTGCAGAACTACCTGAAATGCAAGTGATATCGATCAATAATAATTCAAATGAAACTCATTTCCAAGGGAAAGGGGCTATCTATAAGCTTTCTTATGTAACCTTAATCAAAGGTTAACCTTTATTTTAAATGCACATTATTTTTACAGCCATATTTATAACAGAAGCTTGCTAAAAGAATAAAAATGTTCAGATTGGGACTCAAGCCAAAGACCTCGTGAAGCATTTGTAACGTTTTCCAAGAATTTAAGTGAAAATAAATCAATAATAATCCGAACAAAACTCTTTTCCACGGGGAAAGGGTTGTCTATTAGCTATCTTACAAGTTACCTAAACCAAAAGCTAATCTTTGTATGCGTGCAGGTATTGGATTAACGACGCTACTTGATTGTTAAGGTTTTTGCGTCGGCACTGCAGTGTGTTGCTACAGTTTAGTTCGAACTCTGGGCCCCGTATTACCAAAACTGCACCCCAAACCCACTGCACCCCAAAATTACAAAAGCTAATCTTTACTTTTAACGCACATTATCTTCAAAGCAATAATCAATACGAAAATGTAACTTAGACTTGACTTAATAATCTTACTCAGCTGTCAGCGTATAGGGAACTGGTTAAAAGCACCATCAGTCTTCATCAAGCGTCCCTGCCCAGGACCAAGTATAGGGCCTTATTTGGGATATTACAGCTACGTATGTACTATTCTGAAAGTTTGTTAAAAAATGAATCCCAAATGAGATATAAACCAAAGACTTCTTGATACAATTGTATACGGTTTCATCAGAAACTTAAGTGAAAATCAATAAATAATAATTAAAAGGACATTATTTTCAAAGAAGAAAGGGGCTACCTATTAGCTTCCTGACAAATTATCTTAATCTAAGGTTAATGTTTATTTTGAACACACGTTACTTTAAAAAGCTATTATCATAGTGGAAGCTTGGCAAAAGAAAAAAAATTGTCAAATGGGCCTTAAACCAACGAGCTCTTGATAAATTTACATATAGTTTTCTGTAATTCGGAACCAAGTGCCGAGTGTCAAATTTATGTCAAGTTATCATGGGAGCCAATGTTATATTTTAAGATATTTGCTATAAGGAGTCTATTTGTGAAGCTTTGAAGTGATCTAATGGAATCTTAACTCAGTGGCGGAAGCCGTAGTTTGCAGGAAGCCTGGATTCAAGTCCTTAGTATGGCATATTTTTTTTCCCCAGCACACTTCCGATATTTATGAAGATCTAACGCCTTCGGTTGGGCACTAGTGGGTTTTGGTATATTAGAACATAGTTTTTCCTTAGTTACTAAAAAATCATATAGGCCTATGTTAGATTTAAGTCAAATTATTTCTTAGCTGGATTGGGAAACGATACAGATACAAAATAACGAACAACTTTATTGTTATCTATCGACCTACTTACTTACTTTACTTTTGACGCGAACTAGATGCCCACGCATCCAGATTGCACAACCTCATAGCGTCGGAGAGGTGGAAACGGCACCATTATTGAGAGCTAGGCGAACACGTAGAGGGTGCCAGCAAGCTGGGGACTTGCTGGTCGAATTAATCCACAAGAAACATCCGTGATTATTTATCCAACTAGGTATTATGTGAGTAATATTTACCATAAACACATAATTATAACACAGAAGAAACATGATAAATCCCCAAAATTGATAAAAGACACACACAGAAAATCGACCGAAGCCATTTTCTGGAATCTAAAGCCATTTCTGTAATGCTTTTATTTTTCAGAGTTTAAGGCGCAGTAAAAATGAACTGTACTTTTGCTGATGTAAATTCCAGTTTCAGCAGGCTAATTTTGACGACACGTTAATTAATTTCAAGAAAATGAGGCGCTATTTTGAAATCCTCTTTAATTTCACGCCCTTAAGAATGCCCAAGAGCACATAACATAATTAAAAATACCATCCAGGGGTATATATCGCGTCGATTGATTACAATTAATGATGATTGGAGGCAGGGCTTCGTGACATTTTTCTGTGTTTCATCACCAATTCATTACGGCCTGGAAGTGAAACGATGATTGGAGGCGGGGCTTCGCGACGTTTTACTGTGTTTCATCACCAATTAATTACGGTTTGGACGTGAAACGATGATTGGAGGCGGGGCTTCGTGACGTTTTACTGTGTTTCATCACCAATTAATCACGGTTTGGACGTGAAACGATGATTGGAGGCGGGGCTTCTAGACGTTTTTCTGTGTTTCATCAGCAATTAATTACGGTCTGGACGTGGATCGTCTAATTCAGGCTTTTAACTTGACAACTCATAAAGTTGGTAACAGTGGGTCCAATATAAGGACTTCTGCAGTTAAAAAGCTAATCAGAATGTATTAATCACAACTCTTGAAGTTAAAAGTGCTCTGGAAAAAATTTGAACAAATCTATGCGGAAATAAATTCTTGCACATTAGCCTCAAGGTTCCTTTCTTCTTCTTGTTTAGATTGTTATGGAGACACTTCAACATAATCTAATCACTGGAATCAAATTCTGCGCCCTGCAGCAGATTGCTGCAGCTAAGTTTGAACTCCAGGTTTTGTATTACCAAGCAGGGATTTATCCCACTGTACCCCTACAGGACTTCAAGATTCATTTTCCTTCCCCTTGGTTGAATTAGTATGGAGACGCTTTTGCATAACCTAACCACCGGAATCGGAGTCTGGGCCATGCAGTGGGTTGCTTAGTTACATTCATTGTAATATCCTATATACAGAATTCTATCAAATTTCTATTCGGCTAAGATTTATTATGTTTTGTCAATTTTTAATTTAACTTCCGATTAGAATCGGATATCACTAATTATTTTGTAAGAGCGAAACAGAAGCGTTTTAGTGGGCGGGACCTATTTTCTAAATATTCGGTGACGTGGAATGGATATCAGTAAAAAAGGACTAATAATTGATAATGATTGCGATATGGGAAGCAAGCTAGGTAACAGCAAAGAACATAGGATTTCTATAAATTTTTCTTTTGCAAACTAAGAGAAAACTCGCTATATTTTTTTAGTGGTCACTAGCTTCATTTCACACAGTGCATAGTCAGAACAGGCTAGTCAAGAATATTAATCAAGACAGTAGATTCGGAACAACAATATTGATAAAGTTTCAGACTAAAAGGTATTTTTCGGCCTAGAAAGTACCGTACCTTGTTTAACACCCTTAACGCCATATGTTCTAATCAAAGCCTTATTATGAAGAAAAGAAAAACCCAATATACAGACAAACTAACCTTAGCACCGCAATTCAGGGCAAAATGTATCCTTGGATCCAGTTCTTTTACAGTGTATTTTAGCAGTTCACTATCAACCGGTAAAAGGCTTTTCTTGCTAGTTGGGTGTGGACGGTTCCCTGCATTAGAAAATAAAATAAATGATAAATTTTCGAAAATGTAAAACAAAAGTAAAAAGAGAAAAAGCTGAAAAAGGATTAGAAGTTCAAAAGAAAAGAACAATAAAGTGCAAACTCAACTACACAAAACTCAAAATAAAAAGTGAATTTAAAT
The DNA here is from genome assembly GCA_027921565.1 of Artemia sinica. Lineage (NCBI taxonomy): Eukaryota > Metazoa > Arthropoda > Branchiopoda > Anostraca > Artemiidae > Artemia > Artemia sinica. Next base: position 43,791,582 of record CM051272.1, on the reverse strand, counting down.
ATATCGAACAAAACGTATATCTTGTAAAACAAAAGAAAAAAAGAGAAAAAGCTGAAAAAGGATAAAAAGGAAAATAATTAGAAAAAGGATTAAAAGTTCAAAAGAAAAGAACAATAAAGTGCAAACTCAACTACACAAAACTCAAAATAAAAAGTGAATTTAAATATATCGAACAAAACGTATTTCCTGTAAAACAAAAGAAAAAAGAAAAAAAACTGAAAAAGAATAAAAAGAAAAATAATAAGAAAAAGGATTAGAAGCTCAGAAGAAAAGAATGGTAAAGTGCAAACTCAACTATACAAAATTCAAAATAAAAAAGTGAATTTAAACGTATCGAACAAAACGTACTCAAAGAAGGGGGGAATAGGGGGATAAATCATATTCCACTGTAAGTTTTACATAATATCTTTCAATTTTGTTTAATGTATATTCAGACCTTCTTCCCCTAGGAAGAGCTTGTTTGAACCCATTGAAGAAGAGCTCGTTTGGAACCCTATAAATGAACGTTTATTGGTGGCCCAATATATCTCAAACCATACCAAACTGACCATCATTGCCTGCTATGCTCCCACAAATGAAGCCGACGAAGATGAAAAAGACAAATTCTATGAAACGTTACAAGCGGTCACGAAAGATGTGCCTACACATGATAGTCTCTGCGTTGTGGGTGACCTCAATGCCAAAGCTGGAGCAGACCATCAATATTGCCCAGAAGCCATGGGCCCACATGGTATAGGAGTTATCAACGAAAACGGAGAGCTTCTTGTTGACTACGCACTGAGCAACGACTTGATCATAGGTGGGACATTGTTTGAGCAAAAGTCAATCCACAAATACTCCTGGGTCTCCCCAGATGGCCGGACAAAAAAAAAAATTGACCACTTTTTAATTTCAAGACGTTGGAGTAGCAGCTTATTTGACGTACGTGGTTTACGAGGAACTGACGTAAATTCAGACCATATATTGATGATGACTGAAATACAAATTAAGTTGAAAGCTCAAAAGAAGAAACTGACCAGTACCTATAGGCAGTTTGAAACCGAGAAACTGAAAAAACCGGGACTTACAAAAGGATTTCTGTATGTCTCGGAAAAACAGATTTGAGGCCTTGAATCTAACACATGAAACCGACAATCATGGTGTCGAAAATATCTGGTTGTAAATCAACAATACCTACCATGATGCCACCAAGGCAAGTCTTGTATATAAGAAAAGAAAGAAGGAGGAATGGATATCAGACGAAACATGAAAATTCATTGAACGGCACAAGGAAATGAAGAGAGATATCCTGAATGCGTCAAGGCCTGAAGATAAAGACTGTCTACAGCAACGCTATAAAGAAGATGATAAAGCTGTGAAAAAGAGCGAAAGGAGAGACAAGCAAAACCAGATAGAAGAGAAAGCGGCATTTGCCGAAGAGGCTGCAAAGAACGGTGACTCCAGGATGGTTTACCGACTAATCAGTGAGATAGTTGGAAAAAAAGTGAACCGCTCATCACTTGTTAAAGATGAAAACGGGTACGTAATTTCAGATCTCAAGAAAGTAGACGAAAGATCATCCCATTTTGAAAATATACTTAATTATCCCCCACCCCATGACCGAGAAACTGTACCTGACTCCCATTTTTACAAATTGACATAAGTGCTGATCCTCCCAGCATTGCAGAGGTAGAAACTGCTGTCAAAAAGCTTAAAAATGGCCGTGCATCGGGAATCGATGGGATAACGGCAGAGATACTGAAGACATCCCTTCGAGTCGGCTTAAATGTATGGACTGCTCTCCTAGTAGCAGTTTGGAGCATGGAAAAGATCCCACGTGATTGGACTAGAGGTATTCTGGTCAAACTGTTTAAGAAGGGAGATGCTCTTAACTATGACAACTGGAGGGGGATCAACCTGATTTCAGTGTCAAGTAAACTCTTGGCCACAATTAGATTGCAGCGTTTGAGAGCAGCTCTTGACTCACATCTAAGGGAAGAACAACATGGGTTCCGGCCAGGTAGACCATGTTCTGACTTTATTTGTATGCTCAGACTTATGGTAGATGAGGCAAGAGAATGGAATAAAAAGCTTTGTCTCTCTTCATTGATTTCGAAAAAGCGTTCGACTCCATTGATCGTGATGTTTTACGGCAGGTATAGAAATTTTATGGAGTACCTAATAAAGTAGTCCATATAGTAATGGCCCTCTATGAAGAAGGTGAATGTTATGTCAGAGCAGAATATAGGGAGACACAATTCTTCAAGATTCTCTCTGGGTTGAAACAAGGATGTGTGTTATTCCCGTTCCTATTTGTCCTAGTTATGGATAATGTCCTACGCCAAACATCAGGCTTTGGTGTAAAAGTCAGTGGTCAGCAGCTCACAGACTTAGACTTCGTAGACGACGTAGTACCTCTAGAAGAGGCGAAGCAACGTTTGCAGCTACTACTTGACACCATAGCGGACAAGGCTGAAAAAGTGGGACTAATAGTAAACGTTGGTAAATCGAAGAGCCTGACCACATCCAACTCACCTTTGGTCCTTAAATGAAACAGAAAAACTATCGAACAAGTACATGAGTTCAAATGTCTTGGAAGTTGGATCGAATATGATGGCAGAATAGTCAAAGAGATAGAAACGAGAATTTGACAAGCAACATCGGCATTCAACAAACTGAAACCAGTATGGCGAAGCAAAAAATGCTCTTTGCGTCTAAAGCTCCCTCTGTTGAACAGCAGCATCATGTCCATTCTCCCTTATGCAAGTGAATGCTGGAAGCTGAATGTCCAGCTGGAAAAACGTATCCTAGCATTTGAATATGTCTGCCTTAGCCTGTCACTGATCTTTTGAAGCAGAGAAGATGAACCCATCTTGGTCATGTCCTTCGAATGTCAGGAGACCGTCTTCCGAATGCTGTCTAGGAGTGGCAACCCGAGGGTGGGCGAAAACGAGGGCGACCGAAACACACCCTCTGCCGACAGTACGACCAAAACCTACGGAGTGCTGAGCTGTCGCTGCAACAACAGTGGGAGGACGTCATGGCTGCTGCTCCGCTCCAAGACGTCTGGCGAGGCTTCTTTGATGGCCTATGTCACACACCTGGCCCTGGAGGAACTAAGGTCTAAGGTAAGGTCAACAGACTAGAGCCCAAGTAAACTGCAAATACTAAAAACTGCAGATATTTAATTTTCAAAATCTTTTTCTGGTGCACACAATAAGCTCCATAATAAAACTTCCATAATTCTTAATGCTAAAATCAAATGATCACTTTATTTTGATCGGTTGATCAGTTTGTTTTTTTATCAGTTGATCAGTTTGCTTGTTGATCAGTTGATCTTCTGTTTACCAAAAATTGAACTTGCATTCCCTATTTCTTCTTAGTCTTCCATATTCAATTAGTCCGGTCATGTTCTAAACCTCAACATTGTTTGAGGTTTGATTGCATAAAAAGAAAAATCCTCGGGGAGATGTTCTAAGAGATGGCGTTTCCCCATGAAAAAATTTGTTTTTCTAGCTTAAGTACCCATATTTTGGCACATTCCAACGTGTATTTTCAAAAAAAAAAAAAAAAAAAAAAAAAAAAAAAAATGAGGCTTTCAGGTAGGTTTTATGTCGAGAATATTTTCCACCCCTCCTTCCCCTGTTCGCATACAGGGCTTTGAGGGTAATTACACTTATTTCCAAATTTCTGGTTTTAAAACTTTTATTTGAAATATACAAACAAGATGACATATTACCTCTGATAAGTCCATGTTCCAGTATGTCCAAGCTTACAATATGACCTCCAATATTGTAGGACATCTTTTTCCAGAACAATGTTAAATCCAAAACTGATTTCACTGGTTTCGACCGGACCAAAGCATGGATTGTCATAATGTTATAAAGATCTAAAAAACGATAAAAGGAGTCAAGAGACGGAATTACAAAAATAAGTAGAAATAAATAAATAAAAGACTAACAAAATTAAGAAATAAAAAGATGTTGAACGTGATAAAAAGATGTTGAACGTGGACAGAAGTATAAAAATGAAAAAGACTGGAAACACCATCTACTATTGCAGACGACGGTTAGAAAATTCAAGATATTCAAGATCAACCATTTTGACAACCAGAATACACATTTTTTTTTTTTTTTTTTTTTTTTTTTTTTTTTTTTTTTATTTTTTTTTTTTTTTTTTTTTTTTTATTGAGTTAGAGACTCCAAGAAAGTTTCACCTTAATAATCATAGCCATTCTTTAGATATTGCAGAATATGTGCATCAAGATTTTCAGAATGCCCTACCTGCAATATTTCGAGAGTAGCTAAGGTGATTAGGTTGAAACTTTCATGAAATATTGAGGGGATATCGAACTAAAATCAAAGACATAACATACTTCGAGGTCTTCAAAAAGTCATATCTGCAATATCTCAAGAACGGCTGAGGATACCGAGTTAAATCAAAAGCGGCTATGACATATAGGTCTTCAAAATAACTGATCTATTGCATCTAAGGAACAACTAAGGATATCAAGTAGAAACTTTCAGCTAAAATCAAAAGACAAAATGTGTATTAGGGTTGTCAAAATTGTGTATCTACAATATATCAGTAAGGGCTAAGGGCATTAAGTTGAACTTTAGTGTTGAACATTAAGTTGAAAAAACACTATATGGTTATCTGCAATATTCCAGCTATGCTACTAAATCAAAAGACACTATGTGCATCCAGGTTGTCAAAACTGTGTATCTGTAATATCACAGGAAAGGCTAAGAGTATTCAATGAATTTTGAGAGGGACGTTAACTAAAAAAAATACTATGTGGATACAGGTTATCAAAATGGAGGATCTGCAATGTCTCAGCCTCAGCTCTGGGTATTAAGCTGAAACTTTCGAAGAAAACTGTAAAGGAGCTTAAACCAAATCAAAGACAATAAGTGTATCCAACTTGTCTTAATAGGCCATCTGCAATATGTCAGGAAAGGTTAAGGGCATTAAAATGAATTTTCAGGGAATGTTACGGGGAATGTTGAACTAAATCAAATGACAGTAAATGTATGCTGGTTGTCAAAGTAGCGTATATGCAGTATCTCACAAACGGCTAAGGGTAATAAGCTGAAATTTTCACGTCTACATAAAAGACACTATGCGGGGATATTTACAATATCTTCAGAACGAAAATGGGTCACTGAAGTGGGAAATGAACGCCATTTCGAAGAGTCTAGAGTCATTGGAAAGTAACCGGCTCCCCTCCTGTGTTTTTTTTCCCTATCCGCCTCCTATAAGACCATATATATCCGATCAAAATTTTAAGACAGCCATTAGGTTAAAAAGGGTCAAAATGTCTTCAGGGATTAAATGACATCCACAACCACTGGGATAAGGGTAATAATTTACGCAAGTTGTCCATTGTTTACTCATAGATGTTACAAAAAAGGAGGGCATTGTTTGATCATGGACGTCCAATTTTCCCAAACTTTGGAGATTATTCTTTGATCCAATAAAATCATGCATTTTGTTGGTAGTGTGGGGGGAGGGGTCTCAAAATAGGGCAAGAAACACTTTATGCCTCAGCAATATCTTGTGGATCGTTCTCCAGGCCAAGATTACCAGAGCTTCCCGAAATTGTACTTTAAAAACCGCATGCGTAAATGAGTAAATCAAAAAACGCTATGTGCACCTGATTTTTCTAATTACTAACAATATCTCAGATATGGCTTAAGGGATCAAGTCAAAACATTGTGGGAGCAGTGAAGGATCAAGAAGATTAGCAATGTTGACTTGAGGGGGGGGGAGGTTGGGTGAAATTAACAGATTAGTTGTATTCAGGTCTTTGAAATGAAATGTCCGCAATATCCCGGGAACAGCTAGGAGGATGGAGTACACAATTTTCAGGTACAGTTGGAGAAAGAAAGGAGTGCTAGACAAGCGAAATCCAAATTTAGCTTATTTGGAGGGGGAAGTATTAACGGATTTTTGTCTCCAGCCCATGCACATATTACATTTTTGAATTATCAATTCTTTTAAGACTTGTAGTTTACGCACGGTTAAGTAGCTAGATAGATCAAAAGGTTCTTTGCGCTGCCAGGTTATCAATTTGGCACACATATAATATATCTGAAGGGCTTGAAAGGCTAGGGTATTGAATTGTAATTTTTAGAGAATACGGAGGGAGCAGGGAAAGTGGAAGCTGAATTGTGTCTTGGGGGAAAGGGTGAAGCTAAATCAATAGGCACCGTATGCATCTAGGTTATCAAGGTGCAATATCTGCAACCTCTGCAATATGTCGGGAGCAGAAAATTAACAGCTTATGGGGCCCGGTTGAAAATTCGAAGGAAAACTGGACGCAAAGGTTTGGTCAAGTAGATTTTAAACCTCCTAATTTACTCATCATGATGTGGCAGCTGGCACGACGCACCATAGTCAAACCTACTATAATTAAGAAAAAAAGAACAAATGCATCAAACACAGAAAAACAAACAGAAATAAACAGAGGAGAGAACACACGAACATAAACAGGAAAAGATACAGGAACAAAGGAACGAGGGAATGCAGCAGCAACGACAGGGATAAATGCATGAAAGTATAAGAAACACAAGAAGAAGGTAATTGAGAGTATAAGAAATAAGTACACGTAAGTGAGAAAGTAAAAGTATAAGAAACTAATAAGAGAGTAATGGGCAATGTTATCGTTCTTTGCTAAGTTCCAGCTTAAGAAAAAGTTCAATTTACAAATTGAAAAACTAACAGTAAATACAAGCTGAAAAAAGTAATAAATAGTAACTAAAGTAAACTAAAAGAAAAAAACAAGCATGAAAGATGAACTAAATCAAAAGACAATATCCTGCTTCTCAAAAGGGCGTATGTACAATATTCCAGGAATGACTAAGGGTATTAACTTGAAACTTTCAACTATCTATTTCAGAGTCTTCCGGAGCTTCTTTTTTTTCATATTTTTCTCTTTCATCGTATCATTTTCTTTGTAATAGCAATAATAATAATGATGTTTATGAATACAAAATCAAGGGTGCATATGCATGTTTGCTAGCATATTTCCCTTTGCATGGGAAATAAGCAAAAAAATTGGGACAAATGCGAAAAGAATTAGTTAGCAAAAGGCCTGCAAAAAGCAAATTTTCTTAAGCAGAAAAAAACTAGCTTTTGTTTCTCTTTCACTTTCTTAAAATTTTGATCATAATCATGATAAAACCCACTTTCCCTTTTAAAGAAACTCTAATAATAAAAAACTCATTATTTAGCAGTTAAATGCGTGACCACACTGAACTGGAATTTCGCCAGTTGTTGCTTAACATTAATTAGTAAAGTAATTTTAAAGGTAATTTCGTAGCACCAGTTGTAATCATAACGGTAAAAAAAAAGAAAAAAAAAAAAAAAAAAAAAAAAAAACTTAAAAACATCTTTTGGTACTTCTATGATTTATGTGATTTGGTAATTGCATGTTTTCAATATTCCCCATTTCAACATCAAATTTTTTCAACATCAAAGTTTTATCAAAGTATAAAAACATTGGTATTTGTATGATATAGCCCCGACCTAATATTCTTCATTTAAGTAGTACCTGTTTCTCAGAAGCTCAATTTTAATGAAATAATCCTAAGTATGATAAAAATATAATACCTTAGAAACAAATTTGGGCTATATATTTGCACATTAGCGGGGGGGGGGGAGGTAAAGTATAGATGATCTGCATGCCTAGTGTGTTAGGTACAATTATTCTGCATATTATGAAGTAAGAATTGTTTTCTAACTTCACACAGTCTAAATACTTTACCCCCACCCCCACCCCTAATGTGCAAATATTTAGCCCAAATTATATATTTCCCATCTATTCTGTCACTTTTCTTTGTTTTGTCTCACGCTAAGCTGAAAAAAACTAACAAAAAAACTGGTTCTATAATGCGTCAATGGTTGAACACCTTGAATGGTCGTGGCTATATCATACAAGAACTCATTTTTTTTGGATTAATTAAAAAAAAACTTCCCGAAAAATTAGTTTTCAAAGAAAAGTAAAGGCCATTTTAAACTTAAGCTCAGCAGATACAAATACCTTTTAAAATTCAAACTCAAAACGACCAGAAATTACTATTAAAGAATAAATGAAACCCAAAACGAACAGAAATTAAATAAACAATCATAGCAAAAACATACAACAAGTAATAATATTAATGAATAAATAGATCTTAAAGCGAGTAATGCTTAGATTGAATATGAATATCAAGCTTAAACCGAAAAAAAAATCATTTCCTAATGAAGTATAAATGAAACTTAAAACGAACAGAAATTAAATAAACAATCAATGCAAACATACAATAGATATTAATGTAAATTAATAAATAAATCCTAAAACGAGTGAAACTTAAATTGAATATGCAAATCAAGTTTAATCGAATAGAAATAACCACAAACAAGAGTTTGGGTATGACCTCCTTCTCTCACTGTACAAGTCTAAAACCTACTGCTTCATTGGCACTTTACTGAAAACGAATTTTATGAAAAATATTTTCTTTTGTGCTTAATATTGAAAATAAACATTAAAATTATAGTAACATTTTGAACTGATGAACTTTCAGCAATTAATATCATTATACATCAAATATTCAGTTTAATTTATTAGCTCTTTTTAAAGTTGTTAAAGACGAATATAGTTTCCCTACAAACAAGTGTTTGGATACTGCCTCCTTTCCTAACTGTAAATAAAAACCAAAAGCCTACTGCGTCAATGGCACTTAACTGAAAACGAATTATAATATAAATATTTTCTTTTCCAGTTCTTACAGTATTGAAAATAAAAATACAATTAAAGTGAAATAAATTCTTGAACTGATGGATCTTTCAACAATTAATATCATTATACATCAAATATTCAATTTGATGTTGTTTATACTTTCCAAGACTGTTCAAGACGCATATAGTTTTCAATAAAGCGTCAATGACGCAGTAGGTTTTAGACTTTTACAGTGAGAGAAGGTCATACCCAAACTCTTGCTTGTGGTGATTTTGTTCGTTTCAAGCTTGATTTGCATATTCAATTTAAGTTACACTCGTTTTAAGATTTATTTATTAATTTACATTAATATCTATTGTATATCTGTTTGCAGTGATTGTTTATTTAATTTCTGTTCGTTTTAAGTTTCATTTATACTTCAATAGGAAAAATTTTTTTTTTCGTTTTAAGCTTGATATTCATATTCAATCTAAGCATTACTCGCTTTAAGATCTATTTATTCATTTATATTATTACTTGTTGTATGTTTTTGCTATGATTGTTTATTTAATTTCTGTTCGCTTTGGGTTTCATTTATTCTTTAATAGTAATTTCTGGTCGTTTTGAGTTGGAATTTTAAAAGGTATTTGTATCTGCTGAGGTTAAGTCTAAAATGGCCTTTACTTTTCTTTGAAAAACTTATTTTTCGGAAAGTTTTTTTTAATTAATTTTTGTTTGTTTTTGATTGCAAAAAATTTTAAGTTTTTAAAATTCCTTATTTCAAAATCAAACTTAAAAAAAAATCAAATATTCATCAAAGTATGAAAACTGATATAAAAAAACAATATAAAAGTGAAAAAATGGGTTTGTGTTAACCTCGGAGTTTTTATTATCTGATGTTTTAACTATTTTTAACAAAATTACTATCTCAAAATTTTTATCCGATGGATTTGGGGAAAAGGGCGTGGGGGGACTAGATCAAGCTTCGGTCTCTTTCGCCTCTTTAAAAGTGAACTAGAACTTTTTATTTCAAACAAATGAGCCCTCTATGAAGTTTATACGATTATCCCTTCTATAAGAACCATATATATCCCCAGAGTATAACTTACAACGCCTATCCCTGGGCCCTGGAGGGTTGTGTCAACCCTGGAGTTTTAGTACCTGATGGTTGAACTATTTTTAACAAAATGGTCACCTGAAATTTTTATTGGATGGGTATATCCATCTGATACACCCAAAGGCGTGGAGGGCGGGACAGGCTAGTTGCCCTCTGATCTTTTTTCAGTCTGATAAAATGAATTACAACTTTTAATTTCCATTCAAACAAAACCTCTCTGAAGTTTATACGAGCATACCTTCCATAAGAACCATATATGCCCCCAGAGCAATACTTACAACGCCTGCCCCGGCCCTAGTGAGGGTGGTTGTTTTGACACAGGAGTTTTTCTTATGTGATCTTTAAACTATTTTTAACGAAATGACCATACGTAAAGGAGTTTTGTTATATGATCTTTGAACTATTTTTAAAAAAATGGCTACCTCAAATTTTTATCAGATGTATATGGGGAAAAAGGGCTGGGGGGCCAGTTGCCTTCTGATCACTTTTGAATCTTAAAAAGGGCACTAGAACTCCCGATTTCCAATCGAATGAGCACCCTTTGAATTATACGAAGACCCCTCCTATGTGAAGTGCCTCTGGGAAAAAATACATGGAGTGTGGGGGGAGGCTAGCTGCCCTCCAATCACTTTTGACTCTTAAAAATTGAACTAGAACTTTCAATTTCCAATCAAATGAGCCCCCTCTGAAGTTTATACGAGCATCCCTTTCATAAGAACCATATACGCCCCCAGGACAACACTTAAAACGCCTATCCTCCGGGCTTTGGGGGACGTCTTTGTTATCTAATTTTTGAACAATTTCAAAAACACTGGCTATCTCAAAATTTGTAACAGACGGGTTTGGGGAAAAAAGAGCGCGGGAGGGGGCTAGTTGCCCTCGGATATCTTTTAACGCTTAAAAATTGAACTAGAACTTTCAATTTCCAATCAAATGAGCCCCCTCTGAAGTTTATACGAGCATCCCTTTCATAAGAACCATATACGCCCCCAGGACAACACTTAAAACGCCTATCCTCCGGGCTCTGGGGAGCGTTTTTGTTATCTAATTTTTGAACAATTTTCAAAACACTGGCTATCTCAAAATTTGTAGCAGAGGGGTTTGGGGAAAAAAGAGCGTGGAGGGGGGGGGGGGGCTAGTTTAGCTCTTCTGACTCTTAAAAAGTGAACTAGAACTTTCAATTTTCAATCAAATGAGCCCTCTATGAAGTTTATACGAGCATCCCTTTCATAAGAACCATACATGCCCTTAGGGCATAACTTAGAACGCCTTCCCCTGTGCCCTGGGGGGTTCTATTGACACCAGATTTTTTCTTATCCAACCTTTGAACTATTTTTAAGAAGATGTCTACCTCAAAATTTTCATCAGATGGGTTTTAAAAAATAAGGCGTGGGAGGGGATAGCTACCCTCGGATCTCTTTTGACTATTAAAAAGTGAGCTCGAAATTTCAATATCCAATCAAATGGGCCCTCTTTGAAGTTTATACAAGCATCCCTTTCATACGAACAATAATTGCCCCAGGGCATAACTTAAAACGCCCGCCCCTGGGCCCTGAGGGGTTGTGACGACACCTGAGTTTCTGTTATCTGACTTTTGAGAAAATTTTAACTTAATGGCTATCTCAAAATTTTTATTGGATGCATTTGGGGAAAAAGGGGCTTGGGGGGGGGGGGGGGGGCTAGTTGCCCTCCAATCTCATTTGACTCGACAAAACTTAACTAGAACTTTCAATTTCCAATCAAATGAGCCATCTCTGAATTTTTTATAAGCATCCCTTCAATAAGAACCATATATATCTCCTGGGCATAACTTACAACACCTGCCCTCGGACCCTGGGGGGCTGTGTTGACCCCTGAGTTTTCGTTATATGGTCAATGAACTATTTTAAAAAAAAGCTATCTCAAATTTCTTATCGGATGGATTCGAGGAAAAAAGGGCGTGGGGGGGGGGCTAGGTGCCCACCAATATCTCTTGACTCTTAACAAGTGAACTAGAACTTTCAATTTCCAATCAAATGATCCCTCTTTGCAGTTAATACGAGCACCTTTTCCATAAGATCCATATATGCCCCAAGGGCATAACTTACATCCCTACCCCCGGGCCTTGGTGGGTTGTGTCGACACCACAATTTTTGTTATATGATCTTTGAACTATGTTTAACAAATTAGCTATCTTAAAAATTTTTATTAAATACATTTGGGAAAAAAAGGTTTGCGGGGGGGAAGCTGGTTACCCTCCAATATATCTTTTGACGCTTAAGAAGTGAACTAGAACTTTCAATTTCCAATCAAATGAGCCCTCTCTGAAGTTTATACAAGCATTCCTTCCATAAAAACCATATATGCCCCCAGGGCATAACTTATAACCCTTGCCCCTGAAGACTGTGGGGGGAGTGTCCTGCTCAAATATATAATTTCCAGAACTTTCAACTACGTTGAACCAAATGGCTATATCAAAATTTTGATTGGATGTGTTTGGGGAAATGTTGGGCATGGATGGGGTGTCAGTTGCCTTAGAATCACTTTCGACTATTAAAAAGGGAATTAGCCATTTAAATTTCCAATCGAATGAGCCCTTTCTGAAGTTTCTACGACAATTTTGTCTATACAAAACCTTATGTGCCCCCAGAGCATAACTTACAACCCTTACCATGAGGGCTGTGGGGGAGTTGTCATCCTCAAAGACCTAATTTCCAGAACTTAAAACTACGTTTAATAAAATGGCTGTCTCAAAATTTTGATTGGATGTGTTTGGGGAAAAGGTGGGCGTGAGAGGGGGGTTAGTTACCCTCAAATCAATTTCGACAATTAAAAAGGGCACTAGCCCTTTGAATTTCCAATCGAATGAACCTTTTTTGAAGTTTCTACGACAACGCCTTCTATAAAAACCTTATATGCCCCCAGGGTATAACTTACATCCCTTGCCTTGAGGTTTGTGGTGGAGTGTCCGCCTCAAAAACATATTTTCTATCTGGAAATCAACTACGCTGAACAAAATGGCTATCTCAAAATTTTGATTGGATGTTTTTGGGGAATGATGGGCGTGGGGGGGGGCTAGTTGCCCTCCAATCACTTTCGTCTATTAAAAAGGGCACTAGCCCTTTGAATTTCCAATCGATTGAGCCTTTTTTGAAGTTTCTACGACAACGCCTTCAATAAAAACCTTATTTGCCCCCAGTACAAAACTTAAAACCTTTGCTCTGAGGGTTGTGGGGGAGTGTCCTCCTCAAAAACATATATTTGGAAATCAACTACGCTGAACAGAATGGTTATCTTAAAATTTTTATTGGATGTGGTTGGGTAAATGATGGGCGTGGGAGGGGGCTAGTTGCCCTCCAATCACTTTCGACTATTAAAAAGGGCACTAGCCCTTTAACTTCCAATCGAATGAGCCTTTTTTTTAAGTTTCTACGATAACGCCTTCTACATAAACCTTATATGCCCCCAGGGCATAACTTAAAATCCTTGCCCTGAGGGTTCTGGGGGAGTGTCCTCCTCAAAAATATATTTTCTATCGAGATATCAATTACGTTGAACAAAATGGCTATCTCAAAATTTGGATTGGATGTGTTTGGGCGAATGATGGGCGTGAGGGGGGGGGGCTAGTTGCCCTTCAAATCACTTTTGACCCTTAAAAGGGCACTAGAACTCTCGATTTCCATTCGAATGGGCCCCCTTTGAAGTTTCTACGACGACCCCTTCCATATGAAGTGCCTTTGGGGAAATAATAATAATAATAATAAAACATTGGAGCCGTATGGCCTTTACTATAGGCAACGCTATAGCGTTGCCTCTGAAAATCTGTGCGGGTAAAAAATAATTCTAGTGTACACCTGAAACATGAACAGATGTTTTATCAGGAAGTTTGTCATACGTCTTTTATTTTTAAGGGTGGGGGGCATTGCCAGACAGGAGAACAAAAAAGTGGTTAAATGAAGGGGAAGTTTAGCTCTTTTGGATGGCTTTCTTCCTTCCTAATTCAACCTGGTCAGAGAGTTTTTTTTTACTGATTTACTCTAAATTAGTCAAACCCTTGATGTAAGTTTGCTTAACTTACGAATTGATAATCGTTGTTTATTCCTAAATACATTTTTTTCATTTTTGTTTTGAAAAAAGTTTATGTCTCATTTTTGGTGTTAGCATCAGGGAAAAGACGGCAAAAACCATGGCGAAAGAAGACAAAAATTTATGAAAAAAATATCTAAAATTTAAGGTAGCTTTATAAGTCATTTCATGGCACCACTTGTAATCTTAACAGTACAAAAAAGTTAAGAAATTAAAAACATTTTTTTTTAAATCAGTGGGGGTAAAAATAATTATAGTGTACAACTGAACAAGGACAAATGTTTTACCAGGAAGTTTGTCATACGTCTTTTATTTTTAAGGGCGGGGGACATTGTCAGATAGGAGAACAAAAATATAATTAAATGAAGAGGAAGTTCAGGTCTTTTGGATTACTTTCTTCCTTCCTAACTCATCCTGGCCATGAAGCTTTTTCACTGATTTACTCTAAAATCAGTTAAACTACTAATGTAAGTTTGCTTTACTTACAAATTGATACTCGTTGTTTATCCCTAAATACATTTTTAATACCTTGTCAATAAGGTATTTTGATTAAAATACCTTGTCTCATTTTTGGTGTTAGCATCAAGCAAAAGAAGGCAAAAACCATAGCAAAAAAATTACAAAACATATCTATAATTTAAGGTAGCTTTATAGGTAATTTCATGGCACCAGTTGTAATCTTAACAGTACAAAAAAAATTAAGAACTTCAAAACATTTTTTTTATAAGCCTGTAGGCGTAAAAAATGATTCTAGTGTGCAACTGAACAAGGACAAACGTTTTACCAGGAAGTTTGTCATACGTCTTTTATTTTTAAGGGCGGGGGGCATTGCCAGATAGGAGAACAAAAACGTACTTAAATGAAGAGGAAGTTTAACTCTTTTGGTTGGCTTTCTTTCTTCCTACTTCAACCTGGCCAGAGAGCTTTTTTACTGATTTACGCTAAAATCAGTTAAACTATTGGTGTAAGTTTGCTTGACTTACGAATCAACACACGATGCTTATTGCTAAATATATTTTTTTCATTTTTGTTTTGTAAAATGTTTATGTCTCATTTTTGGTGTTAGCATCAGGCACAAGAAGACAAAAACCAGGGCAAAAAAATGACAAAAAATTATGAAAAAATATCTATAATTTAAGGTAACTTTATAGGTATTGTCATGGCACCAGTTGTAATCTTAAAGGTAAAAAAAAGAACTTAAAAACCTTTTTTTTAAATCTGTAGGAGGGTAAAAAATGATTCTAGTGTACAACTGAACATGGACAGCGTTTTATCAGGAAGTTTGTGATACGTCTTTTATTTTTAAGGGAAGGGGGCATTCCCAGATCGAAGAATAAAAAAGTGGTCAAATTAAGAGGAAGTTTAGCTCTTTTGGTTGGCTTTCTTCCTTCCTAATTCAACCTGGCCAGAGAGCTTTTTTACTGATTTACACTAAAATCAGTTAAACTATTGGTGTAAGTTAGCTTGACTTACGAATCGACACACGTTGTTTATTCCTAAATACCTTTTGTATCATTTTTGTTTTGAAAAAAGTTTATGTCGTAATCAGTGAAAAAAAAGAGGCAAAAACTGACATGGCAAAAAATGACAAAAAACTACTCTACAATTTTGCTATACTCATATAGATAAAAAAAAAATATATGATATATGTGACCAAAGCTTTAGATAGTAAACCAGGGAGCATTTTACTGATTTTGATTTTCAAAAATGTGTACCCTCACGTCAAGTTTGTCTAATAATTATATACATTTGCCTAAGTTGAGAATTTGTCCTCGTTGTTCATTACTCTGTCTGTTTACAAATTTCATATTATTAACTTGGAATTTTCGTCCCAAAAAATTCGTTTGGCATTTTCAGAACAAGCAAGAGGAAAAAAAAAAACATACAAAAAGCCTGGTAAAAAACGAAACAATTCTTCTTCTCCTTCGATTCTTTAGAGACGTTAATGCATAATCTGGTAGTAGAAACTTAGGAGAGGGCTCAATGGATTGAAAATCGAAAGTTCTTATTTCCTTTTTAAGGGTCAAAACCTATCAGATTAAAGTAAAGTATATTCTTTCAATTGTGTCACAAACATACAAGATGATATAGCACAAATGGATTTCAAAAAATTCAAAAGTCTTGTATACGCAGGAGTGTTCACAGGAACAAAAACAGGAAAAAACATAGGAGCACAGGAAAGAAACAACACAGGAGGGAAGAAGCACAGGAACGAAAACATTAACGAACACAGGATCAAACACAGGAAGAAACACAAGAAAAGATGGCACTTACGTATTATACCGACCACACTGTTGTTTTTGTCTGTTTAGAACCGGCTTCTCTGTGTGCACTAAGAGATAATCAATTTAGCCTAAGTGAGATAAACTACTATGCACGTATATCTTAACTAAACATTTAATATATATAGTTGGTTAGGTATTTAATATAATGCGTTCTTTGCGGCCTGCTTTCCATAATTTTCTGTTGTAGTTTCCATTATTGTGTTTCTGAACTATTATATTTTCCTCATATTTTGGTATGTTTCATTGGGATTAACCTAAATTCACTTCTTGGGTGTGTGTGGTCGGTATAATACATAAGTACCGAAAAGATACATGAACAAAGGAAAACAAGCACGGAGGTTCCCTTCGGCTTTTCCACGAAAACAAAAAGAGGAACGAACACAGCATTGGTTGAATCAAGTTTCTGTTCATAGTCAGTAAAACTGGGGACAAAACGAGTCCAACAATTCGGACACTTGCAAGGGATAAAAAAAAAAAAAAAAGTCACGGACATTCGTAATGACGTCATGAAAAGACCGGACCGTCTATTGGAGCCAAGCAGTTTGTGGTAAATACGAGGGCAGTTCTCAGACCACTCAAGTCCACAGAACCATTATTTAGAGGTTTAGCCAAGAGCACGATCTTTTCCTGTGGGAAGTATTAAGAAGATAGCTGATTTTGCAGGGATTTAAATAATGGCGTTTCTCGTTTTCTTCTTTTGATTTAAATGTCGTCTTGTTTCCCACGGAAGTGATATTGTCTCTCCCGGGCGGCCCAATGGGTCAAGGTCTCTCGGCCTTTGTAATTCAATGATAATAATATT
The DNA here is from genome assembly GCA_027921565.1 of Artemia sinica. Taxonomy (NCBI): domain Eukaryota; kingdom Metazoa; phylum Arthropoda; class Branchiopoda; order Anostraca; family Artemiidae; genus Artemia; species Artemia sinica. The sequence continues at coordinate 43,774,633 of CM051272.1, read as the reverse complement.
ATTACTCATACTTATGTAGAGTAAATCACTTACTTAAATATAAGGCTTTCTTTTCTAATTCTTGGAGGGTTCCAAGGTCAATGAATTTGAACTTCTGAGCCTTTTCCTCAAGCTCTGAAAATTCAGTACTGTCCTTTATTCCGGTGTAATTAACTGATTTCCCATCCTCTGAAAGGAAACGACCCTTCAACCTGTAAGAAAAAACAACAAGCCTTAAGCTGATTTGTAGCCGTACATCGTTTAAGCATTTGTAAACATCTATCATATTCAATAAAGTAAAGAGCAATGTGGGCACAATGTATTATTATTATTATTTTTTTTTTTTTTTTAGACCAGGACACTTCGTATTAACAGAGTTGTCGTAGAAACTTCGAAAAGGGCTAATTTAATTGAAAATTAAATTAAAACTCCTCCCAAAGATTCAATTAAAACAAATCTGCGAGAAGCTATGGATTTAATAAATTTCCCAATAAAAGAGAGTCAAAGTACATTGCCTAGGAATAAAACTCCCAAGGATGACCAGCAAGGACAATATTATGATATAACTGTGTCCAAGGTCAAGCCTAAACAATGGACTTCATCGAGGGAAACACTAGTGCAAAGAATGCCCCATCCCCCTGAAGACATGGCATTTAAACAATGGAGAAACCCCGCAAAAAGTTTGATTCCTCTCAAAGCTCTCAAGAATCTGTCAAGTCTCCCGAGTTGAAAACTCAAAGCGAGGACTTAGAGAATAAACCTTCTATTTCCAGAGCAGTAGAAATTTACGAAGGAAGGGCAGGTGATACCTCAAAAACGTGAAGTGCTACCTCTAAAAGTTCTAATGCGGAATCATCGGAAACCAGTTCCGAAGAGTCTGACGGCGAATCAGACCATATGGTAGTTAAAGAAATAGGAAAATCAAAACCGACTTCAGCGGCCGCGCACGCGAAAGAAACAAAATTAAAAGAGCAAGAATTTTTGAAAAAACAATACAAAAAATTCGATCTTATATCCCTAGCAAAACCGAAAAAGCAAAAACCGCAAGAAACAGAAGAAAAAGTAACGACACAATCAGGCCGAACGGTTAAAAACCTGACAGATGGAAATACCCCTAATTAATGTAACGTCAAATGTTCTTGTCATAGGGAGGTTGTGTCCGCGGCCATCGACGGGTAAATTTTTCATTATTCGTCGAGGTTGGCGGATTTCAAATTCCTTATGAAAAATCAGCTTATGATCCATAGTAATAATTTTAGAAGGTATGCGAATAAATTAACCGTGTCAATATCAGTAAATGTAAAATAATACGAGTGATATCAAAACATTGGTGATCAATGAAAAAGGCCCAAAGTAGGAAGCTCGTGGTCGACTGACGATGACAAGTGGTGTCTAACCAGGTTTTGTGGGAAGCCTGGGGAGGAACTCAAAACCCAGGCAGCGTTTAATTTGTTGGGGGCGCGCTCGTCCTCAGATTTTCTATTAAAAATCGACCCATGTCCTAACAAAGATTGATATTATCCAAAACAAAAATTACCAGCGTAAAAGTGCATAATGATAAACTGATCATTTTCAGATCATGGCAACGGAATCAAAGCCTATCCGTAAGGCGATAATAGATACGGATTATTCTCAACCAATTTCTGGTGGAACATACTACTGACCGTATGTTTCGTATTCGCGATTTCCCTGACCATGAGAACCTTACTGACTTTTAATTTAAAAATCCTGAGACTAAGAAGGCAAAACCCAAAGGAAGAACATGGGGAAACGGCTGAAATGCAGAAGTTAAACCCGGAACCCCATGAGAACGTCTAAGCCAAGAAAAGGGAAGACATTAGAAAACGAGTGGGTATAGAGGCCTCCACTCGTCCTTGCTAAGTCTTGTTCCCTCATTGTAAGTGTCGTTTACGTAAAACCGTGCGGTGGCGACGCTGCAACATGCGTTTCTTAAACAGCACGGACGTGCGTGAACAATGAAGGCAAGAAATATATTGTAAACTGAGACCTCAATTTTAACAATGTAGAGTAACTTATGTTTAAAGGATTGTTTTAAATCTAAGGAAGAATTAAATAAGTGTTGAAGAATTAAATAAGTCTTGTATCGTCGTTTTTTTCAAAACAAATTAGAAGAAATCTCTGTTTTAGATTTCCCAACGAAAATAGTATATATTTGAAACTGACACGATAATGACATTGTTTTGTCAAAATCAAGTTATTTGTATCAATATCAATGTATTTGTTTAATATTGTCTTGTAGAGTAAAATTCACCATAACAGTAACCAATTATATTGCTTATTATGTATTATGACGACTCGTTTTAAAGAACGTGTGATTCTGCCTCGTTATTTTTATTACAGGAAGTGGAATGACATATTGGAAATCGATCATTACAATGCGTAGTCCAGTGCAGATACAACCTAGTAGCATCTATTTTCATCATACCTCAACCAACGAAGAGTACGCACCATAGACTCCAGGCAATTTTCGTCCTAGCTTCGTTTACGAAAATTACAGTAACCTTTTGATCGTTGTTTCCTCGACCACAAACCATATTAAGTATCGGGTAACACTATATTTGAATCTCAGTATCCAGTGCATTATTGAACTATATAAACACATAAATCCTGACAAACCCATCGACCAGTACAAGATATAAGTACATAAATATCACCCTTGATAATCCTTATAGACCCATGTACCATGTGACTGTATAGTTATGATATTTGGTGAACCCAAAGATTATTTATGTGTCGCAGATTCACGCATCGAATCCCTTCCGACCATTTCTCGGAATCTATCCTATCACCTCTATCAAATGCGAAAAGTTCATATCTCTGTTATCCCATAAATGTTACGAGAGAATTTCTCAAAAAAGGACCTGGAAACCAACCATTGAATTACAGAAACCGAAATTAACCCCAGTGACTAACCCCTCAATGACAATATACTCCTCCCACAAGTTAAAGACAATATGTTGAAGAAGTCACTAAAGTTTGATGTCGACCCATTCCAAATCCAAACATCAATTACCCTGTGATTAACCAAGGAATCACCGCAAAAGTTAATAGACGGAAGCCATACACTAACAATTTTATAAGAGAACTATAATCTCTAAGTGCAAAAACGAACAATTTTATACGAGAATTACATTCTCTATGTACTTTAAAATATCCCAAGAACGATATGCTGAGAAGAAAATCAACCCAATCCGGACTGCGTTGATAATAGATCAAGTCCCAAGTCCCAACAGTCCCAGTGTTCAACCCCTTAACGATAAGGCACCTTGTGAACTATCCAAAAACAGCAGGTGAGAATGAACTCTGATATCAAAATTCCGCACACCTGTACCTGGGAGCATCATTTCCCGTTTGACAATTAAAGAAAGCGTTTCGTCCAAGATGAACATAACCATGCTCGAACTGTTCTGCGAAGAAACCATATTGTAAGTGTTTTAAAATTTCTTGCCAAGACGAAAGGAGTGAAGGACCATAATTTATAATAGAAGGAGTGAGTACGCTAAGAGAAACGTAGGTGGTGAAATAGGTGTGAATTTAAACATGTCAAATTTTAATAATTTTGATAAAAAATAGATTTGAAAAAACAACTTTGATGACTTATTATCAGAATTATATAACGAACAAACCAAGTGAAAATGTTTTAATGATTACCAGTGAATGTAGTGAACACTTTAAATCGTTCATGTATATATATATATATATATATATATATATATATATATATATATATATATATATATATATATATATATATATATATATATATATATATATATATATATATATACATATATATATATATATATATATATATATATATATATATATATATATATATATATATATATATATATATATATATATATATATATATATATATGTATTGTTATTTACTTAGATAGAGTTAATGTAAAATCAATGTATTTCCCCATTAATTTAGCGTAGATAGGAAGCATAATTATCCTATTGTTAGCAACATAAAAAAAAAACTTGTAAAAGGTGAATTTTCAAAAATTCTTATAGTAAAAGTAAAATAGACCCAACCTTGTTGGAAATGTAAAAGTCATCAGTGTTAGATGTAGAAAAAAAATCTTTAGTATAGTAGCTAGGCTAGAACCATAGATAATTTCAGTCCGGTAGATGAACTTTAGAAAGGGATATATAATAAAATAAGAAAAGTAATAGAAAATTTTTTTAAGCACTCCTGATTAAGCTAAAATAAAAATATAAAATAATACAATGTCAATCAAAATTATGTAGAACAAATAGTTAATAAATAGTGAATATTTCAAAAACCTAAGGGCAAGCAAGTCCTAATGACGGGATGTCATTAAATAATGGGTAGATCAATGGGAAAATACTTACCCTGGCATGATTGGAAAAAAAGTAAACTTGACTTCAGTTTATTTCTAAGGGATTTGTATCGTCATGAATTTAAATCGTTTTGGGAAGAAGAATTTGGAGCACCATTTCAATTGTAAAAACATGAAGAGAGTATAGTTCTTGCGTCATCGTTGTGAGGATAATGGTAGTTATGATTATAAACCTACTGATTTTTATTTGACTGTTACAGAAAGTGAGTATTCGTATGAGAATATAGTGTGCGACATTAATTCAAATAATCAGATAGAAACAGGAGGATTTTACAATATGAATCATAATAGTATCATTGACTTCACAAAGAGATTTAATAAAAATAAAGTTACACTATATTGTGGAAAATGTGACCCTGACTTTGCACGCCAGGATCAGTACAAGTTGAATCCCAATGATTTGCCACCACTAATAATTGTCGACGACGATGATGACGATCTAAATGACTATTAAGAAGAAGAAGGAGAAATCTAAGCAATGAAGACAAAAAAATTTTTATAGAACATATATATTTTATAAATAAACAAATTTACATACGTTTTTAAAACACTTTATTCTTAGGGCACTGAAATCAATATTGTACAGGTCTGAGAGGGTATTTTCTACTAGAAAGTCATTCAAAAGAGGACTGTATACATAAATGTTGAGAAAGTAACTGAAAGTATAGTCGCGACGTCGAAAAATAAAATATAGTAATGCATGAAACCCACAGCTTTTGGTTCATAAATCTTGTACTCGCATCCGATTTTGAATAATTGTTTTCCCACTTCCTTCAAGGTAGTTTTTGATGTGCGGTGTGTAGAATGCATCTGGTAGACCATAAGGATCAAAAAATTTTATATTCTCCGCTGTTTGAAAGATGCATAGCCAATGACCTGTCTGCACAGTCGATGGACTACTGTTAACAATGATAATGGTTTTGTTAGCAGTATGAATATATTCAAGGAAATCTGAGGGTATACAATAGGATTTGTGTTTGGATATATAACAATCCATGTTAAAAACATCGATTATTTGATTGGTGTTCATGGTGCCAGGTCTAATAGAACATTGCCGTCGGGGGTAATTTCGCAATAGGTTTCAAATTGATTGAGTGAGATTAATGTTACACTCTCTGTCAATGGTTTGTCAAAGGTACACTCTAAACGTACAGTACCCGTTCGGACAATACTCATATCTTGAGTACCAGACGAGTCCAAAGCAATGATACCATGACTTTTTGCGAACATAGCATCGGTTATACCATTTTCATATAGTTGAGAATCTCGATCTAGGGCTTGCATTGTCAATTCATATAGGATCCTAGAAGATTTATCAAAGGATAAATTGTAGAGAGGAATTCCATTTACTTTACATACAAGAGAGGAAAGGCCAAACAGTTCAAATTCACGTGGAGAACTTGCCCACGATCCAATGGCACTGTCATTTTTTACAAAAGCCAAAGCAAGTTCTTAAGGAATTTCACCATTGATAAATGAAGAGTCGGTGTAGGTACTTGAACCAGTGGCAATATGACGCTGATTGGCGATTGTGTGAGGAACGAACAGTTTGATATTATTTCCAGAGGCTATTAGTTTTTCAATTGCCAAAGCAATAGAACTCATAACCTGTTGTTTTTGCAAGTCAAGTATTGCCGAGGTGAGATTGACATTGGCATCGGGTGCTGCATCACATGTTTTTCTCAAGATGAAATTGGACGGAGCGAGTTGTAACTTTATATCAATTTTAATATTGGGGGGCATCCATTGATATATATATTAAATATTTCATGATTAAATCTACTAACTAAATGATACTCCTTGCTCACTGCCCAAGTGAGTTCATCATCGGTATCAACATTTGATCTATAGTCATAGCCCATTGGCACACCTCTCAATTTCTTATTGGACATTGGAGTTATCAACATAAGTTGTATGTAACTTGCATAGTTTGATAGATGATTGCTTATGCTCACCGCTGTTCCATTTATCTAGGCACATATTTGTTTAAATAAATTGTGTAGAATGCCATTTTCATAGGATAATCCATCGACGGTGGAGGGAGGTAGATTGTCAGACTTTCCTCACCACAACTTTTAAATCAATAGACATGGATGATAAATCTATGAAGTAGTCTTCATTGGAATAAATTTGAAAATGTATGTTTTCAGATAGGGGTTGTTCTTAATACCCATGTTTTACACTGACATCCACGTTTCTGCGTTGAAAAGATTTAGAGATATGGTGACAGTGGGATGGGATTAATTGTGGGTTAGATATGCCATTTCAGTCTAGGAAAAGAAATCCTTTTTCGATCTGATTTTTTTCTTTTTCTTATTTCTTTTTGGTTTCTTTTTCTTATTCTTACTCTTCTTTGACAAGAGTGATGTCTTTCGTTTCTGACCTGAGTAGAGACTGATGAGTGATGAGAGGTTTCTCTCCTTTGAAATCCTTGCCCCCTTTGACATGATTTCAATCGCTCGCCAAGGGATCTTGCGCTAGACCTGAGATTTTGTGAAACACTTTCTTTAAAATCTTTACCAGGCCCCCAAACGTGTAGCGTAGAGGATGCGAAATCCACAGCAATTGGCGCAATATATTTTTTAGCCAGAGGTATTTCGGAGTGAAACAACTTAGCAAACCAACTGCCAAGACCATAGCCCGACATTGACGAATGGCCTTTATAATAGTCTATTCCATGAACCAATTGTCGTGGCTGGAGAGCAGTAACATAGCAATCAATATCAGGACATACAAACATATTTTTTCTATTAGCCATCATGTTGTTGTTGAATGGGTCGAAAATAACATGTAGTCACAGCCAAACCTTTTGTTATTGCCAGAGGATCACCTAATTCACTTCTTAGTGCTAACTGACAGAGTTCCAAATAGGAAATGTTTAAAGGAACATACTGAAGATACTTTATATTATAGGGATGAACATGCGCATGGGTGGTTTTTCGTTCAAGAACACGTAGGAGGGGAACATTTGAACTACCAACTCTAGATGTTTTCACAAAGGACGCATAAAGAAATATAAAAGAGTCCGAGCCGAAACCAGGTGGATAATCTGCAAAAATAACACGATTCATCCCAATGACAGTTCCAGCGTTTTCGCTACTCATCATATTCCGTTTAAGGCCAAGAACATCTTTCAGATTATCATTGAGATAAATCATTTCATTGCCAGCGGGTGAGCTAATGTAAATCCTACCTTGTTCCATTGAATAATTAAATTGGAATGTACCATTGTTACGAAAAGAGATTTTTCTATTAGTTGTACGACACAAATCAGTCATACTACCAAATTCTTTGTATTTTAGTGTGACATGGGGATATTCACTAGATTTAAGTGCTTCAACCCATTCATATTCGACAAAGAGTGACCAATCGAATACTATAACTTTTACCTCATACAAGCGATCTTTTCTCAGGATATCAGTTGTATTTCTGAGAATACAATCGACAAGAGCAGCTTCATACTTTCTATCATCGAATTTCATGGTGGGGGAGAGTTTCGTCCAAAAATCACTTGTTTTATTCAAATCATTGTAGGGAGGGTTTGAGACGTTGGACATAAACGTTACATAAAATTCATTGGGCATTGTGTATGTCCTCAACGGATGTCCACGAATCAAAATCAGAGTTTTATCCTAGCCAACAAACAAGCAACTGTCTCATGCCCCTGCCAGTACCAGTCTTTAGTATCTTTTCAATCTGATAGATCCCAGTGTTTTTAACTTTTCGTAATTCATAGTCATGACAACCGCCAAGAATCTCATCATCTTTCATGTCACGTAGACGATATGTTATATTTCCAAGAGTTTGGAGACTTTAAAAAGTTCAGTGGATCACAAGTAATTACCCTTTCCAAAAACATTAGTAGTTCGATTAATTCGAACAGTATCACAAACATTGGATTTCTTCTTTTTCTTCTAATCATCACCACCACCATTGGAATATTGTGTTAGAAAAGTTTCAAGTGTATTGATATCATGATGAACTTCCGTTAGGGTTGAGTTGGACAGGGATCGATGTGGACGTTGATTATAAATAAACATGATTTTATCAAAATCATGAATAAAAGCAGCAGTATTTTTCAATGTGCAATATCTTGAAATTAAAAGTGGAATTGTTCTTATCAATCGTTCGGCCAATGCTGCCTTTATTGGACTATGACTGTGATAGATGATTGTATTATATTTCAGTAGAACCTTCTTTACACTGGGATTAACAAATTCACTACCCCGATCCGTTTGAATCTTCTTATAGCAATCCCGTTCAAGAATGATTTCAAGAGCTTTAGCAACTTCATCACCTCTCTTTGACCGCAATGGAATGGCATATGCATAGCGACTAAAAACACTGATTGCAAGTAGAATTTACTTGTATGGATGATTGTGACGCAGTTGAATCTCATCTATAGTCAAAAGATCTGCTTGTAAAATTTGTAATGGGAAAAAGGCTTTAGTTCTTCGATAGTGACTACCATGAACTCTACGATTACGATGTAGAGTGTTACTTGATTCATTCTGTAGATACCGTGCCGCCAGATTCTTTTCAAGTACAGTGACTTGAGCAAGTGTGTTGGGTGAACTTAAAATTCCCACTTCACCAATATTCTCATTAAAATATTTCAATGCTTCAACCATTTTGAACGTAAACACGTAGTGAAGTGTCCACTGCCCATTTGCATATTAACAGGTGATGGTTAGGGAGATGTGGTGATATTAAGACGTCTTCGCTTGACTTCCCCCCCCCCACCCTTAACTCTTGTCAAATCATTTCCACTTGGCGTGCTAGTATTTTCCAAAACTGATTTAAAAACATCTTTTGATATTTGAACAAATTCCTTCATTCGCTTTAAAACATGTTTATTGGCAATAAGACTTTTGGGGAAGTAAGATAAGTTTAAAAATTCATGCTGATGACTGTCAAATTATACAAGTCTTTTACGTTTTGTGACCAAATCTGATAATAAATGAAGTAGAATATAGGTGTTGCCATGGACTATAACTTGATTTCCATTAACATCAATTTGAACATGTCCACTGTCATTGAGATATGTCAAGAGTCTTTAAGACTGTTCAAGATAGGAATGTGGCATTAGATCTGCAACACTTGTCATAACTTTAGACAAATCTTCTCTTCTTCTTCTTTTGGTATTGTTGTTGTTGTTATTGTTGTTGATGGTGGAGTCATTTCCTTTTTGTGATCAATGACATTTACATTTAGTGCTCTCTCACAATGTGGCTTATGTTTGTCGACTCAGCGAAGTGCATTTTGAAGCAGAATTAATTTTTCACCGTCGGCAATTGTCTCATTGTTAATGAATTTATTGAGACTGTCCTCGAAATGTTCCTTTGGCGAAAGGGCGAGTTCAATTGGAGTCGATTTATACGGTTTTGCCATTCTCTCTCTCTCTCTAGAGAAAACTGTTTACAAGTCCTGCAATGATTGGCAGTAAAAATGTAAAGAAGCTACCATCTTCTTGAAGAAGTCGTTTTCTTTTGAAATCGTTTCCTTTATTTTTTTCTTGCTGCTGCTGCTAGGGAACGTACAAGCGAGCAATGTTGCTTTATCTACTGCTTAACACCTTCTGGCAGTTGAACATTGCCTTCAGTTAAAATTAAACAAAGTTCTGATATGAGATTAAAGAATTCTCTGTCGACACCATGTTCGAGTATGGCCTTCCTAAGACGTGATTTTGAATTACCTAGGACGGTGAATAAATGTCGATGTTCATGTAGTTTCTTCAGTGTCATGATTGCAAATAACGACCTTTTCTACTGTTCATTTGCAGATATTCAGTAATTTAATTGTCAAAAATATTGGTGACTACACGTAAATCCTCGGGTGTGTTCTGATTCAGATCCAATAGAATAGAGCCATAGGGTTTGTTGGTAGCCTGATTGTAGGCCGAGAGTAGAAATTTTGGTTCACCCGGATACACCTGTCTGTTTAACGTCAAACATGATCACACATGATGGTGAATGATGTGAAGTTTGGATCGGCAACGATTCGAGCACATTCTTTTGGGTGAGTCACAACGTAACAACAACTTCGATTACGTACACTCTCACACATTTTACCGAAGGCTGAGTTCAAAATGAGTTTAAAGATTTGCTTTTCAACCTTCGTTTCCGCTACAGAACGTTTACCGACAAAAGTGTCAATAAACATTTTCAAACAGAGTTTCTGGTCAAACTGGAGGACTCTATGTATCCTTGTGAAATTGAATGTTGGCTACCATCAACCGCGAAAGAACGTAATATACAACGGTATTCTCTTTCGGATGAAGGTCAGCGATAAGTTTTTGTTTTGAAGATGTCCAGTCCACACCCCCAACCTCTACCATAGAAATATTGTATAGACTCAAAGAGCCCCTAGGCACCGGTTTGTTTATGCATGGGAAAACTAAATCCTTCACCGAGTCATGATGCTCCACCGGTATTTCAACGTCGATTTCAAAAAAACCATCCTTGCGATCCATTCTTCTCAACATTGGCAACGTTGGGGAAATTTGAAGCACGAGGATCGTTAAGCCAGTTGTAATTACCACACGGCAAAGAGGAGTTAGAAATTGCCGACGGATAAAGAGAGTTCATATCTAGGAAAACTGGATCCGACTTCACATTGGTGTCTTGTCCAGTCGGATCAGTTTTAAGGATGCGATCTCCATGAAAAAAAACACCCTCCCCTCATTGATCTCTCTACAAATAGATGCTGATCCACGCCGGTGATCAAGTCTATTTCCTCTTTACTGATTTTAAGAAAGTAAATCCATCACCAAATAAGGAGTGGAAAAATAATAACCCAAATCCAACAAGGTTGGATTTGGACCCTTTCCAATTGTGATAAATGTTTTTTTAGTGTATTTTTATTGAATAAAAAAAAGGTATTATTGTTTTGAATTTATTATGTTATAGTGCCTTTTTCTTGTTTTTATGTGTTAATAAACATGTAGTGTTTTTTTGTAGTGACGATTTTATTTGTAAATAAAAAACGTGCATTATTCTTTAAAAATGTTTTATTTTCTTCTTGTTCTCGAATCTGATTAGGAAAATTATTATTATTTATTCAAGGGACCGATGCAATCTACAGTCAGTTTTGTTTTGAAATTGATGCAAGGGGGACTATGTATCAATTTAAAAGTCATTTTAGGTCGTTTCTTTGCGCACCATCAATGTCTGGCAAAACGAAACTTTTACGAAACTAATTCAAAATCGTGATAAAATGTCTTTAGAAAATCCCCAAAAAATTACTATTGCTACAGTGTTTGGCAAGAATCCTATGATAGAATAAAAACTATGATAGAATAAAAACTATTGAATCTAACTCTTGGTAAATTATTGATGATCTGGCTGAATCCACTGAAAAATGGTTTCAGGAGATGATACAATTGTTCGCTGTCCGATCTCATCATCAACGGATCTTCATAAACCTTCGTAACCTGTATCTCTCGGCAGAACAAGTGTATAAGAACACTTGCTTTGAATTTCACCTACTATATCATCTTAAGTGTTGTTCGTGATTCCAGTTCCCTCATAACGTTAAACAGACAGGTGTATCCGGGTGAACCAAAATTTCTACTCTCGGCCTACAATCAGGCTACCAACAAACCCTATGGCTATATTCTATTGGATCTGAATCAGAACACACCCGAGGATTTACGTGTAGTCACCAATATTTTTGACAATTAAATTACTGAATATCTGCAAATGAACAGTAGAAAAGGTCGTTATTTGCAATCATGACACTGAAGAAACTACATGAAAATAAACATTTATTCACCGTCCTAGGCAATTCAAAATCACGTCTTAGGAAGGCCATACTCGAACATGGTGTCGACAGAGAATTCTTTAATCTCATATCAGAACTTTGTTTAATTTTAACTGAAGGCCAAGTTCAACTGCCAGAAGGTGTTAAGCAGCAGATAAAGTAACATCGTTCCCTTGTACGTTCCCTAGCAGCAGCAGTAAGAAAAATAAAGGAAACGATTTCAAAAGAAAACGACTTCTTCAAGAAGATGGTAGCTTCTTTACACTTTTCATGCCAATCATGACAGGACTTGTAATCAGTTTTCTCTAGAGAGAGAGAGAGAATGGCAAAACCGTAAAAATCGACTCCAATTGAACTCGCCCTTTCGCCAAAGGAACATTTCGAGGACAGTCTCAATAAATTCATTAATAATGAGACAATTGCCGACGGTGAAAAATTAATTCTGCTTCAAATGCACTTCTCCGAGTCGACAAACATAAACCATATCGTGAGAGAGCACTAAATGTAAATGTCATTGATCACAAAAAGGAAATGACTCCACCATCAACAACAATAACAACAACAACAATACCAAAGAAGAAGAAGAGAAGATTTGTCTAAAGTTATGACAAGTGTTGCAGATCTAATGCCACATTCCTATCGTGAACAGTCTTAAAGACTCTTGACTTATCTCAATGACAGTGGACATGTTCAAATTGATGCTAATGGAAATCAAGTTATAATCCATGGAAAGACCTATATTCTACTTGATTTATTATCAGATTTGGTCACAAAACGTAAAAGACTTGTATAATTTGACAGTCATCAGCATGAATTTTTAAACTTATCAAACTTCCCCGAACGTCTTATTGCCAATAAACATGTTTTAAAAACGATTGAAGGAATTTATTCAAATATCAAAAGATGTTTTTAAATCAGTTTCGGAAAATACTAGCACGCCAAGTGGAAATGATTTGACAAGAGTTATGGGTGGGGGGGGAAGTCAAGTGAAGACGTCTTAATATCACCACATCTCCCTAACCATCACCTGTTAATATGCAAATGGGAAGTGGACACTTCACTACGTGTTTACGTTCAAAATGGTTGAAGCATTGAAACATTTTAATGAGAATATTGGTGAAGTGGGAAGTTTAACTTCACCCAACACACTTGCTCAAGTCACTGTACTTGAAAAGAATCTGGCGGCACGGTATCTACAGAATGAATCAAGTAACACTCTACATCGTAATCGTAGAGTTCATGGTAGTCACTATCGAAGAACTAAAGCCTTTTTCCCATTACAAATTTTACAAGCAGATCTTTTGACTATAGATGAGATTCAACTGCGTCACAATCATCCATACAAGTAAATTCTACTTGCAATCAGTGGTTTTAGTCGCTATGCATATGCCATTCCACTGCGGTCAAAGAGAGGTGATGAAGTTGCTAAAGCTCTTGAAATCATTCTTGAACGGGATTGCTATAAGAAGATTCAAACGGATCGGGGTAGTGAATTTGTTAATCCCAGTGTAAAGAAGGTTCTATTGAAATATAATACAATCCTCTATCACAGTCATAGTCCAATAAAGGCAGCACTGGCCGAACGATTGATAAGAACTATTCAACTTTTAATTTCAAGATATTGCACATTGAAAAATACTGCTGCTTTTATTCATGATTTGGATAAAATCATGTTGATTTATAATCAACGTCCACATCAATCCCTGTCCAACTCAGCCCTAACGGAAGTTCATCATGATGTCAATACACTTGAAACTTTTCTAACACAATATTCCAATGGTGGTGGTGATGATTAGAAGAAAAAGAAGAAATCCAATGTTTGTGATACTGTTCGAATCAATCGAACTACTAACGTTTTTGGAAAGGGTAATTACTTGTGGTCCACTGAACTTTTTAAAATCTCCAAACTCTTGGAAATATAACATATCGTCTACGTGACATGAAAGATGGTGAGATTCTTGGCGGTTGTCATGACTATGAATTACAAAAAGTTAAAAACACTGGGATCTATCAGATTGAAAAGATATTAAAGACTGGTACTGGCAGGGGCATGAGACAGTTGCTTGTTCGTTGGCTAGGATAAAACTCTGATATTGATTCGTGGACATCCGTTGAGGACATACACAATGCCCAATGATTTTTATGTAACGTTTATGTCCAACGTCTCGAACCCTCCCTACAATGATTTGAATAAAACAAGTGATTTTTGGACGAAACTCTCCCCCACCATGAAATTCGATGATAGAAAGTATGAAGCTGCTCTTGTCGATTGTATTCTCAGAAATACATCTGATATCCTGAGAAAAGATCGCGTGTATGAGGTAAAAGTTATAGTATCCGATTGGTCACTCTTTGTGGAATATGAATGGGTTGAAGCACTTAAATCTAGTGAATATCCCCATGTCATACTAAAATACAAAGAATTTGGTAGTATGACTGATTTGTGTCGTACAACTAATAGAAAAATATCTTTTCGTAAGAATGGTACATTCCAATTTAATTATTCAATGGAACAAGGTAGGATTTACATTAGCTCACCCGCTGACAATGAAATGATTTATCTCAATAATAATCTGAAAGATGTTCTGGGCCTTAAACAGAATATGATCAGTGGCGAAAACGCTGGAACTGTCATTGGATGAATGGTGTTATTTTTGTAGATTATCCACCCGGTTTCGGCTCGGACTCTTTTATATTTCTTTATGCGTCCTTTGTGAAAACATCTAGAATTGGTAGTTCAAATGTTGCCCTCCTACATGTTCTTGAACGAAAAACCACCCATGCACATGTTCATCCCTATAATATAAAGTATCTTCAGTATGCTCCTGTAAACATTTCCTATTTGGAACTCTGTCAGTTAGCACTAAGAAGTGAATTAGGTGATCCTCTGGCAATAACAAAAGGTTTTGCTGTTACTACATGTTATTTTCGACCCATTCAACAACAACATGATGGCTAATAGAAAAAAATATATTTGTATGTCCTGATATTGATTGCTATGTTACTGCTCTCCAACCACGACAATTGGTTCATGGAATAGACTATTATAAAGGCCATTCGTCAATGTCGGGCTATGGTCTTGGTAGCTGGTTTGTTAAGTTGTTTCACT
Source organism: Artemia sinica (assembly GCA_027921565.1). Classification (NCBI taxonomy): domain Eukaryota; kingdom Metazoa; phylum Arthropoda; class Branchiopoda; order Anostraca; family Artemiidae; genus Artemia; species Artemia sinica. Next base: position 43,759,390 of record CM051272.1, on the reverse strand, counting down.
CCGCAATACCTCTGGCTAAAAAATATATTGGGCCGATTGCTGTGGATTTCGCATCCTCTACGCTACACGTTTGGGGGCCTGGTAAAGATTTTAAAGAAAGTGTTTCACAAAATCTCAGGTCCAGCGCAAGATCCCTTGGCGAGCGATAGAAATCATGACAAAGGGGGCAAGGATTTGAAAGGAGAGAAACCTCTCATCACTCATCAGTCTCTACTCAGGTCAGAAACGAAAGACGTCACTCTTGTCAAAGAAGAGTAAGAATAAGAAAAAGAAACCAAAAAGAAATAAGAAAAATAAAAAATTTAGATCGAAAAAGGATTTCTTTTGCTAGACTGAAATGGCATATCCAACCCACAATTAATCCCATCCCACTGTCACCACATCTCTAAATCTTTTCAACGCAGAAATGTTTATGTCAGTGTAAAACATGGATATTAAGAACAACCCCTCTCTGAAAACATCATTTACAAATTTATTCCAATGAAGACTACTTCATAGATTTATCATCCATGTCTATTGATTTAAAAGTTGTGGTGAGGAAAGTCTGACAATCTACCTCCCTCCACCGTCGATGGATATCCTATGAAAATGGTATTCTACACAATTTATTTAAACAAATATGTGTCTATATAAATGGAACATCGGTGAGCATAAGCAATCATCTATCAAACTATGCAAGTTACATACAATTTATGTTGATAACTTCAATGTCCAATAAGAAATTGAGAGGTCTGCCAATGGGCTATGACTATAGATCAAATGTTGATACTGATGATAAACTCACTTGGGCAGTGAGCAAGGAGTATCATTTAGTTAGTAGATTTAATCATGAAATATTTAATATACATCAATGGATGCCCCCCAATATTAAAATTGATATAAAGTTACAACTCGCTCCGTCCAATTTCATCTTGAGAAAAACATGTGATGCAGCACCCGATGCCAATGTCAATCTCACCTCGGCAATACTTCACGTGCAAAAACAACAGGTTTTGAGTTCTGTTGCTTTGGCAATTGAAAAACTAAGAGCCTCTGGAAATAATATCAAACTGCTCGTTCCTCACACAATCGCCAATCAACGTCATATTGCCACTGGTTCAAGTACCTACACCTATTCTTCATTTATCAATGGTGAAATTCCTTAAGAGCTTGCTTTGGCTTTTGTAAAAAATAACAGTGCCATAGGATCGTGGACAAGTTCTCCACATGAATTTGAACTGTTTGGCCTTTCCTCTCTTGTATGTAAAGTAAATGGAATTCCTCTCTACAATTTATCCTTTGATAAATCTAATAGGATCCTATATGAATTGACAATGCAAGCCCTAGATCGATATTCTCAACTATATGAAAATGGTATAACCGATGCTATGTTCGCAAAAAGTCATGGTATCATTGCTTTGGACTCGTCTGGTACTCAAGATATGAGTATTGTCCGAACGGGTACTGTACGTTTAGAGTGTACCTTTGACGAACCATTGACAGAGAATGTAACATTAATCTCACTCAATCAATTTGAAACCTATGAGAAATTACCCCCGACGGCAGTGTTCTATTAGACCTGGCACCATGAACACCAATCAAATAATCAATGTTTTTAACATGGATTGTTATATATCCAAACACAAATCCTATTGTATACCCTCAGATTTCCTTGAATATATTCATACTGCTAACAAAACCATCATCATTGTTAACAGTAGTCAATCGACTGTGCAGACAGGTCATTGGCTATGCATCTTTCAAACAGCGGAGAATATAAAATTTTTTGATCCTAATGGTCTACCAGATGCATTCTACACACCGCACATCAAAAACTACCTTGAAGGAAGTGGGAAAACAACTATTCAAAATCGGATGCGAGTACAAGATTTATGAACCAAAAGCTGTGATTTTCATGCATTACTATATTTCATTTTTCGACGTCGCGACTATACTTTCAGTGACTTTCTCAACATTTATGTATACAGTCCTCGTTTGAATGACTTTCTAGTAGAAAATACCCTCTCAGACCTGTACAATATTGATTTCAGTGCCCTAAGAATAAAGTGTTTTAAAAATGTATGTAAATTTGTTTATTTATAAAATATATATGTACTATAAAAAGTTTTTTGTCTTCATTGTTTAGATTTCTTCTTCTTCTTCTTCATAGTCATTTAGATCGTCATCATCGTCATCGACAATGATTAGAGGTGGCAGATCATTGGGATTCAACTTGTACTGATCCTGGCGTGCAAAGTCAGGGTTACATTTTCCACAATATAATGTAACTTTATTTTTATTAAATCTCTTTGTGAAGTCAATGATACTATTATGATTCATATTGTAAAATTCACCTGTTTCTATCTGATTATTTGAATTAATGTCGCACACTATATTCTCATACGAATACTCACTTTCTGTAACAGTCAAATAAAAATCAGTAGGTTTATAATCATTACTACCATTGTCCTCACAAAGATGACGCAAGAACTATACTCTCTTTATGTTTTTACAATTGAAATGGTGCTCCAAATTCTTCTTCCCAAAACGATTTAAATTCATGACGATACAAATCCCTTAGAAATAAACTGAAGTCACGTTTACTTTTTTTCCAATCGCGCCAGGGTAAGTATTTTCCCATTGATCACACTTATCAAAATGACAATTGGAGCATAGATATCCATTAGGATGAGAGTCACAAGTCTCTTCAAGACAGGTATTACAGTCCTTAATTTGTACAGCATATCCTTTATGCAATTTACACGGATTGCATAATCTACACTTCACTATAGTCCTCAACTGTAGTACAGTTCTCGCATAATGACCAGCTGCCCAATGTATATAAACATATTAAAGATGTATGGAACATTTTTTTCGATGGTACCCGTCTCACTGCCAAAAAGAAACTGTCCCGCAATAAATAAAAAACAGTCTTCTAGGAGGAGGAGGACTAATCAAGTGACGTCACAAAAACTTATTTCTTATTGTTTTAAAAAATGAATTTCTAGGTAGTGGTTAAAAGCAGAATCATAATGTCATTTTGTTTCGTTTCAATTAATACATCAATAAATTGAGTAAATGCATTTGATTCACAACGCATAAGCTTCATACAATAGTCCAAAGATGGGGAATCAGTTCCCATTATATTGTTAAGCATATCTAGAGAAAATATTTTCCGTTGAAGAGATGGTTCCAGAAAGTCATCATCTAAAACTAAAAATTTTTCCAATTTTACTAGATTCCGTAAGATCTTCTGTTTCTCAAATCCAATAATTTTCGTTCTTGATACTCCCACTATCAACTATAGACTAAACTATCAATTGCAAGTTTCTACTTTGAGCACACTCTCAATACGTATTGGTCACCCCACTAGCGAGAGTGGAGTAAACGATCAACTAGAGTATCTAATCAAAAAAAATCATTATAAAAAGAAAAAACGTTTTTATTGACAGAAATATAACAAAATAATATATTTTCACTCCTCTTCCCGTTAGGTGAGTCAATCCATTTTCCTCAATGTACATCATGATAGCATTCAACCCATGTTGTAGTCGCGATATATACATTATATTCACTTTTGCGGCGAAACTTAATTGTTCATCTGACTTAAATTTGCTCTATGACATAACGTATCTGCCAAACATCTCATCCCACTCAAATGTTGGTCGAGAATCCTTTCCAGTTTCAACTGCCACATTGGAAGCCCTTGTCTTCAAAACATCACTGTTAGCTCCTTCGAGGTGTAATAGTTTAGAACTACTCATTTTCAAAATATTTGAATGTTTTTTTTCCAATTTGAAACAATGTAAACTAATCATATTCAATTTATTGACTGGAATACTAGCTCAGTATCAAGTGTTTTATATCCACGCTCAATGCCGGAGTAAAAGCGTCAACGCCTATGATCATGCTACAATGAAGAATCATGCCTAACATCATAACATCCATATCAGGCTAAAAAACCATTAAAATAAAAATCCATATATCCATACAAAAACATGAAATAAAACACCAACCATACAACAAGACATATAATCAACCATTATGTAACACACATAATCAACCATACACCAATAAACAAAACCATCCCTACAATAAAATCCATACATCATGCAAAAAAAACATCAGATATAACAACAATACAATGAACAATAAAAATCCATATACATAAAACATCCATACAATGCAAAATTAAATAAAACACTGATACAATAAACAATAAAACATCCATACATATAAAACATTGTTGTTATCTGTATGACACCTTTCATTGACACAGTAATTTCCTACCTGCCCCGTCTCTATCATTAATATAACACTACTAATACCTCTGATAGAAACTGTGAGATTACCATTTTTCGCCATCTGATAATCCCCATGCCTATTCAATACCAGAATATAATTTGCACTTTACTGAAAACTAAATACGTTTTAAATGTTTTCACTTTTTTACTTTCATACATAAGAAAACATCAAACCTTTAGGGAATAAATATCAGTATATGTCAATTAAACTGACAATCCACGGTCATTTGTTTTTGTTTTTTCTTAGTAAAGCGCAAATTATGTTTTGGTATTGAGAAGGCATGGAAGTTATCAACCCTACTTATCTTGACTTTGGTTCGTTTTGAGTTTTACTCGGTTATTTATTGTAATTCCTGTTTGTTTTGAGTTTCATTTATTTATTGATAGTGATTTGTGGTCGTTTTACGCTTGGAAGATTATTTGATTTAATTTCTCCTAATTTTTGGCTTAATGGTGCTCTTTACATTTCTTTGAAGAACTTGTTTTGTGGAAAAAGTTTTTTAAATTAATCATGTACAAGGCTGTACCCGACGGGGGGGGGAGGGTTGTAGGGGCTTTGAACCCCCACCCGAAACGTTTGTCCGACTCGTAAAAACATAGCAAAAATGAATATAAATGAATATATGACAATAAAAAATATAACAAATGAATATAAAATGAATATAACAGTTTTTTTGTAAACCCCCACCCCGAAAAATTCTTTTGTACCCCCCCCTCCCTCCCGCCGAAAAGATCCTGGATACCACTCTGATAATCTATAAAATATCTTATTACACATACAAACAAAAACGCACATACCACAACCAATACACATCTTGGGTTCCTTTGGGAAGAAGACGAACATGACCAATTCCAAACCACGATGCAATGGATGGTGGGCTGTTCTGTGTCTGCCTGGCTGTATCTGCACAATTCTTCTTCTATTTCATCTTTATGTTCTATTTTCACTGATCTTTATTATGTTATTATTATACCAACAGCAGAACCTGTCGGAAGACAGGGGAAAAAAAAAAAAAAAAAACGCAGCCTAACATATATTGTTTTCCGAGGACTCGATATTTACAAAAAGTACACGGGTTCCGGTGATCCCCTCCCCCGGAAATGTCCCCCCTTCATTTCCCCCCGCTGAAATTCCCCCCCTTCCCTCTCGAAAATAATCGCCACCGGAAACTACCCTTGCCTCAGACTTATTTGCATCGGATGTGGCCCATGGCTCGAAAATTGTTGCAAAATTCTTCTCTTTCTCGGCGGCCTAAAATGTAAGAGCGAGTGGATAACACTTTTTAATTGCCAAGTAAATAGTTCGTTATGCACGGTAATGCATATACGGTTAAATTCTACACTTTAAAACTAATATTTCTTGCAATAAGCCTCAGGTACTCCAGCGTCCCGACGTTCCTGTAGTATTCCATCTGTCGTAGGATTCTGGCATTTAAATCCACATACTTTTTCTTAATTGGTTCACTGGATTGTCCTGAATTTGCTCGAATCACAACCACCCTGTTAAGTGCTTGTTCGCGCTTGAGGATGCCCAAGAACTTCCAAAGGCTAGGGTGATGAGCCGAAACTGAAGACTGCAATCTTCTATGATAACCCTCAACATTGTTGGTTGTCCTGGGGAGTTCATCTTTCGCTCTGTCGAACATATTCCAGACACGGGGCGGAAAGTTGCAAGGTACTCTCCTACTTCCACGCGTTCTACCGATGTAGTTATCTTCAAAGTAGGTGATGATCGGCCCAAACACATTGTCAGTAAACTTTGCTACGACAGCTGTGGTTGAAAAGAAGTCAAAATATGGCCGAGTGTGTAACTGTCCCAAGCTCTGAGTATGTTGCAGAAATAGTTGGAAGAAATCGTAAGACGCTTATCTTCAGATATGTTCACCAGAGACTAGGTTAGAAACTGATGCAGGTTTCAAGCGTCTCGGTTACTTTCCTCTTCATCTGGTTGCAGAGTTCCTGTACTTGAAAGTTAGACTGGTTAGGAGCATGTGAATGTTCGTTCAAACGCCCAACCAAAGCACCATCCTTCACCTTGATCTTTGCCTTACACTCGCCTTGCCTTTCCTTCGTCTGTCGTCTAAACTCGCATTTGAAACTGACCACTCCAGCCACTAAGTCTTTCTGTTTCGTGTAAACGAACCCTTCGAAGGCAATCTTGTACACTCGACGCTGATTTGAAATATTCCATTATTTTACTAACCTTTACGTACTTCTGATGTGACACGAAAAAAAGTAACTGACCCAGCATGGTACAGCTCGGGAGCCTAAATAGCTTTCGAATGAAATAATCCGGGCTGGTTAACTGTTATGACATATTAATTATGGGATTTAATTAAGATGCTTAAGAGATTAAATTGAGAAATTTCAATTTCAGTCTCAAGGTCTCACGAACCTTGTGGAGCTAGGAGGGTCGGAATCTCCTACGGGGGAAATTTCCGGGGAATCTCCTCGGGAGGAAAATTTTCAGGGGAGGGTGAATCTTCTACGGGGGGAAATATCCGGGGGGAGGGAATTTTCCCGGGGGAAATCTCCTAGACCCAAAGTGCACACCTATATAGATTAGATTTCCAACGAGCCCCTAAACAGCTCTATAAGATATTCCAGTAACCTTCTAGGAATGGTACATAAAAAAGGGGGGAGGATGTACTAACCAAGCTAAAACAGGATTCTTCAAATTTGAAGGTATACGGCTGAAAACACTCGATAAAGGCTTTTCGACGATGTTGATTCCGATACCATAATTTTATTTCGAAATTTCACTCCGAAACCGTTTTCGATGGTTTTCTAACTGTTTTTAAAAATTTACAAAAATTCGTTTCGTAATTAATTTTACATTTAAGTTTAACATGGATAATAGTTACCATTCCTGAATTAATATTTTATAGATTCTTTTACATTTAAAATTTGTTTTAAATGCTTTTTTAATTTTTGATTACAACGGGGAGTTTTTTCATAGTTACAGCTACTGCTGCAACCATAAACAAACCTTGCTTGTTGGAATGCCTTTAGGTCCCCTTCTATAGCGTCAAGATTGTTTCCAGAACTAAGTCTTATCGACATGAATCAGCTGGAAATGGCTTTTTTCTCACTTGTCAGTTTTTTTTAAACGCTTTTTTCAATTTTTGGTTACTATGGGCCGTGGTTCGTCTTTTACTAGGTTGCAGCTGCTGCTACCAATATTGTCCATTATATAGGTAGATTATCACTGATCAGCCAGGAATTGGTCAATGGCACCGATTCACAAAAATGTAAGGTGGGGGGGGGGAGGATTTTTTAATAAAGATAAAAAAAATCATTGAGCAAATATACCTAAAACAGGAGGTAACCATAGTTCTTAATCCTCTTCATTACCAGCTACCACAACAAGGGAGCCAGTGCCAGCAAGGATGGCCATGATCAGATTGAGAGGCCACATTAGCTATATAACCATAATCGCTGTGTACGCTCCGATAAGGAAGAGCAGTGACGCGGCCACAAATGCCTTTTATTATGAACTACAAAGGATCATCGACAAGACACCAAGGCGTGATATACTCTTTGTCGCTTGAGACTGGAACGCCCGGCTTGGCAGAGTAGACCCCGACACAGCAGCAGTTATTGGCCACCACACCTTTGGTAACAGATGCATCAATGGAGAAAGGCTCTTCCACAGCTAGTCAGATACAAAAACCTATGCGTCACACTCTTTTTGAGCACAAGAGACTCCACCTCGTTACATGGCGTTCGAACGACGGCGTAACAACAGCTCAGATCGACAACATCTTAGTCAGCAGAAGATGGAGGAGCTTCTGCATAGATGCCCGGGTATACGGAGCAGCAGACACGGGTCTTTAAATCGATCTGATCACTATCTCCTCACTTGCAAAGTCTGTCATTGCCTTAGTAGGCAGAACCGACAGAAGGCAGGGAAGCGCTTCGATGTGTCGAAACTAAGATGCCCAGAAATTAAAGCCGACTTCGAGTTAAAGCTAAGCAACCGGTTCGAAGCCTTGAACCGTCTTTCACACGTCGACGAAGAATGGACGCAGATAAAAATTGCGACACAAGACGCAGCTGAGGAGGTGCTTGGTCACACAAAACGAAAACAGCGAGCCTGGATCTCTGACCACACCATAAAACTAGTCGAGAAGAAGCGACCCCTCGTGGGAGGTGCAAAAGAACCCTTAAAAGTAGCCCGCAAAGCAGTTAAACAGTCACTGAAACGGGACAGAGAAAAGTACTGGTCAGATCTGGCGAATGAATTGGAACAAGCGTCCAAGAACCAGAACAGCAGGAAATGTTCAAACTCCTGAAAGGAGCGACAAGAAAAGCTCCTGTAGCGGTTAACACGCTGAAAGATAAGTCTGGAGAACTCATCCGAACAGAGGAAGGACGCATGGAACGCTGGCGAGAGTATTTTTCTGAGCTACTGAACACTGTCAAATCCCCGTGCGATCTATCTGCCTTCTCGAGTGCTGATAGAGAGCCCTACACGATAAACCTCGATCTGCCAAGTATTGAGGACGTACAAAGAGAGCTGAAGTGCATGAAAAACAATAAAACTCCAGGAGAGGATGGGATCCCTCACCAACTCTACTATGCCGCCTAACTGACCTGTTTGTCCAGGTATGGACGACGAAGACCTTTCCAAAAGACTGGGAAGTATCAGTCCTCGTTCCGCTATACAAAAAATGGAGATAAGGCCATTTGCGGAAACTATAGAGGTATCTCCCTGATCGACCATGCCATGAAGATCTTCTGCGTCATTCTTTTGAATCGATTTAAAGACGCACGTGACAAGTTAACCTGTCCTGAACAAGCAGGCTTCAGACCAGCCTCATATCAGCTTCAGACCAGATTCACCTCATCCTTCAGCAGTACAGCAGGTTTTGTCTACCCCCTCCCATTGCCTTCATTGACTTTGTAGCTGCCTTCGATTCCCTCATCAGAGAGGAGCTATGGAGAATTATGGCTGAAGACGGTGCGCCACAAGAGCTCATTGAGATACTCCGAAGTGCATATAAGGACACTGAGACTTGCATCAGTGTTTCCGGCAATGACACCCCTAGGTTTCCAGTGGAGTTTGGGGTAAAGCAGGGATGCTCCCTTTCACCAATATTATTCAACTACGCGATAGACTGGATCATGAATAATGCAATGAGAAACCACAGCGGAATAGTCTTCGTATTAATAGCTGGTTTCCTCCAGTCCCTGACAGATCTGGACTTCGCAGACGACGTTGTTGAGCTCGAAATAACCGCCAACAGCTTACAAGGCATGATCGAAGATACCTCTGAGTTCTCAAAGCGCATCGGACTGGCCATCAGTGGCGCAAAGACTTAAGTATTGTTTTCAACCAACCTGCTCCTTGCCAGGTTACCCTCGATGGAGAGCCAATAGAAAACGCCGAGGAATTCATGTATCTTGGCTTTATCATAACACCAGATGGCAGAGTTGAAAGGGATACCTCTGCCCTCATAGCAAAAGCCCGAGGAGTCTTTACTAGTGTGAAAAAAGCACTATAGACCAGACGGGAAATCTCAACCAAAACAAAAGTCAGAATCTATGTTGCAACTGTTCGACCAGTACTACTTTATGTTTGCGAGACATGGCCGATCAAGGCTGAAAACGCGAGAACTTTGGACGTGTTCGACCACCACTATCTTCGTTATATCCTCCGCATTAAGGGACGGGACAGGATTTCCAATAGTGAAGTAAAGAGTTGCTGTGGCCAATCAGAAGAGCTATCACTTATCATTAGAAGACGTCACCTGAAGCTCCTCGTTCACACATTGCGCCGTCCCAAAGGCACGATATGTCAAGACGTCCTTGTCTGCGAACCAACCCCCTCCTGGAAACGTAAACCAGGAGGACAAAAGAAGAACCTGTGGCAAAAAATCAAGGAGGACCTGGAACCGTGGGGAGGATTCAGGAGACTCGGTCGGAGATGGGACAAAGAGTGGCTGAAGATCGCCAGAGAAGCTGCAGCCAACAGGTCCAAGTGGTCGTCGGAAGTCATCCCAAGATCCCTTGGTGCCGGGCAGGATAGTTCATTGTCTGGTTCCTGCCAAAAGTAAGTAAGCAACCACGATTTACTAGGCTGCAGCTACCGCTGTAAAAATGATTAAAATTATTTCCTAATCTTTTTTTTAGTTACAAAAGGCACTGTATGTAGCAATTTCCTTTAAGATGAGCCATTAAACAGCTCTTGACGATGTTCAAGTGCCCGCTAGCTGCGGAGAAGGCGAAACGGGAAAAAAGGATTTCGATGCAGAGCATCGTAATTGCAGTCACTTTCCTTGTTTTCCAAGATAATAGATTTTCATAGTAATTCAAGCAAAGGAACTGTAAGTTTAATTTATAGGGATTTCGAACATGACGGCTCTAATGGTGTACTTTGTGTTTCGATCTGACAACATTTTTAAGAGTTTAGGAGTTCAATACTATTAAATAGCTGTGAAAAACCAAGACAAATAAAAACAATCAGTTAGCCAGTCTTGCTGCTTTAATACAGCACATAGCTAGACTAGGATTTAGCTATGAAATAGAAATAAGAAGGGTGTTTTTCAAAGTGTAAGGAGGGGGGGGGGCAATTCACAAGACACTGCTTTGTTTGTGTTTACCAACAATAAATAGGCTCAAATGCCGGGGAATAGAAATCCAAAGATAGATAATCAATCCTTTCTGATATAAGACCTTAACGAGGAGGTTTAGACCCCCTCCTCGATCTGGAATAAAACCTCTATAGTATGCAGATCAAACAGTCCCGCATGAGGCTAATGCCACAAGAGTTCCATCTTCATTCATAAATCGTCAGCTGATACTGACATGAATGCTGAGTGATAACCAATATTAATATTGATAAAAACGCAATTGAACTATCAATAGTAGTTTCACAACAAGAGGACAACCACTGACACACAGGCAATAACACAACAGCGATCATGTCATGACATTTTGGCTAACAGACAAGTACCAAACATGTTCAGAAATACAAACCATTGTTCCACTTTTTTTAAAATAGGACATCTTTTAACATTCATTTTCGCTACAATTTAATCTTCATCAAGAATAATAAGTAAGGTAAAATAAATTCTTCAACAAAACATTACACAGCATATACAAATTCAACAACACTGATCCGCACATTGGCTCTATGGCCTGTAAAGGAGCATGTGAATTTGCTGTGGAGCATATGCATTTTGTGAAGGAGTAAAGTGAATAGGGTCTTAACCAAACAGAATGAATTAATGGTAACGCCCGTCAAAGAAACTTTTAATTTAATTTGATAAAGTTGAAATTTAAGTCACATGTTTTCGATTTTTCTGCGATAAGTTCGTAGCTGCTTCTGTCAAGCTTTTGGCTTTTCTGAAAATTAAAACTGTTTGCATTTTATTATTTTGGCTTTATTGTCATAACTTATGTTCCTGGCCTCCCCCATGCCACTCAGCGTGACCCCAGGTGGCGATAGGGGAACTCCCTACAGATATGTAGGGTACCTCCATAGGAGGCACGGACCAAGGGGGGACCTTTTCCCTGGGGGTCCATAATAGAAACTGAGGCACCCTCACCCAGGGTCATAAATAAAGGCGGAGGAAGAAGAAGGCCCCTCAAATGAACACTCAAAAGGGCCCACTGGTTTGTCCACAAGTCCCATGAGTTATAAACCTTCTCCCAGTAATGGGTTAAGTTGCATGTTGATACAGAATACCATCGCAGGAGGATCCTCTATAGGAGGACAACTGGGGCAGGGCGTAAGATCCAGATCTATGGACAACAGCCTCTGCAAAGGGCTGCCTCAACCCTTCCGGGGTACCTGCAAGACTGGGGACCTTGCGGTCATTTATACGAGGAATTCATAGCTTAGTAAACGACACAGCACTCGCACGGGATTCTGACTAATGGACAATTCTTCGGGGCTTGGTATGTTTTGAAGGGCGTCTTCGGGCTGTGTTTATATATTATGGGCTGCCTCCCCGTAGTAGCATAATATTTGCAGGAATGAATATATAATGAGTCGGAGGTAATAGGCTTGAGATTGTCTGTGCAGGATTTCGACTCTTGTTGATAGAGGAGCATCGCCAAGTGCTGAAAACCATGTTGTGACGAAGATGGGCCAAGGATTGCACAAAGTCTCCATTCATGGAGGTCCCAGGGACTTTTTGCTGTCCGGTTCTAAGCCGACTTAAGCACTTCGGTGTAGACTTGAGAAGATATGTGGTCCCCGTCCTGCACCGGCATCCGGGATCATTGCTTTTCCTGAGGCGAACAATGATTTAAACAAAATGAAAATTGGAACTTGGAATGTTACGACGTTAAAAAATGACCATCATATCGGCATTTTGACTGACGAATTCAGACGATTTGAACTGGACTTACTAGGAGTTTCAGAAACTCATATCCCAGGGATAGGAAGCATGAAATTAGGAGATATAGAATTTGTTTACTCAGGCAGGAAGGATGGGGTACATAGAAAGGGAGTAGAGCTCATGATGAATAAGGAAGCTGCTAAGTCTTGTTTGGGCTGGGAAGGTATTAATAATAGAATACTAATTGCTCATTTTATGACTAAAAAGTTCAGGGTATCAGTTATAGTAGTATATGCCCCTGTAGAACCAACTGACGGAGATACTAGTGACTCAGATGAATTGTACTTACAGTTACAGGAGCAAATAGACAGGTCCCCGGTAGAAATATGATGTTTTTACTTGGAGATTTTAACTCTCAGGTTGGTAGAAATAGGGATAGATGGTATCCTTGCCTAAGTAAATTTGGTGTAGGAAAAAGAAAACAGTAATGGATACAGATTTTGCAATTTTGTAGGTATAACAATCTATTTATAACCAATGAACCAATGTTTGGTCATAAAATGGCTCATAAGTTAGCATGGTATTAACGTGATGATAAGACAGTAAACCTTATTGATTATGTTATAGTAAACCGAAGACTGGCAGGATCAATACAAGATACTAGGGTATATAGGAGTGCTGTTATTGATGTTAAACCACCATCTAGTAGTGTCAAGGGTTAATTTAAAGCTGAAATATCGGACGGTTAACTACCTCCCGGGAAGTTATGATGCTGGTAGACTCCAGAATGAGAATTCGAGAAAACTTTCCAGGAACACTGGAATACTAAACTTGAGAGTTTAAAATTTGATAATGTGGAAGATGGTTGGAATAATTTTAGAAAAATAATTTGTGAAGTTTCTGAAGGTGTCTTAGGGAAGAAAGCTAGAACTAAAGCTAAGAATATTAGTGAAAAGCTTTATGTTTAATAGAAAGGAGAAAGGACTTGTACAATAATTATCTGAGTGATAGATCATATGAAAACAAAAGGAATATTAAGAAAGTGGAAAAAGCATTAAAATACGAACTAAGGAGGTGTGAAGTAGAGGTCATAGATAAAATTGCCGAGGATCTGGAAGATGCAGCTAGACGGCATAGTAGTAAAATATTGTACTGGCATGTTAATAAATTGAGAGGGAGTAGTCAATCCGGACTTGACCCAGTTAAAGATAGGAATGGGGCCATAATTAGCGATAAGGAAAAAACTAAAGAGAGACGGGCCGAGCATTTTGAGAATTTGCTTAACCGACATAGAGTTGCAGGACAAGATATAGAGGAAAATGAAAAAGTTTGTGATACCTTGGATGTGAAGAAAGATTTGTTTTGTGAGGAGGAATTAGCGACAGTACTAAAAGGATTAAAAAATAATAAGGCTCCAGGTGCCGATAGGGTGGTAAATGAGTTTCTTAAATATGGTGGCTCTGAGGTTAGAAATAAGTTAATGAAGATTATGAATATGATTTTTTAAAAAGGGGAAGTACCTCACGATTTCAGGAAAACCTTAATTAAGCCACTTTATAAGAAAGGTGATAAAAGCGAGTGTGGTAATTATCCAGGGGCCGTAGACAAAGTTTTAAGAGAAGAACAGTGCGGTTTTAGAAAAGGTAGAGGATGTGTCGACCAAATTTTCACTCTTCGGCTAATAATAGAGAAGTGCCTGAGTTGTCAAACACCTATGGTCCTCAGTTTTATAGATTATGAGTAAGCGTTCGATTCTGTTGACAGAAGAGCTTTAGTAAAGGTTTTATTCTTGTACGGTATACCAGACAAATACATTAAAGTGATTAGTGCTATGTACGAGAATAACACTGCTGCGGTTAAGGTAGGAAATGAGGTTAGCAGCTGGTTTTGTATTAAATCAGGAGTTAAGCAGGGTTGTGTTCTATCCCCCTTTATATGGGTTAATTAAAAAAACTTTTCCCACAAAATAAGTTTTTCAAAGAAAAGTAAAGAACTCCATTGAACAAAAAATGAGCAAAAATAAAATCAAATAATCTACCAAGCGCGAAACTACCACAAATCAGCATCGATAAATAAATGAAACCCAAAACGAACAGAAATTACAATAAACAACAGAATCAAACTCAGACCGAACAGAAATTAACATAAGTTGGACGCAAAAACCCTTTGCCTTCCCAAGGCCAGAACAAAATTTGCACTTTACTGAAAAAATATAAATGTTTTTACTTTTATAACTTTAATAAATCACATAATATTAACATTTTGATTACTAAATATCAGTATATGTATATTACACTGACAATGCACATTCATTTGTATTTTTTCAGTAAAGTGCAAATTTTGTTCTGGCCTTGGGAAGGCAAGGGGGTTTTGCGCCCAACTTATGTTAATTTCTGTTCGTTTTGAGTTTGACTCGGTTATTTATTGTAATTTCTGTTCGTTTTGGTTTTCATTTATTAATCGATGCTGATTTGTAGTAGTTTCACGCTTGGTAGATTATTTGATTTTATTTTTGCTCATTTTTTGTTTAATGGAGTTCTTTACTTTTCTTTGAAAAATTTATTTTATGGAAAAAGTTTTTTTTTAATTAATTTCTGTTCGTTTTATATTGACATAGTCTTTTCAGGGAAAAAACAATACATAGTAAATTGCGCCAACATTGTTCTTATATGCACTCAGGGCATAACTTAAAACCCTTGCCCCGAGGGTTGTGGGGGAGTGTCCTCGTCAAAAAAATATTTTCTATCTGGAAATCAACTACGCTGAACAAAATGACTGTTTCAAAATTTTTATTGGATGTGTTTGGGGGAATGATGGGCGTGGGGGAGGGGGGGGGGCTAGTTGCCCCAAAATCACTTTCAAATATTAAAAAGGGCACTAGTCCTTTGAATTTCCAATCGAATGAGATATTTTGAAGTTTAAACGACAACGCCTTCTTTAAAAACCTTATATGACCCCAGGGCATAACTTAAAACCCTTGCCCTGAGGGATGTGGGGGAGTGTCCTCCTCAAAAACATATTTTCTATCTGGTAATCAACTAGGCTGAACAAAATGGCTATCACAAAATTTTGGTTGGATGTGTTTGGGAGAATGATAGGCGTGAGGGGGGCTTGTTGCCCCCCAATCACTTTCGACTATTAAAAAGGGTACTAGCCCTTCGAATTTCAAATCGAATGAGCCTGTTTTGAAGTTTCTACGACAACGCCTTCAATAAAAACCTTATATGCCCCCGGGCATAACTTAAAACCCTTGCCCTGAGGGTTGTGGGGGAGTGTCCTCCTCAAAAATATATTTTCTATTGCCATCTCAACTATTTGAATGGCCATCTCAAAATTTTGATTGGATGTGTTCTGGGGAATGATGGGCGTGGGGGGGGGGGGGGCTAGTACAATCACTTGCGACTATTAAAAAGGGCACTAGAACTCTCAATTTCCAATCGAATGAGCCCCTTTTGAAGTTTCTACGACGACCACTTCCATATGAAGTGCCCAGCTCTAAAGGAAAAAAATAATAAATAGTACATTGTGCCAACATCGTTCTTAAAAGCCCTCAGGGCATAACTTAAAACCCTTACCCTGAGGTATGTGGGGGATTGTCCTCCTCAAAAACATATTTTCTATCTGGAAATCAACTACGCTGAACAAAATGGCTATTTCAAAATTTTGATTGGATGTGTTTGGGGAAAGATGGGCGTGGGGAGGGCTAGTTGCCCTCCAATCCCTTTCGACTATTAAAAAGGGTACTAGCCCTTTCGAATTTCCAATCGAATAAGCCTGTTTTGAAGTTTCTACGACAACGCCTTCTATAAAAACCTTATATGCCCCCAGGGCATAACTTAAAACCCTTGCCCTGAGGGTTGTGGGGGAGTGTCCTCCTCAAAAACACATTTTCTATCTGGAAATAAACTACACTGAACAGAATGGCTGTCTCGAAATTTTGATTAGATGTGTTTGGGGGAATGATGGGCGTGGGGGGGGGCTAGTTGCCCTCCAATCACTTTCGACTATTAAAAAGGGCCCTAGAACTCTCGATTTCCAATCGAATGAGCCCCTTTTGAAGTCTCTACGACGACGCCTTCCATATGAAGTGCCGTGCTCTAAATTAAAAAAATAATATATGGTACATTGTGTCAACATTGTTCTTATATGCCCTCAGGGCATAACTTAAAACCGTTGCCCTGAGGGTTGTGGGGGAGTGTCCTCCTCAAAAACATATTTTCTATGTGGAAATCAACTACGCTGAACAAAATGGCTATCTCAAAATTTTGACTGGATGTAGTTGGGGGAATGAAGGGCGTGGGGGAAGGCTAGTTGCCCTCTAATCACTTTCGACTATTAAACAGGGTACTAGCCACTCCAATTTCTAATCGAATGAGCCCTTTTCGAAGTTTCTACGACAACTCCTTCAACACGAAGTACCCGGGTATGGAAAAAAAAAACAAAAAAACATTGTCCCCACATCGTTCTTTACTTAGGCAGCGCTAGTGCGCTGCCTATGATTATTTTGATGGACTTTGTCTTCAGGAGCACAGGTAAGGCAATGGCAGACCGCGGAATATAATAGGGAGGAAAAAGTCTCCTGGACTTATATTATGCTGATGATTTAAGCATCCTAGATGAAAGTGTGAGCAAAATGAATGAAGTTTAGAGGTTTTGTGAGTTCAGGGTGCTAGAATAGGTTTGAAAATTAATGTTAAGAAGACTAAGTCACTAAGGCTAGGATTATGTGAAGATGAAAAGGTGACGTTGGGTAATGAAAAGACTGATCAGGTGGGCAGCTTCACTTACCTTGGTAGTATTATTATTAAAGATGATAGGAGCAGTGAAGATGTTAAAAGTAGAATAGCCAAGGCTCAGGGTGTTTTTTCACAGTTAAAAAAAGTTTGGAAGAATAGGAAGATAAGTCTGCAAACCAATATTGGAATATTAGAAGCTACATTGATGACAGTGGTCAAATATGGCTCTGAAGCATGGGCGCTCAGAAAAGCGGATGAAGATTTGCTAGATGTTTCCCAGAGAAATTGCTTAAGGATTGTTCGGGGTACCGGCTGACTGACCGTATTTCAAACAATAGGCTATACGAAAAATGTGGTTCAATACCACTCTCTAGGGCTATAATGAAACAATGGTTGAGGTGGCTAGGGCACGTTGTGCGGATGAAAGATGACAGATAGCCGAAGATTGTTTTTTTCGGCCAACCGTCTAGGGCTAAACGGAAAGCAGGTCGTCCTCGTCTGGGTGGGAGGACGTCATAAAGAAAGATTTAAAGGAGACGGGAACTTCGTGGGCGGATGTAAAAAGGGAGGCTTTAAATAGATTGAGATGGAGGAGGAGCGTGTGTAGCTGTGTTGGCCTCAGGCGGCTTGGTGCTGTGGTGAGTTGTTAGTAGTAGTAGTAGAATTTGACACAATGAGTGGAAATTGAGTCGAGTGGCAGAACCCCTCCCTCCCACCTCACGTTTGGTATGGCCCTGAATATAATATTTTAGACTAAAAAAAACAAAAACAATCAAAAAACACAGAACTATACAAAAAAAGAACGTGAAGAGCAACACCGAGACTTATGATACCTTGCAATAAATGGTATTTTTGAAAACTCGGCAGCATCAAAAGCTTAACCCAACTACTAATTTTAATTTGTTTAGTTAATTTGATCATAGCAATTCAAGCAAGGCTCACTTTTAAATAATTTACATTTTCAGGTAAGTTTATCAAAGCATTATTATAATTAAGTTAGAATTTACCGCTAAAAATGGAAGGTTGAGGGAATGGTAGCCCCCTCCAACCCATATTTGGAATAGCCTTAAATATAATAAAAGGAACAGAATTATACAAAAAAAGTGAAAAGTGAAGAGCAATATTGAAACTTATGACGCATTGCCATAAATGGTAGTTTTGAAAAATCAGTATAATCAAAAGCTAAACACAATTACTACCGTAAAATTACCATACCCTAATTTTACCCTAATTTTAATTTGCTTAGTTAGATCGATTATAGCAATTCAAGTGAGGCTCACTCTTAAATTATTTAACTTTTCTATCAGTATCCTTGATATTGTTCATATTAGACAATCTTGAGAATCTGAGAGACAATTAGGGAACCTAAAAAGGGCTGGTTGCCCTTCGATCACTTTTCAACATCCCCCTCAATATGCCCTAGAAGTTTCAACTTAATACTCTCAGCCGTTCCTGAGGTCTTGCTGATGCGTCCATTTGACACCTAGCATGCACACAGTGCAAATGGATTTTGTTCAGGATAACTCTGATACCCCAGGAGTTGTGGGGGGAGGGTTATATTATCCCCAAAGGTATAGTTGTTTGGTGTTCAGCAAAATGGTTATCTTAAAATTTTGACCGGATGTCTTTGGGGGGAGGACACCTAAAAAGAGCGTAGGAGGGGCTGGACCACCTTTGTTTTCCATAAACACTCACAACCAGCATTTTTTTTTTTTTTTTACCAATAAGACAAGATTCATCACGAATGTCCCCTTATGTGTCTACACTTTTTGGCCATTATAGCTATTTAAATAGTTACAAAAATTTCACTCACTTCAAGAAAGACTGTTGTAGCTCTTTTGACAAAGACACAGCATCGACCAAGCCACTTGAATTATCAGCATTTCCTCCTTCATTCAAAACTATCAAATCAGTTTTGGCATCAAGGGACATCAGTGTATAATTGTACAGCTTTTGAAACCCACCGAATATTCCGGCCATTGCCACAGAAATTACAATTGCCAATACAACTACTGATATTCCAACAATTTTGGATCTGGCTGACCACATAGGTATTAGTGCTAGAAGAAGTGATATTAATCAATCGCTTACAACCATTCTTTTATCCTATTAGCAACTTATCAAGCTCTAACAGTGAACTTTGAACCAGGATTCTAGCCCCCCTCCTCTCTTCTTTTTGTTACCTATAGCCTTTTACTTGACTTCCCTGGGTATAGTTGTTGTATACAAATGCTACTCTAAGGCCCTCCAATGAAGTTATACCACGTCATGTGTCCTGACTACTATTTTTCAGTGAATTTCTTGGATTTCTATAGCCTAAAATAATGCCCCTGGCCTCAAAATCGTGAATACTACTGAAAATCACTTCACTTGGTTATTCCTCGATCCTTTCTTTAGAGCTTTCCTTTACTTTCATGGTTGCCATTGGTATTACCATTTTGTTATTCGAACGGCCCTTGTCTTTAAAAGAAGGGCCCTTTCATATTTTCATTCCAAGTAAATTTTTGGGGAATTTTCTTTCCTGGTGTCTTTGCCTAGCAAAATGACCGCTTTAAAAATTTTTCGTAATCTTCTTCCGCTCTCTTTTCTTGCTACTATCAATAACACTAATTTTAAATACCATTTTTGCTTATTGAAATTTCCATATTCTGGTGCTTTATTAAATTACATTGAAATATTGTAATCTTTAAAATTTCAAAATTAGAGTCATTAGACAAGTTGGACGGATTTTCAATCTACATTTGTGTTAATTATAATACTTTAATATTTCTGCTGATGATGAAGACTGACTGTGTCTTCGAAATATCCAAAACTTTGGCATTTGTTTTTCACTGTCTGATAAAAGGACTTATCCCTATTGAAACTCATTATTGTTTCGTCATAGAAAGCCAGTGTGGTCTTGAGACAAAAATTCAACGTACTTGTTAAATATAGCGACCAGACCCAAGAAGCGAAATTAGAAAACAATTTTTACTTCATAATATGCAGAATAATTGTAGCTAACATATTTTGCATGCAGACCCGCTATACTTTATCCCCGAACCCCTCCCCCTAATGTTCAAATATATAGCCCAAATTATATATTTCCCATCTATTCTCCCAATCTGCTCCAAATGCAGATCTCTTGCTTCAACCCGTGTGCCTGTTAATTGAAGCACTGTGACGAAACAAGAACCGAAAAAACAATTGACGGGTGACAGAATGCACAGGACTTATTTAATTTGGGTTATATATTTGTACATTAGCGGGGGGGGGGGGTAAAGTATAGCGGGTCTGCATGCAAAATGTGTTAGCTACAATTATTCTGCATATTATAAAGTAAGAATTGTTTTCTAACTTCATGCTGTCCAAATACTGGTGTGGTCACTATAATTAGTAAGCACACGTTCAATTTTAAATATGAAAATCAAGAAATCATTCTAAGTCTTAAGTTTTTTTGCAGGGATTTTTATAGCCTACCTTATTAACCATTGTTACAAGAATATTCTACAAGAATTGTCATGTCTCCAGCTTTAAAAGTTTAGTTCTTCATTCACTGTACATATAAACACAGATGCATACTGTAAATCAGAGGCAACGCTATAGCGTTGCCTATAGTAGAGGTCATGCGGCTTATGGCCTTTGTATAAATTAAATAAAAAAACAAGTTTTTTAAGCTGAAAGTAAGAAGCGAAATTAAAACTTAAAATGAACAGAAATTATTCCGAGTCAAACTTTAGCGTAAAGAGCGATGCGTTGAGGAGGGGACAGCCCCTTTCATATCCGTATATGAAAGGGGCTTCGTTTTAAGTTTTAATGTCGCTCCTTACTTTCAGTTTAAAAAACCTGTTTTTTTAATTTAATTTCTGATCGTTTTTTAGTTAATGCAGCTTTTATTTTGGCTCACCGTCATTGAATAAGTAAACAAAATTTGCATAAAAATTTTACTTTTCTTTTGCTAAATGGATGTCTCTAAATTTGGTTATGACGTAATTTACAAATTAACTTACGAAACTAACTTCTATATTCGTATATTTTTCTTCTGGCAAAAAAATACAAAGTTGCAGATTTTTGCAGATATGAGCTTGAAACCTACGTAATAGGGTTTTCTGACACGCTGAATCTGACTGTGTGATTTTCATTAAAATTATTTCACTTGTAGGTGATGTTTCCCCCTCTTTACAAAATCGGGTAAATTTTCTCAGGCTCGTAGCCTTTGATGAGTAATACTAAACTGAATAAAATTTATATATTTAGAATAGAAATTATAAACCCATTATTTTGATACATTTATTGACATCAAAAATCCGTTTTTAAAAGTTGTGATTACTATTGAGCCGTATCGCTTGTTTTTTTATTGTTTTTTTTATTACGTGTATGTTATTACGTATATGGGGGGTTCTTCCCTTAGTCAATACAACGCTCTTTACGTTAAAAGTTAAAAAAATTTAATTCACAAACCCCTGAATCACAAAGGCCGTTTAATTAGAATAGATAGCTCTTTTGAAAGCACTAAAAAAAACTGTAGCGTAAAGAGCGAGGTATTGACTTGGGGGAGAACCCCCTCATATACGTTATAATTTCTGTTCGTTTTAATTTCTAATGTTGCTTCTTACTTTCAGTTGAAAAAAACTTGTTTTTTTTTTTAATTTAATTTCTGATCGTTTTTTAAATAATGCTTGGAAATCCGGCGCCCCCTTCATAGAAATATCCCTTACCCCAAAGAAACATCCTCCACAGGAATTCTCCCGAGTAACCCCCTCCTCCAGCCCCCCCCCCTCCAGAAAAAATCCTTCCTGAAAATGTCTGTATACTTCCCAATAACCAATAAATAATGCTGGCAAGTCCGGCGCCTCCTTCATGGCAATTTCCCTTCCCCCATGAAAACTTCCTTCATGGACAGATCCTCCAACATAACCCCCGACACCCCCCCCCCACTACCAGAAAAAAAAACTCCTGAAAACTTCTGTATACTTCCCAATAACCAATACTATATGTTAACATTGGGTAAAGTTCATAACTTTTAGCCCTCCCTCCGGGGACTTCGGGGGATTAAGTCATCCTAAAATACATAGTTATCATATTTTCGACCATGCTAAACAAAATGGCTATCTCAAAATTTTGACCGGGTGACTTTGGGAAAAAATGAGTGTGGAAGGGGGCCTAGTTCCCTCCATTTTTTTGGTCACTTAAAAGGCCACTAGAACTTTTAATTTCCGTTCCAATGATCCCTCCCACGATATTCTAGGACCACTGGGTCGATACGATCACCCCTGGAAAAAAAAAAGAAAGAAAAAAAAAAAAAAAACACGCATCCATGATCTTTCTTCTGGCAAAAAATGCAAAATTCCACATTTTTGTAGATAGGAGCTTGAAACCTCTACAGTAGGGTTCTCTGATACGCTGAATATGATGGTGTGATTTTCATTAAGGTTATATAACTTTTAGGGGGTCTTTCCCCCTTTTTTGAAAATCAGCCAAATTTTCTCAGGCGCGTAACTTTTGATAGGTAGCACTAAACTTGATGAAACTTATATATTTGAAATTAGCATTGAAATCTGATTCTTTTGATGTATCTATTGGTATCAAAAACCCGTTTTCTAGAGTTTCGGTTACCATTGAGCCGGGTCGCTCCTTACTAACAGTTCGTTACCACGAACTGTTTGATAGACTACCTGAAGAGTCTATTCACGGAGTTTTTGCTATCTCAATCTACTTGCTTTAATCACTACGATCGGCAAGTCAACTTCAAAAATGTGCTTTTACACATTTGTGTTGCATAAAATTGCACAAAAATGTGGCTTAGGTCTTCAGCTTTTCTGACTCATCTTTTTGGGAAAAGGTTTTCTTGATTTTTTACAGGAACTATTATAGTTTCTAGATTATTTACATAAGTGCCATGTTTCTAGCTTGAACAGTTCACCTATTTATTCATTGGAAACATATATGGGTAAATGATTGGGGATTACATTGTTGTAATGACTTCTACCCAGAGTTGCCACCACAGTCAGTTCCTAAAGTGCTACCATTGACCAAATTTGCGTACTACACAGCGATTTCTGGTGCTAAAGTAAAAAAAAATTACTGTAATAGTACTAAAACAGCATCTTTTGGCTACAGATGGCAACCCTGAGCACATGCTACAGTGCTACACATGATGAAATAGTGCTAAAATAGCACTTTCGTGCTACAAGGGGCAACCCTGCTTCCCAACCCTAGATTTTCTCCTCTGTTCCCATCTGATTTTGCATTGTATTTTACCTATTTTAACGGAGCACAGTTATCTGATTAAAATACAAAATAGCAATCACTTTCCTGTTGGCTTACAAAGGGATTGCAACTCCACAGCCAACGGTTTGAAGTCAGTCAAATAAAAATTTTATACTGATCCATGGAAGAATCTTTTATTTATTAATTGATAGATTCAAAAAACGATGAATTAAAGATTAAAGAATAGATTAAAGACGATGAAAACAAAATTAAAAAGCCTGACTAGTCAAAAAAATTCAGTTCCGTTGACTATAGCCATATTTGAGTAAAACTATCATTTATTTTAAGGGAGTAATTGATCTATAAACCTCTTGGAATTTTTATATTTTATGCATATGGCATAATTATTTTATTTTAGGTATAGTCCACCTTTTATTAAGGGCATTCAACCCTTCTTCCATGTCCTGTTTTGACACCCAGCCCCCAAGACATCGAATCAGAATTTCCGCATTGTCATTTTCTTGGAAAAGTCGAAAGGCCTAATAAATATGCCTTCAGGGATGCCATGACCCCCATAACCCCTAGGGCCAACGTAATAAATTATGTCAATTGCCAGTTCTTTATAAGATAGTTTTATCACGGAGAAGAGGGGCACAAGTTTGATTTTCTTGAGTGCCCAATTGGCTGGAAACTTTCAAGGATTGTTCACTGCGGCAAGAAGATAATACCTTTTGATGCGAGATGGAGGGTCTAAGGAGTTCTGGGAATGGGCCGAAAAATATTTGTCTCTGATCAGTTTAAAACTTGGAGCTGTGAATTCTTGGGCAAAGAGGAACCTAGTGCACAATCAATTGTTTGGGGTAGTGGCTTCCCAAAAATAACTTTTTCACCAATTGGCTCATGACTTGTGCCAGAATAAAAGGGGTGCGGGAACCTTATTACAGGGCGAAGAAAAGCAAAAAATATGTTCTTCCAGAAATAGGGCCCTGCAAAGGGCAAATAAACTTTTCCCTAAACAGATTGAAACTTCAAACAACAATTTCTTGGGTCAAGAGGATTGTAATGTACGAAAAAAAAAAATCTGGTCTGACAAAAAGTCATACTTTAACATGAAGAGCATGGTATTGAGGAGGGTAATCCCTCTTAGGTATGGAATAACTACTGTTCGTTTAAGTTTTAATGTTGCTCCTTACTTTCAGTTGAAATGACTTATTTTCTTATTTAATTTCTGATTGTGTTTTAAATAATGTCGGGAAATCTGGCTCCCTCCATGGGAAATTCTCCCCAGACAATGCCATCCTTGGTAAAAATCCAGGGAGAATTTCTTTAAGTGAAGTTCCTCCCAGATAAAATACCCCTCCCCCGCAAAATCCCCCATCCCGGGTAATTCTATCGTTGCTGAAAATTATCCCCGGAAAATTTCTTGTAGACAATTCTGCCTGAAAAATTTCATTTGAAAAAAAAAACTAATTTCTGATCGCTTTTCATATCATGCCAGAATGTCTCCCCCTCCGAGGAAATTTTCGCCGGAAATCCCCTCACCCCCAGTGGAAAGTTGTTCCCGCAGAAAATTCCCCCATGGAGAATTTCTTTCGCAGATTTCCCCCATGGAGAATTTCTCCTGAGTGATTCCCACATAGAGAATTTCTCCGCGAAGCGTTCACCTCTCCCCGATGGAAAAATCCTCCAGACAAATCCAGCCTTACTAAAAATTTCTCTGGATTATCCTCACATGTAAAATCGAATCACCAAAGGCAAAGTAAGGCAAATAAAATCCGGAATCATCCGGGAAGTCTCCCCTCCCCACAGAAAATTTTCACCGTGGAAAAACCCAAGCAGAAAATCCCCGCTTAAAAAATGTCTGTATACCTCACAATAACAAATACTCCAGATAAACAATGGGCAAATTTCCTAACTTAAATCTCTTTAAACAGGAACAGTGGAGTTCATATTATCCTGAAAGGCATAGTTATTGGACCTTTTAACTATGTTGAACAAAATTCTTATGTCAAAATTTTGATCAGACGACTTCATAATCTTTCTTTTGGAAAAAATACAAACTTTGCCACTTTGTATATTAATTGAAAAAACTTTTTCCACAAAATAAGTTAAAAAAAAAAGCAAAGAACTCAATTAAAACAAAAATGAAATAAGAAAATAGAATCAAATAATCTATAGAGCATACAACTACAGCAAATCAGTATAAATAAATAAATGAAACCCAAAACGAACTGAAATTAAAATAAATAACAGAATCAAACTCAAAACGAACAGAAATTAAAATAAATAATAGTCAGACTCAAAATGAGCAGAAATAAATATGAGTAGGGTTCAAAACCCCTATGCTTTCTAAAAGCCAGAATATAATTTTTACTTAACTGAAACAAATTCAAATGAATGTGTATTGTCATTTTAATATAGGCCAACATATGCTGATATATATTCCTTAAAATCTTAATTAATTTTTGATTTCTTAAAGTTATAAAAGTAAAAACATTTAAAAGAATTTTTTAGAAAAGGCCCTCTCCTCTCCTCAGTACCTCGCTCTTTACCCTAAAGTTTAACCGTTTGTTCCAATTTCTTAAGGACAGCTTCTGAAAACCAGGGGCCTTTCCATTAGAATAGGAAGCCTTTTTAAAAATGCTAAGAATTTTAGTGTAAAGAGCAAGGTATTGAGGAAAAGGGCAACTCCTTCATATAGGGAATAATTTCTGGTCATTTTGAGTTTTGATGTTGCTCCTTACTTTCAGTTGAAATAACTTGTTTTTTAAATTTAACTTATCTGAAGGCTCAATGAGAGCTAGGAAATTTTGGCATTGAAATGCACCCTTTGAGGCATCTGCCTCCCTCCTTAACTAAAAGAATCTCATTATAGAAGTTTAAGTCTCTTTAAAACTTATGTAATATATCCCTACAGATAGTATTTGTTATTGGGAAACTTAAAGACATTTTCGCGAGGGAATTTTCTGGAGGGGGGATATTGTCTGGGAGAATTTCAGCGGGAGAAAATTTTTGGGAAGCATTTCCTGCCCGCAGGGATCAAATTGTCTGGCAACATTCTTCCGTGGAAAAATGTGGGTAATGTCAACAAGGGTGCTACAAGATGACACCTCTGTTCTTATTGAATGTTTTTGGCGTTTATTTTAATCCTTTATTGACGTGAAGTGATTTTCCTAACAATGCAATGGTCTATTATTGATAAGGGGTGGTAAATTGTTGTGCAGGGAGGGGATTAAGATACCAAAGGATTACGTTTCAGTGGCATAGTTTTTCTGAACCTTGGATGAAAGCTAAACGAGTTTTTGGGACTTCTTGTCTAATTCTTCTTAGTTACCACGTATATTTTCAGTTTACGCCTTTATTATAGGTCCTGGGGCAGGGAAGGGGGTAATAGTGTCCTAGTATTGGTCACTTAAACTTATAATTTCTGTTCCAATGAGCCCTCTCCCTATCTTCTAGGACCCTTGGTTTGATATAATTACAACTGAGCAATACTTAGGTCATTGAAACTTACTCATTTTGTTATCCTACCACCCTCTAGACAAAGATCTACTTCCTCTCCTTAATAATAGATCACCCTATTATGAGACACATCACTTCGGTTGAATAAAGCATTAAAGTAAACGCTAGAAATACTTCTGTGCAAGAAGAAGGGAGGTCACCTTGCAGCATTTTTGTGGACATGAACCACATTTTTTCACAGGGAAATCTTGCCAGACAATTTGACCCCTGTTAAAAATTTTCCCTTGACAATTCCGAGGTAATTTTCTCTCCATACTTAAAATTGCATTCAAAGAGGAAGAAACATAAATAAAAATAACTGTGCAAAACAATTCAGGGTAATCAGATCTTCAGCGGGGATCCCAAAAAGTTTTTCCCCACTGAAAATTCTCCAGCAAAGTGTCCGTATAATTTCCAATAACAAATACTATCTGCCAGCAATGGACGAATTATAAAGCTCAAAAAGGCACTTAAAAATGGGGATCTCTGATTATTTTGTACTTAAAGAGGGAGAGAGATGCCTCAAAGCGTGCATTTTAATGCCAAAATATCCCAGCTCTCATTGAGCTTTCATATAAATACTTAATTAGTTCTAAAGGAGAGACGAGGGGAGGTTGTATAATGAAGAACCGGGAACAACCTTATAAAACAAAGTTGCAAAAAAATTGAAGACTTATAGTTGTTACTTTTCTTATATGTATTTTTGTTTGCAAATAATTATAAATTTTGTTTATAGAGCGTGCCAACATTTATTTTAGCTATACCAATTACGAATAGACATTATATTTTTTATTATAATATAAGCAGATCGATTCATTTCAGTTTTACTGAAAGAATACCTTCCTTTCTGTTCAAATTTGCCCTTGTTTTACCTGTGATAGCCATAGTTCAAGTTGAGTAAAAGGAAGAACAGTCTGTTTGACCCAGGGACTCAGGGATACAGGTTTTAAACTGATCAGATACAAAAAACTCATCCTTCCTTAGGGCAGCCATGAAAACCCCCTCCCAATAAAATTGTGATCATCTGTTGGCTCAAGAAATGATCTATGAAAGTTTCAAGCCTTTACTATGTTTGTCTCTTTACTATGTAACCAGTTTGTGAACAATGGCCATATGGCATAACTCAGAGTCTGGGGCTTCAAAGGTCATGTCATCTTTGGGGGACATATTTCTTGGTAGCCACGTTAAACAGGTAAATAATAAGGAGTAGAACGTCCAACAGTATCTATTTTTTTTTTATTCTGTTTACTTATTCTGTATTCGATTCGATATGTTTTTTTTTCGTGTTCTGGAGGACTGGAGTGGAGTTGTCACACCAGAGTAAAACAAATGCTAAATAAAATGATTTACTTGCTTATCAGAGGCAACACTGTAGCGTTACCTATACTAAAGGCCATACGGCTCCAATGTTATATTATTTACTTATTATTATATTTTTCCCCCAGAGGCACTTCATATGGAAGAGATCGTCATATAAACTTAAAGGGGGCTCATTCGACTGGAAATTGAGAGTTCTAATGCCCTTTTTAAGAGTAAAAAGTGATCAGAGGGCAACAAGCCCCTCCGAAGCCCTTTTTTCCCAAATGCATCCGATAAAATTTTGAGATAGCCATTTTGTTAAAAATAGTTCATAACAAAAACTCCGGTGTCAACACAAACTCCAGAGGCCCGGGGGCAGGCGTTGTAATTTATGCCCTGGGGGCATATTTGGTTCTTATGGAAGAAATGCTCGTGTAACCTTCAAGAGGACTCATTTGATTGGAAATTGAAAGTTCTGGCTCACTTTTTAAGAGTCAAAAGATATTGGAGGGTAACCAGGTCCCCCACGCCTTTTTTCCCAAACGCATCTGATAAAAATCTCGAGATAGCCATTTTCTTAAAAATAGTTCAGAGATCATATAATATAAGGGATGCTCGTATAAACTTCAAAGAGGGCCCATTTGATTGGAAATTGAATGTTCTTGTTCACTTTTAAGAGTTAACAGAGATCAGAGGGCACCAAGCCCCCCCCCCCTCCACGCCCTTTTTCCTCAACCAGATCCGATAAAAACTTTTAGATAGCCATTTTTTAAAAAATAGTTCAAAAACAATATAACGAAAAACTCCGGAGTCAACACAGCCCCCCAGAGCCCGAGGGCAGGCGTTGTAAGTTATGCCCTGTGGGAATATATGGTTCTTATGGAAGGGATGCTCGTAAAAACTTCAGAGAGGGCTCATTTGATTGGAAATTATAAGTTCTAGTTCAGTTCTTGAGAGTCAAAAGGGATCCGAGGGCAAATAGCCCCCCCCCCCAGCACCTTCTTTTTCCAAACCCATCTAGCCTCCCCTCGCCCATGTTTCCCCAAATGCATCCGATAAAATTTTGAGATAGTCATTTTGTTAAAAATTCTTCAAAAGTCAGGTAACAAACACTCACGTGTTGACCAGGCATTGTAAATTAAGCCCTGGGGCATATATGGTTCTTATGAAAGGGATGCTTGCATAAACTTCAGAGAGGGCTCATTTGATTGGAAATTGAAAGTTTGAGTTCAATTTTTGAGAGTCAAAAGTGTTCCGAGGGCAACCAGCCCCCCCCCACAAGCCTTCTTTTACCAAACCCATCTGATGAAAATTTTGAGAGAGACATTTTGTTAAAAATAGTTCAAAAGTCGGATAAGAAGAAGTATGGTGTCAATACAACCCCCCAGGGCCCGGGGGAAGGCGTTCTAAGGTATGCCCTGAAGGCACGTATGGTTCTTATGAAAGAGAAGTTCGTATAAACTTCATAGAGGGCTCATTTGATTAGAAATTGAAAGTTCTAGTTCACTTTTTAAGAGTCAAGAGATTGAAGGGCAACTATCCCCCCATGCCCTTGTTTCCCCAAGCCCATCCGCTACAAATTTTAAGATACCTTTTTCTTAAATGTTCAAAAATTAGATAACAAAAACTCTGGTGTAGACACAACCCCCAGGGCCTGGGGGTAGGTGTTGTAAGTGTTGTCCTTGGGGCGTATATGGTTCTTATGAAAGGGATGCTTTTATAAACTTCTGAGAGGGCTCATTTAATTGGAAATTGAAAGTTCTAGTTCAAATTTTAAGAGACAAAAGATATTCGAGGGCAACTAGCCCCCCCCCACCAGCCTCTTTTCCCCAAACCGTCAGATAAAAATTTTGAGATAGACTTTTCGTCAAAATAGTGAATGTCAAAATTTGAATGGAAATTGAAAGTTCTAGTTCCAATTTTAAGAGTCAAATCAGATCGGAGGGTAACTAACCCCAATCCACGTCCTTTTTTCGCAAACCCATCCGATAGATATTCGGGATAGCCATTTTTTAAAAAATAGTTCAAAGGTCAGATAACAAAAACTCTGGTGTCGACAAAAACCTCCCAGGGACCGGGAGGCAGGCGTTGTAAGTTATTTCCTGGGGCCGTATATGGTTCTTATGAAAGAGACGCTCGTATAAACTTCAGAGAGGGCTCATTCGATTTGAAATTACAAGTTCTAGTTCACTCTCTCAGAGTCAAAAGAGATTGGAGGGCAACTAGCTCCTCCCCCATCCATCCCGTTTTCTTCCCCAAACCTATCCGATAAAAATTTTGAGACGGCCATTTAGTTAAAAAATAGTTTCAAGCATTAGATATTAGAACTCCGCTGTTAAAATAGCTGTTAAAAATTCAATCTCAAAACGACCAGAAATTACTATTAAAGAATAAATGAAAGCCAAAACGAAGAAAAATTAAATAAACAATCATAGCAAAAACACACAACAAGTAATAATATAAATGAATAAATAAATCTTAAAGCGAGTAATGCTTAAATTGAATATACAAATCAAGCTTAAAACGAAAAAAAAATATTTTGCTATTGAAATGTAAATGAAACCCAAACCGAACAGAAATTAACTAAAGAATCAATAGTAGAGATGCCTCAGAAGATACAGGACGAACAAAATCACAACCAATCAGAGGGCTACAATCTGTGGACGAACAAGACCACATCCTCTTTCTAAACCAATCGCAGAGCTAGAAATACTAACAGGAGTGACGCAACTAATATAAGGAAGACACAATTTCACCCCGTGAACATTCTTTTATAATGTTGGAAATACTAAAGGGACAAGATCTGTTTGTCACAATTTCACCTCGTGAACATTCAAGATATCTGTTTGACACAATTTCTCCACGGGACATGTTTATAAATTTGGAAGCCTTCATGGGAATTTAAAATGTATCTGTCCACAGTTGCCAGAAAAAGAAAACGTCAGAGATTAATTGACATTTTAGGTCGCTATAATAGACAAGTACACAATATGGGATTAGTGGGTTGGTGATGAATTTGAACCATCAAGGACCGCAACCACCAATGACCCTAGCCACCAAGAACCTCAACCTCCAAGGTCCCCTCTCCCCAACCTCCAAGGAGCCCCATCCCTCCAGCTTTTTGGGTCCATCAATCCATTTTTTATACTTTTTTGAAGTTTATTTTTTTTAACATGATAATTTTATTTCAACTTTTTTTTTACATTTCTTAGACTGAACAAGTACAGAATATGGGATTAGTGAGATGGTTATGGATTTGAACGAAAAAGGACCGTAACCACCAATGACCCTAGCCACCAAGGACCTCAACCTCCAAGGGGCCCCATCCCTCCAACTTTTTGGGCCCATCCCCCCATTTTTTTTATACTTTTTTAAAGTTTATTTTTTTTAACATGATAATTATATTTCTACTTTTTTTACATGTCTTAGAATGAACAAGTACACAATATGGGATTAGTGAGATGGTTGTGGATTTGAACCATCAAGGACCGCAACCACCAATGACCCTAGCCACCAAGGACCTCACCCTCCAAGGTATCTCCCCCCAACCGGCAAGGAGCCCCATCCCTCCAACTTTTTGGGCTCATCCCCCCCCCCCCATTTTTTCACATTTTTTTGAAGTTTATTTTTTTAACACGAAAATTTTATTTCAACTTTTTTTAAATTTCTTAGAATGAACAAGTACAAAGTATGGGATTAGTGAGATGGTTATGGATTTGAACCATCAAGGACCGCAACCACCAATGACCGTAGCCACCAAGAACCTCAACCTCCAAGGTCCCCTCTCCCCAACCTCCAAGGAGCCCCACCCCTCCAGCTTTTTGGGTCCATCAATTCATTTTTTATACTTTTTTGAAGTTTATTTTTTTAACATGATAATTTTATTTCATCTTTTTTTACATTTCTTAGACTGAACAAGTACAGAATATGGGATTAGTGAGATGGTTATGGATTTGAACGAAAAAGGACCGTAACCACCAATGACCCCTGCCACCAAGGACCTCAACCTCCAAGGGGCCCCATCCCTCCAACTTTTTGGGCCCATCCCCCCATTTTTAAAATACTTTTTTGAAGTTTATTTTTTTAACATAATAATTATATTTCTACTTTTTTTACATGTCTTAGAATGAACAAGTACACAATATGGGATTAGTGAGATGGTTGTGGATTTGAACCATCAAGGACCGCAACCACCAATGACCCTAGCCACCAAGGACCTCAACCTCCAAGGTATCTCCCCCAACCTGCAAGGGGCCCCATCCCTCCCACTTTTTGGGCTCACCCCCCCCCCATTTTTTATACTTTTTTGAAGTTTATTTTTTTAACATGATAATTTTATTTCTACCTTTTTCACATGTCTTAGAATGAACAAGTACACAATATGGGATTAGTGAGACGGTTATGGATTTGAACCATCAAGGACCGCAACCACCAATGACCCTAGCCACCAAGGACCGCAACCTCCAAGGTCCCCTCTCCCCAACCTCTAAAGGGCCCCCTCCCTCCAACGTTTTGGGTCAATCCCCCCATTTTTTTATTATTTTTTGAAGTTTATTTTTTTAACATGATAATGTTATTTTAGCTTTTTTACATGTCTGAGAATGACATAAAACATACTTAAAGCACAAAAAATTGACATTTTAGGAGATTATTTGGGGTGAAACAGTTTGAGACATGTGACTTGACATAGCTTTACTTCTCGGCTTTGGTCGCTATAATAGACAAGTACACAATATTGGATTAGTGAGATGGCTATGGATTTGAACCATCAAGGACCGCAACCACCAATGACCCTAGCCACCAAGGACCTCAACCTTCAAGGTACCATCTCCCCAACTTCCAACAGGTCCTCTTCCTGCAACTTTTTTGAAATGTATTTTTTTAACATGATAATTTTATTTCAACTTTTTCTAAATGTCTTAGAATGACATAAAACATACTTAAAGCATAAAAAATTGACATTTAAGCTAGGTTTCTGAACTTTTGTAGATGTGTGTTGTCTGAAACCTATGATTTGGGGTGCTTGATTTACTATTTCTTACTATTCTGACCTAGGTTTCTTAGCCTGTCGTAGGTGTGTCTTGTCTAAAATCTACGATTTGGGATGTTTGGTTTACTATTTTAGGCTTTTCTTAGGTAGGTTTCTTAACCTTTCGTAGGTGTGTGCTGCATGAAACTTATGATTTGGGAATGTCTAGTGTGCTATTTTGGACTTTTCTGAGCTAGATTTCCTAGCCTTTCATAGGTGTACTTTGTCTGAAACCTATGATTTGGGATGCTTGGTTTACTATTTTGCAATTTTCTGAGTTAGGTTTTATAGCCTTTCATAGGTGTATGTTGTATGAAACCCAATGATTAACTTTAATATTTTTTGGGAGGTGGGGGATGATCCAAAACCTCATTGGGTACATTTTTGCATATTTTTTAATAAAGTTGGGTTTTAGCTTTCAGAAATATAAACATCCCAGTTTAAAATACATCTGATTTTCTTAATAACATTTGATTTTTTTAATAAAGTTGGGTTTTAGTTTCAAGAAATACGAACATCCACGTTTAAAATACATCTGGTTTTATTAATATATCTGATGTTTTAATAAAGTTGGGTTTAGGTTATCGGAAATAAGAAACACCCACGTTTAAAATCCATGTGATTTTATTAATAATATTTGATTTTTTTAATAAAGTTGGGTTTTAATTTTCAGAAATAAGAACATCCCCGTTTAAAATACATCTGATTGTATTAATAATATTTGATTTTTTAATAAAGTTGGGTTTTAGTTTTCAGAAATCTGAACAAAGATGTTTAAAATATATCTGATTTTATTAATAATACTTGATTTTTTTAAACAAAGTTGGGTTTTAGTTTTCAGGTTAGGTTCATCCTCGTTTAAAATACAAACATCCACGTTTAAAATACATCTGATTTATTAATAATATTTGAGTTTTTAATAAAGTTGGGTTTCAGTTTTCAGAAATATGAACAACCATGTTTAAAATACAACTGATTTTATTAATAATACTTGATTTTTTGATAAAGTTGGGTTTTAGTTTTCAGAAATATGAACACCCACGTTCAAAACACATCTGATTTTATTAATAATATTTGATTTTTAATAAAGTTGGGTTTTAGTTTTCGGAAATAAGAACACCCACGTTTGAAATACATATGATTTTATTAATAATACTTGATTTTTTTTTAATAAAGTTGGGGTTTTAGTTTTCAGAAATATTAACACCCAAGTTTAAAATACATGTGATTTTATTATTATTTTTTTTAATAAAGTTGGGTTTTAGTTTTCGGAAATAAGAACACCCACGATTAAAATACATGTGATTTTATTAATATTATTTGATTTTTAATAAATTTGGGTTTTAGTTTTCAGAAAAAAGAACACCCACGTTTGAAATACATATGATTTTATTAATAATACTTGATTTTTTTAATAAAGGTTTTAGTTTCTAATTTTTTCAAATAAAAGTTCCTCTTTCATCTCTGAACTTTCTCAAACAAAAGTTACTGTGGTTTTGAATATTCACCATGAAGAAGAAAAGTTCCACTTTAATTCTAAGTTTTCTCAACGAAGTGAAGAAAAGTTCAAGTGCTCTTCTGAATTTTCTCAATGAAAAGAAATAAGTTACAGATTAATTTTATTTTTTTCCAGAGGAAATAAAAAGATTCCACTTCAGTTCTGATTTTTCTCAAAGAGGTGAAAAAAATTTAAAGTTCTGTTCTAAATTTCTTACTAAAGATAGAAAAAAGTTATACTATGATTGTGAATATTCCCCACGAAGATAAAGAGTTCCACTTTAATTCTGAGTTTTCTCAAAGAAGTGAACAAAAGTTCAAGTTCTCTTCTGAATTTTCTCAAAGAAAAAAATAAGCTAAAGATCAATTCTAACTTCTTCTAGAGAAAATAAAAAGGTTCCACTTCAGTTCTGATTTTTCTCAAAGGGGTGAAAAAAAGTTAAAGTTCTCTTCTGAAAATTTCTCAATGAAAAGAAAAAAGTGACAGTTCCACTCTAATGTTCTCCAAAGAAAATAAAAAAAAGCGTCCACTTAAGTTCTGATTTTTCTCAGAGGCGAAGAAAATTTAAAGTTCTTTTCTAAATTTTTCTGTAAAGATAGAAAAAGTCATACATTGATTGTAAATATTCTCCATCAAGATAAAAAGTTCCACTTTAAATCTGAGTTTTCTCAATGAAGGAAAGAAAAGTTCAAGTTCTCTTCTGAAAATTTCTCAATGAAAAAAGTTAAGCATCAATTCTAATTTTTTCAAAAATAAAAGGGTTCCTCTTCATTTCTGAATTTTATCCAAAAAAGGTTAAAAATCAATTCTACTTTTTTCCAATGAAAATAAAAATGTTCCACTTCAGTTCTTATTTTTTTCAAAGAGGTGAAAAAAATTAAGTTCTGTTCTAAATTTCTCTTAAAAAATAGAAACAAGTTAAACTTTGATTGCGAATATTCAACATGAAGATAAAGAGTTCCGCTTTAGTTCTTAGATTTCTCAAAGAAAAGAAAAAAATTACAGTTCAATTCTAATTTTTTCCAAAGAATATAAAAAAGGCTCCACTTCAGTTCTTAATTTTCTCAAAGACATAAAAAATTTAAATTTCTGTTCTAAATTTTTCCATAGAAGATAGAAAAACGTTATACTTTCATTGTCAATATTCTCCTTGAAGATAAAAAGTTCCACTTTAATTCTAAGTTTTCTCAACGAAGTGAAGAAAGGTTCGAGTTCTCTTCTGAATTTTCTCAATGAAAAGAAATAAGTTACAGATCAATTCTATTTTGTTCCAAAGAAAATAAAAAGATTCCACTTCAGTTCCCAATTTTTCTCAAAGAGGTGAAAAAATTTAAATTTCTGTTCTAAATTTCTTATTAAAGATAGAAAAAAATTATACTATGATTGTGGATATTCGCCATGAAGATAAAGAGTTCCATTTTAATTCTGAGTTTTCTCAATGAGATGAAGAAAAGTTCAAGTTCTCTTCTGCATTTTCTCAAGGAAAAAAACAAGTTACAGATCAATTCTAATCTTTTGTAGAGAAAATAAAAAGGTCTCACTTCATTTCTGGTTTTTCTCGAAGAGGTGAAAAAATTTAAAGTTCTGTTCTAAATTTCTCGTAAAAGATAGAAAAAAATTACACTTTGATTGTGAATATTCGCTATGAAGAAAAAGAGTTCCACTTTAATTCTGAGTTTTCTCACAGAACTGCAAAAATGTTCCAGTTCTCTTCTGAATTTTTCTTAAACAAGAGAAAAAAAGTTAGCTCAATTCTGAACTTTACCACAGAAGAGAAAAAAGTTTCACGTCAGTCCTGAATTTTCTCAGATATGAAAAAATTTTAAATTTCTGTTCTAAATTTCTCCTTGGAAGATAGAAAAGAAGTTACAGTTGAATTCTGTATATGCTCCATGAAGATAGAAAAAGTTACACTTTAATTCTGAGTTTTCTCAGAGAGGTGAAGAAAAGTACATTTTCTCTCTTCTGAAGATAAATAGTTCCACTTTTAATTCTGAATTTTCTCGAAGAAGTGAAGAAAAGTTCAAATTCTCTTCTGAATTTTCTCAAATAAAAAAAGTTACAGTTCAATTCTAAATTTTCAATAGAAGTTAGAAAAAAGTTATACTTCGATTCTGAATTTTTCTTCCAAGAAGAGAAAGAGTTCTGCTTTAGTTCTGTATTTTCTCAAAGAAGCGAAGAAAAGTTCTCTTCTGAATGTTTCCCCACGAAAGAAAAAAGGTTCCACTTTAATTCTGAGTCTTCACAACGAAGTGAAGAAAAGTTCAATTTCTCTTCTGAATTAGCTCAAAGAAAAGAAAATGGTTATAGTCCAATTCTAATTTTTTTCCAAAGAAAATAAAAAAATCTCCAACTTTTTATAAACATACCAAGCGTTTGAAATGCTAGCGTATCCTAAAATAATAGAAATATAACAAAGTATTGCATAAAAAATTTTCATTGAAATAACAACATGTAGTATATTAACATAGAAATACGTTACATACATTATTCTACATTATTAATATTATTGAGGAACTTTGGACATTTTGAATCTTTTCCATATAATAAATCATCATGTTCTCTTTTGATACTAGAGTTACTCGCTTCTCTTAGTTCATAACCACTAGAATAATCATTATTCCATTTTGAGTCGTACACAATTTTTACTGGAGTGTCACCTACATGTTCAATACACGCTTCATCCTTGGTATTATTTGATTCATTGACTATATGATCATTGGTAGTAATAATTTTCACTTGTGCTTTATTCTCCATTAAGTTATCTTTATATTCATTAGTGATATTTTCTGCCGATGCGCTTTTTATTTTGACAGCTATTTCATTGTCTATTATCACATTATTTTTACAGGGATAACAGTTCTGGCAAGTGGACAAGATATGATTTATGATATTAGTACAGCAGTATGCATGTCTTCTATTTCCATTTTCTTTCATTTGAATGCTAACACCGGAAAGATGACGATAAGATCCATCAACGGGTAACATGTTACCAGAACTTTTAGCTAGAAGTTGCCCCTCTTCATAAACTATTATTTTTATGTTGGCATTCTCTTTGAGTACTAACTTCCCTGGAAATGATACTTTCACATATCCACCATTTGCATGATGGAAATTCTTGGGTACTCCACAGGAATTTAACTCCTCACTGTCATGACAACGTAGGCAAACATTTCCAATAAGATCTCCACTACTACTTGTTTCATAGTTGAAATATATCTCTTTGTCAGCATTCAAGGCACCGATGACTTTATCATGTGTACAAACTTTCCTCGAATAATTCATTTTCACTTTTTTACTATGATGCCGGTGTTCATCCCTCCAATGGGTGAAAATTACTGATTTAGTACATGCAATAAACTAGGTAGTCTCGATAACCTACCATGAAGTACCACTGGGAAAGCCACTTCCGATGTAAGCAGCAAGCATAGAGTACGACTGGTACAGCCGCAAGCATATTTCATGTCATTTTAAGATTCGTAAAAGAAAGTTGAATATTTTTCTAAGTCCAAAAAAAGGTTAGACTGGTTATAGATGACAGCACACCCACTCAGGCACACAGTCATAGTGAGAGAGACATATAAAAAGTTAGGTTAATTTAGGTTTACTTAGAGTGCTGCGCCACGGTGTTGTCAGCATTCGAATAAAAGCAAAGAGCCAGAACTGTTACCTCTGTAAAAATAATGTGATATTAGACAATGAAATCGCTGTCAAAATAAAAAGGGCATTGGCAGACAATATCACTGATGAATATAAAGATAAATTAATGGCGAATAAAGCCCAACCGAACATTATTACTACCAATGATCATATAGTTAATGAATCAAATAATACCAAGGATGAAACGTGTATTGAACCTGTAGGTGACACCCCAGTAAAAATTGTATATGACTCAAAATAGAATAATAATTATTCTAGTGGTTATGAACTAAGAGAAACGAATAACTCTAGTATCAAGAGAGAACATGATGATTTGTTTTATGGGACAGATTCAAAATGTCCAAAGTTGCTCAATAATATTAATAATGTATAATAATGTACGTAAATATTTTATGTTTAATATTCTACATGTTGTTATTTTAATAAAAATATGTTATGCATTACTTTCTTATATTTCTATTATTTTAGGAAACGCTAACATGTCAAACGCTTAGACTTTTTATTAAAAAGTTACAGGTTTTTTATTTCCTTTCGAAAAAAATAGAATTGGACGAACTTTTTTCTTTTCTTTGAGAAAAATTCAGAAGAAAACTTAAATTTTCTTCACTTCGTTCTGAAAAGTCAGAATTAAAGTGGAACCTTTTCTCTTTTCTGGGAAAAATTCGGAAGAAAACTTGAACTTTTCTTCACTTCTTTGAGAAAATACAGAACTAAAGCAAAACTTTTTCTCTTCTTGGAAAAAAAATTCAGTATCGAAGTATAACTTTTTTCTAACTTCTATGGACAAATTTAGAATTGGACTGTAACTTTTTTTTTTGAGAAAATTCAGATAAGAACTTGAACTTTTCTTCACTTCTTCGAGAAAACTCAGAACTAAAAGTGGAACCATGTATTTTCAGAAGACGGAACATGTACTTTTCTTCATCTCTCTGAGAAAACTCAGAATTGAAGTGGAACTTTATCTATCTTCATGGAGAACATACAGAATTCAACTGTAACTTCTTTTCTATCTTCTAAGGAGAAATTTAGAACACACAATTTTTTTCAAATCTGAGAAAATTCAGAACTGAAGTGGAACTTTTTTCTCTTCTTTGGTAAAATTTAGAATTGAGCTAACTTTTTTTCTCTTGTTTAAGAAAACTCAGAAGAGAACTTATGACATTTTTACACTTCTATGAGAAAACTCAAAATTAAAGTGGAACTCATTATCTTCATGGTGAATAGTCACAATTAAAGTATAACTTTTTTCAATCTTTTAAGAGAAATTTAGAACAGAAACTTTAAATTTTTTCACCTCTTTGAGAAAAATCAGAACTGAAGTGGACCCTTTTAATTTTCTCTAGAAAAGATTAAAATTGATCTGTAACTTATTTATTTCTTTGAGAAAATTCAGATATGAAATTGACCTTTTCTTCACTTTATTGAGAAAACTCATAATTAAAGGGGAACCTTTTATCTTCAGAACAGAACTTGAACTTTTCTTCACTTCATTGAGAAAACTAAGAATTAAAGTGGAACTCTTTATCTTCATGGTGAATATTCACAATCAAAGTATAACTTTTAACTATCTTTTAAGAAAATTTAGAACAGAACTTTAAATTTTTTCACCTCTTTGAGAAAAATCAGAACTGAAGTGGAACCTTTTTATTTTCACTAGAAAAAAAATATAATTGATCTGTAACTTCTTTTTTTTCTTTGAGAAACTTCAGAAGAGAACTCGAACTTTTCTTCACTTTATTGAGAAAACTCAGAATTAAAGTGGAACTTTTTATCTTCAGAAGAGAACTTGAACTTTTCTTCACTTCATTGAGAAAACTCAGAATTAAAGTGGAACTCTTATCTTCATGGCGAATATTCAAAATCATAGTATAACTTTTTTCTATCTTTAATAAGAAATTTAGAACCGAACTTTATTTTTTTCAGCTCTTTGAGAAAAATCAGAACTGAAGTGGAACCTTTTTACTTTCTTTGAAAAAAAATATAAAAGGCCTGTAACTTATTTCTTTTCATTGAGAAAATTCAGAAGAGAACTTGAACCTTTCTTCGCTTCGTTGAGAAAACTTAGAATTAAAGTGGAACTTTTTATCTTCAAGGAGAATATTCACGATCAAAGTTAACTTTTCTATCTTCTATGGAAAAACTTAGAATAGAACTTTAAATTTTTTATGTCTTTGAGAAAATAAATAACTGAAGTGGGACCTTTTTTATTTTCTTTGGAAATAATTAGAATTGAACTGTAACTTTTTTCTTTTCTTTGAGAAATCTTAGAATTAAAGTGGAACTCTTTATCGTCATGGCAAATATTCGCAATCAAAGTATAAGCTTTTTTCTATCTTTTACGCGAAATTTAGAACAGAACTTTAATTTTTTTTCACCTCTTTGAGAAAAACCAGAACTGAAGTGGAACATTTTTATTTTCATTGGAAAAAAGAGAATAGATCGGTAACTTTTTTTGGAGAAAATTCAGAAATGAGAAGAGGAACCCTTTTGTTTTTGAAAAAATTAGAATTGATCTGTAACTTTTTTCATTGAGAAATTTTCAGAAGAAAACTTGAACTTTTCTTTCCTTCATTGAGAAAACTCAGATTTAAAGTGGAACTTCTTATCTTGATGGAGAATATTCATAATCAAAGTATGACTTTTTCTATCTTCAACAGAAAAATTTAGAAAAGAACTTTAAACTTTTTTCACCTCTGAGAAAAATCAGAACTGATGTGGAAGCTTTTTTTATTTTCTTTGGAGAAAGTTAGAATTAAACTGTGACCTTTTTCTTTTCATTGATAAATTTTCAGAAGAGAACTTGAACTTTTCTTCACTTCTTTGACAAAACTCTGAATTAAAGTGGAACTCTTTATCTTCGTGGTGAATATTCGCAATTAAAGTATAACTTTTTCTATCTTTTACGAGAAATTTAGAACAAAACTTTAAATTTTTTACCTCTTTGAGAAAAATCAGAACTGAAGTGGAACCTTTTTATTTTCTCTAGAAAAAATTAGAATTGATCTGTAACTTATTTTTTTCTTTGAGAAAATTCCAAAGAGAACTTGAACTTTTCTTCACTTTATTGAGAAAACTCAGAATTAAAGTGGAACTCTATCTTCATGGCGAATTCTCACAATCATAGTATAACTTTTTTCTCTTCTTTTTCTTTGAGAAAATTCAGAAGAGAACTTAAACTTTTCTGCACTTTATTGAGAAAACTCAGAATTAAAGTGGAACTTTATCTTCATGGTGAATATTCACAATCAAAGTAGAACTTTTTTCCTATCTTCTATGGAAAAATTTAGAACAGAACTTTAAATTTTTTATGTCCTTTAGAAAATTAAGAACTGAAGTGGAACCTTTTTTATTTTCTTTGGAAAAAATTAGAATTGAACTGTAACTTATTTCTTTTCATTGAGAAAATTCCTTTAACCTTTGCATTTGCAAGCACTGTGAGAAAATGAGGATTTACTGTTTACCTGGTAAATTCATCATTAATATTCAATTATTGATTAGTTAAGGTTTGCATTGCAAAAAATGAAATTTTTGTACATAAAATTTATATATATATATATATATATATATAATATATATATATATATATATATATATATATATATATATATATATATATATATATATATATATATATATATATATATATATATATATATATATATAATATATATATATATATATATATATATATATATATATATATATATATATATATATAGTATATATATATATATATATATATATATATATATATATTTATATATATATATATATATATATATATATATGATATATATATATATATATATAATATATATATATATATATATATATATGTATATATATATATATATATGTATATATATTATATATATACATATATATATATATTTATATATATATATATATATATATATATATATATATATATATATATATATATATATATATATATAATATATATATATATATATATATATATATCTATATATATATATATATATATATATATATATATATATATATATATATATATATATATATATATATATATATATATATATATATATATATATATATATATATATATATATATATATATATATAACTTTTTTCTATCTTTTACGAGAAATTTAGAACAGAACTTTAAATTTTTTTCACCTCTTTGAGAAAAACTCAGAACTGAAGTGGAACATTTTTATTTTCATTGGAAAAAATAGAATTGATCTGTAACTTTTTTTGGAGAAAATTTAGAAATGAGAAGAGGAACCCTTTTGTTTTTGAAAAATTAGAATTGATCCGTAACTTTTTTCATTGAGAAATTTTCAGAAGAGAACTTGAACTTTTCTTCACTTCGTTGAGAAAATTTAGAATTAAAGTGGAACTTTTTATCTTGATGGAGAATATTCACAATCAAAGTATGACTTTTTTCTATCTTCAACAGAAAAATCTAGAACAGAACTTTAAATTTTCTTCACCACTGAGAAAAATCAGAACTGAAGTGGAAGCTTTTTTTATTTCCTTTAGAGAAAGTTAGAATTGAACTATGACTTATTTCTTTTCATTGAGAAATTTTCAGAATAGAACTTGAACTTTTAATCACTTCTTTGAGAAAACTCTGAATTAAAGTGGAACTCTTTATCTTCGTGGCGAATATTCGCAATCAAAGTATAACTTTTTCTATCTTTTACGAGAAAAAAAATCAGAATTGAAATGGAACCTTTTTATTTTCTCTAGAAAAATTAGAATTGATCTGTAACTTATTTTTTTCTTTGACAAAATTCAGAAGAGAACTTGAACTTTTCTTCACATTATTGAGAAAACTCAGAATTAAAGTGGAACTTTTTATCTTCAAAAGAGAACTTAAACTCTTCTTCACTTCTTTGAGAAAACTCAGAATTAAAGTGAAACTCTTTATCTTCATGGCGAATATTCACAATCATAGTATAACTTTTTTCTTTTCTTTTTCTTTGAGAAAATTCAGAAGAGAACTTAGACTTTTCTTCACTTTATTGAGAAAACTCAGAATTAAAGCTGGAACTTTTTATCTTCAGAAAAGAACTTAAACTCTTCTTCACTTCTTTGAGAAAACTCAGAATTAAAGTGGAACTATATCTTCATGGCGAATATTCACAATCATAGTATAAATTTTTTCTATCTTTAATAAGAAATTTAGAACAGAGCTTAAAATTAGTTTTTCACCTCTTTGAGAAAAATCAGAACTGAAGTGGAATCTTTTTTTCTCTGGAAAAAAATAGAATTGATATATAACTTATTTCTTTTCATTCAAAAAAATTCAGAAGAGAACTTGAACTTTTCTTAACTTCGTTGAGAAAACTTAGAATTAAAGTGGAACTTTTTATCTTCATGGAGAATATTCACAATCAAAGTAGAACTTTTTTCTATCTTCTATGGAAAAATTTATAACAGAACTTTGAATTTTTTATTTCTTTGAGAAAATTAAGAACTAAAGTGGAACCTTTTTTATTTTCTTTGGAAAACATTAGGATTGAACAGAAACTTTTTTCTTTTCTTTGAGAAATCTTAGAATTAAAGTGGAACTCTTTATCTTCATGGCAAATATTCGTAATTAAAGTATAACTTTTTTCTATCTTTTAGAGAAATTTATAACAGAACTTTAAATTTTTTTCACCTCTTTGAGAAAAATCAGAACTGAAGTAGAACATTTTTATTTTCATCGGAAAAATTAGAATTGATCTTTAACTTTATTTTTGAGAAAATTCCGAAATGAAAAGAGGAACCCTTATATTTTAAAAAATTAGAAACTAAAACCCAACTTTATTAAAAAATCAAAATCATTAATAAAATCACATGTATTTTAAATGTGGGTGTTCTTATTTCTGAAAATTACAACCCAACTTTATTGAAAAATCAAATAACATTAATAAAATCATATGAATTTTAAACGTGGGTGTTCATATTTCTGAAAACTAAAAACCCAACTTTATTAAAAAAAAAAATCAAGCATTATTTATAAAATCACATGTAATTTAAACGTGGATGTTCTTATTTCCGAAAATTAAAACCCAACTTTATTAAAAAAATATCA
This sequence comes from Artemia sinica, assembly GCA_027921565.1. Classification (NCBI taxonomy): domain Eukaryota; kingdom Metazoa; phylum Arthropoda; class Branchiopoda; order Anostraca; family Artemiidae; genus Artemia; species Artemia sinica. Next base: position 43,714,834 of record CM051272.1, on the reverse strand, counting down.
AATATTATTAATAAAATCAGATGTATTTTAAACGTGGGTGTTCATAATTCTGAAAACTAAAACCCAGCTTTATTTAAAATATATGCAAAAACATACCCAATGAGGCTTTGGATCATCCCCCACCTCCCAAAAAATACTAAAGTTAATCATTGGGTTTCATACAACATACACCTATGAAAGGCTATGAACCTAGCTCAGAAAAGTGCGAAATAGTAAACCAAGCATCCCAAATCATAGGTTTCAGACATCATACACCTACGAAAGGCTAGGAATTCTAGCTCAGAGAAGTCCAAAATAGCACACTAGACACTCCCAAATAATAAATTTCATGCATCACACACCTAAGAAAGGTTAAGAAACCTAGCTAAGAAAAGCCTAAAATAGTAAACCGAATATCCCTAATCGTAGATTTCAGACAAGACACACCTACGACAGGCTAAGGAACCTAGGTCAGAATAGTAAACCAAGCACCCTAAATCATAGGTTTCAGACAACACACATCTACAAACGTTGAGAAATCTAGCTTAAATGTCAATTTTTTATGCTTTAAGTATGTTTTATGTCGTTCTAAGACATGTAGAAAAAGTTGAAATAAAATTATCATGTTTTTACCATCTCACTATCCCATATTGTGAACTTGTTCATTCTAAGAAATGTAAAAAAGTTGAAATAAAATTATCATGTTACAAAAATAAACTTCGAAAAAAGTATAAAAATGGGGGGATGGGCCCAAAAAGGTGGAGGGATGGGGCCCCTTGGAGGTTGGGGAGAGGGGGCCTTGGAGGTTGGGAGAGGGGCCTTGGAGGTTGAGGTCCTTGGTGGCCAGGGTCATTGGTGAAACATACTGTCCTTGATGGTTCAAATCCATAACCATCTCACTAATCCCATATTGTGTACTTGTCCATTCTAAGAAATGTAAAAAAAAAGTTGAAATAAAATTATCATGTTAAAAAAAAAACTTCAAAAAAGTATAAAAAATTATTTTGGATGGGCCCAAAAAATTGGAGGGAGGGGGCCCTTGGAGGTTGGAGAGAGGGGACCTTGGAGGTTGAGGTCCTTGGTGGCTATGGTCATTGGTGGTTGTGGTCCTTGATGGTTCAAATCCATAACCAACTCACTAATCCCATATTGTGTACTTGTCTATTATAGCGACCAAAGCCGAGAAGTAAAGCTAGGTCAAGTCACATGTCTCAAACTGTTTCACCCCAAATAATCCCCTAAAATGTCAATTAATCTCTGACGTTTCCTTTGTTCTGGCAACTGTGCACAGATACATTTTAAATTCCCATGAAGCCTTCCAAATTTATAAACATATCCCATGGAAAAATTGTGTCAAACAGAAATCTTGAATATTCAAGAGGTGAAATTGTGACAAATAGATATCTTGTCCCGTTAGTATTTCTAACATTATAAAAGAATGCTCACGGGGTGAAATTGTGTCTTCCTTATATTAGTTGCGTCACTCCCGTTAGTATTTCTAGCCCTGTGATTGGTTTAAAAAGAGGATGTGGTCTTGTTCGTCCACGGATTGTAGCCCTTTGATTGGCTGTGATCTTGTTCGTCCAGGATCTTCTGAGGCATCTCTACTATCAATGCAAACAAACATACAATAGATACTAAAGTAAATGAATAAATAAATCTTAAAACGAGTGAAACTTCATTTGATTACGCAAATCAAGCTCGAAACAAACAAAAATCACTACAAACAAGAGTTTGGGTATCGCCTCTTTCTCTCAGTGTAAAAGTCTAAAAACCTACTGCGTCATGGCGCTTTACTGTTTCATGGGTGTCAGTGCTGTGTGCTGACACCTTTGGAAATTCACCTAGTTATCTTGGAAATTTAGCTTATATGCATCCGCATTTGTAGGCATACTGGATGATTTTGTAGACACATTCTTTAAATCCCTCACCTAAACTTAAAATCCAAGCTACAGTCCTGTATCCAGTGTGCCTAGCATGCATTTGTTAGTAAGGTACTGTATCATATGAGTATTCTGGGATTCTGGATTAGAAGACCTGGAATTGGAGCAGTGGTTGGTTTGGATTTTGGATAGTTTATTTACGAAGGTTAATGTTCTTTATTTTTAAAAGGTAAAAGGTTTTAGCAAGGACAAAAGATCCCTAGAATAGCTAGAATTGTCTTCTGGAATTCCAAGAGAGCATCTTGGGTTTTTATATATATATAAAAATGGATTAAAAAAGCAGAGACTCTTGTAAGAATTTTAATATAGCTATAGTATTGCCAATCAAAGAGTAATCCCAGCTTTAGGTCAAAATGAAGATCCAAGGTAACCCTTCCAGATCTTATTCTTGGTTATATATAACCTATTGCATTATATCAACAGATACAGAGCCATTTGGTGAGCCAGGGTCGGTGATGCCCCTAAATTAAAACGCCCCCCTCCATACTCAAATTTAAGCAAAAAAGCTGAATCAAATTTGAAATTTTGATCAAAGTAGGCAGCCGCCCCCACCCCAACTGTGGTGCCTGGGACAGTTGCCCTGGTTGTGCCCATCTCCTTTGAATGGCTTTGAATAGATACAATAGGAGCCCACAGACCTTTGGGAGCCAGTGTTTGCCCCCCTGGAAAACACCTTCTTGAATGATTCCCCCCCCCCACTCTGGCTGGTTGGTTTCCAATCACTTTCAACTTATAGAAAATGGACTAGAACTCTCAATTTCTGGTATAATGAGCACCCTCTGAAGTTTTTGTGACCCCGAAGGAGAGATGTGGATTAGGAAGAGGCAGTTCCCCTCCAATACAAAACAAACTCAGCTCATTTTGTGGTTTAATGTTACTCTTTACTTTCGTAATAGCAGCATAGACCAGAAATATTCCAAGAAACCATAAGGGAGTAAATATGAATTTTATATTTTTGATGCATTTTCAAAGGTTTTTACCCCCCCCCCCCCCACACAAAAAAATAACACCCTTGAAAAAAAATCTCGGTTACAGCCCCTGCGGGTTATACATCAATATTTACCTCCATCCTCCCCTTGTCTCTCCCTTAGAGCTAAACATGTATTTACCTGAAGCCTCAATGAGAGCTGGCTTGTTTTGGCATTAAAATGCATCCTTTGAGGTATTTCCCTCCCTCCCTAGCTACAAAACGATCAGAGAACCATATTATAGAAGTTTAATTGCCTTTAAGTTTTTTAATTTGCCCACTGCTCACAGATAGTATTTGCTATTGAGAAATATATAGACATTTTTCATTGTTTTTTTTTTTTCTGCAGGTGGAGGGAAAATTTTTTAAGGGAATTTCCTGCAGGGAGAAAATGTTTGTGAAGAATTTTCTTTCAACAGGGATCAAATTGTCTAACAATATTTTGAAGGTGTTGTCCAAAAGGGTGCTGTCAGTTGACACCTCCCTTCTTATTGTACAAAAATGTTTCTAGTCTTTATTTTAATCTTTTATCTGAAATTATTTGCTTCATAATGCAGGGATACAGTATGATACCAAAGGTAATGTTTGGTAAAATACCAAAAAGAAAACATTTCAACAGCCCAATTTTCTAAGCTTCTGAGCCTTCAGATGAAAACTAAATGAGTTTTTGGGACTTGTTGTCTAATTCGTCTTAGTTCTTACCACAGTTTATATAATTAGGCAGTAAGTTTACCACAGATGATTTCCTTCCCTTCATTGTCGGTGCCAACAAAAAGCTCCTCCCACTTATTTCTGCACTTATGGGTTAGTGTGTATGCATCAATCAATGTGAAATGGTTACAAAGTGCATTATTCGTAATTGCGAAAGCAGAAAAAAATTGGTGAGCCGGCAAAGCGGTTTACAAGTGTCCCATCTCAAAGGTATGACTTAATTTATATACAAATTATGACTTAATCTATTATTTATATACAGTGGACTCAACTGATTGGCCTATGCAGGATTTTATAAAAAAAAAGGTGGCGGGGGGTTGATGAAAATTGTGAAAATAAGGAAATTTTTTTCTTCTAATAACTGGTGGAATAGGTGCGATGGTTTCAGGGGCGGATCCAGGATTTTTTAGGGGGGGGGGCAAAATAGGTTGATCCGATAAACTTACGTTAGGAGCAAGTTTAGTTAATGCAAACTTGCGTTAGTTAGGTAGATTACACTACTTTCGACTACTTTAGGGGGGGGGAACCCTCGCCCCCCCCCCTCTGGATCCGCCACTGGATGGTTTATCATTTTTTTTCATGTCGTGATATTTATTTTCTACGATATTTATTTTCTAGATAAGACTAGGCTAGTTTCGTTTTCAATCAATGTTTTCGTATGAAATGGGCAGACCTTTCCTGAACTTTAAACAATAAACACCTCTGTTTGAAAATCTTTGCGGTTTGTGAATTTAGATAGCAATAAGGGTTCCTGATTGAGACCAATTTTAGGACTTGGGTTCTAATTAATGGTTGTTGTGGTAAAAGTTGCCACAATAACCCTATCGAACAAAACACCAAACGTCTGTTAAGAAGTGTTTTTCGTAAAATTCTTAGGGAGTTTTCAGAATATTGAAGGACATCACACATTTTAGTGACAGATCCAAAATTTTACGGGGCTTTACGCTAGAAAAGCTCCTATTATAGAATATTCTTCCAGTTTGTTTACCAGAAAATAAATAAAATGCATTTCTTACTACTGAGTCTGTATGATCTTAGACCTTTTACAGCACAATTTCCAAAATATTTCTAAAACTTTTTTCTAAAGGGGAACTATAAGAAATAATACAGTTTAGCTATACATTTCAAAGATTTCAGCCGCTAAATTTTACGTAGGCTTCTTGTAGGCTTTTTTCGTAGGCTACTGTTTCTACTGATCTTAAGTTTAATATGGCCTTTACTTTTCTTTAAAAAAACTTTCTTTTTTATAAAGTTTTCGTAGTCTATATATATATATATATATATATATATATATATATATATATATATATATATATATATATATATATATATATATATATATATATATATATATTATATATATATATATATATATATATATATATATATATATATATATTATATATATATATATATATATATATATATATATATTATATATATATATATATATATATATATATATATATATATATATATATATATATATATATATATTATATATATATATATATTATATATATATATATATATATATATATATATATATATATATATATATAATATATATATATATATTATATATATATATATATATATATATATATATATATATATTATATATATATATATATATATATATATATCTATATATATATATATGTATATGATATATATATATATGATATTATATATATATATATATATATATATATATATATATATATATATATATATATATATATAATATATCTATATATATATATATATCTATATATATATATATATATATATATATATATATATTATATATATTATATATATATATATATATATATATATATATATATATATTATATATATATATATATATATATATATATATATATATATATATATATATATATATATATAATATATATATATATATATATATATATATCGGTGCGTACAAACAGCTCCTCTCATTTGATCTGCTATCAGCGGTCCAATTACCCTGGAACACGTATTTTGGCAGAAACTTTCTCAAAATGCCTTTGAAACCAACTTGAGACTTCGAAACCTATTTTTAATTCCTAAAAACATCTAATAATGACATTGCACTACTATTTACCGATTTTCATGTATGTATTGGAATAAATTAATTTAAAATTAGTTTCTTCAAAATTAGTGTTCCAACGTTGAAGCCAAGTTTTGCGTTCAAGAGAGATCTGACTTGTCTACCCGTGAAAAGATCTAATGTCGCTTATGTTTATACCGGTTTATACATTCTCTGGAGCAATCGCACCTCGGTCTGGGTTTTTATAATGGGTGAGATAGGGAAAGATCATACTGCTATTATATATACTGTGGTTCCCACATATACATTTGGTCTATGCCTTTATTATTACTGATGAGGTGGGGGGAGCAGCAGTGATGAATTAAAATAAACACAAGAAACATTTTTGTGCAATAAAAAGGAAGTTGTCACCTTGCAGCATCTTTGTGGACACTAACCACATTTTCGAAAGGAAAAACCTTGCCAGAAAATGTGATCCCTGTTGAAAATTTCCCCTGAACCATTCTGCTGTAACATCCTATCTATATGTAAAATGGTGCATGCAAAGAGGAAGAGAGACAAATAAATAGAATTTAGGATAATTACTAAAAGTTTATCCACTTAGAAAATTCCCCCAGATTATTTCCCCCCCCCCCATTGAAAAATCCCCTGCAAAAAATTTCTGTATGGGTCTCAATAATAGATAGTTATCTGTAAACAATGGACAGATTACAAAATTAAAAAGGCACTTAAACTTCTACAAAGGGGGTTCTCTAATAGTTTTGAAGTTATAGAGGGTGGGAGATAGCTTAAACTCTGCATTTTAATGCCAAAACATCCCAGCTCTCATTGAGCCTTCAGATAAATACAGAATGAGTTCTAAGGGAGAAATGAGTGGAGTTATTTATTTTGTATAGGAGGGAGACTGTCCCTTCCTCGTCCTCACCTCCAAATCAGGGTTGCAGATACTTTGGAGGGTGCTCATTACTTCTTTTTTGTAAGTTGAAAGTGATTGGAGACAAATCAAACACAAGGAGTATTTTCCAGGGAGGGGGTAAACGCCTAGACCTAAACCTTTGCATATGCAAGCACTGTGAGAAAATGAGGATTTACTGCTGTTTACTTGGTAAATTTATCATTAAAATTCAATTATTAATTAGTTAAGGTTTACATAGCAAAAACTGAAATTTTTGTACATAAAATTTTTGAAAGTATTCGTTTTTAAAGTATATTATATTATATTATATTATATATATATATATATATATATATATATATATATATATATATATATAATATATATATATATATATATATATATATATATACATATATATATATATATATATATATATATATATATATATATATATATATATATATATATATATATATATATATATATATATATATATATATATATATATATATCTATATATATATCTTATTTGCTAATCTGATTGCTATTTGGAACCCTATGAAGATAAAAAGACTCTGACTCCCTTTGGCCTAAACTGTAGCATAACACCCACATGGTTGAAAGCACTGGCAATAAAAGTATTTTTAAGATGACCTTTAGTATTTGCAGTGGATCTTGCAAATAGATCTTTTGCTTAAATTTAGTACAACAAAATTATTTTCAGCTTCACAACTTTGCTCAATTCCAATTTATAAGGTTTTAAAGATAGTCTATGCAAATACATTTCCTAAATTTTGAAAAAAAAACCATTGATATGGCTTAAAATTCTACTCAAATAACAGGAATTGCATTTTCAGAACTAAAACCAGAGAAAAAAAAAGCTGAAAAACTGAAAATTAAAGTAAGATGTTGTTTTGTCAAAACTTCAATAGGTAGACCTGTCATGTAGGCAAATTTCAGGACCCTCTAGAGGGAGAGAGTGGAGGTAGGTACTTCAAAATACCTTCCCAGGACACATTTTAGCCTGTAGACCCATCTCTGAAAGTTTCACTTTCCTAACCAAACCCCTTTCCAAGATAGCCAAAAGTAGCAAAAGTAGAATTTTACCCAATTTCAATTTCAGATTTGAGGTTATTGAAGATTTTTTTTTTAGAAATATCTCATAGCATACCTTGTCTACTTATCAAAGGCAGCACAATCACGCATTCACGCTTCCTAAGTAAAGAACAAAGTTGGCACAATGTATTATTTTTTTCCATACCAGGGCACTTTGTATTGAAGGAGTTGTTGTAGAAACTTTGAAAAGGGCTCATTCGATTGGAAATTGGAATGGCTAGTGCCCTTTTTAATAGCCAAAAGTGATTGGAAGGCAACAAACACCCCTTCTACACCCACCATTTCCCAAACACATCCAATCAAAATTTTGAGATAGCCATTTTGTTCAGCATAGTTGATTTCCAGATAGAAATTATGTTTTGAGGAGGACACTCCCCCAGAGCCCTCAGGGCAAGGGTTGTAAGTTATGCCCTGGGAGCATATAAGATTTTTATAGAAAGCATTGTCATAGAAACTTCAAAGAAGGCTCATTCGAATGGAAACTCAAAGGGCTAGTGCCCTTTTTAATAGTCGAAAGTGATTGAAGGGCAACTACCCCCCCCCCCCACACCCACCTTTTTCCCAAACAGATCCAATCAAAATTTTGAGATAGCCATTTTGTTCATGTAGCCTAGTTGAACAGCTGGGGGTATATAAGGTTTGCTTAGCTGGGGGGATATAAGGTTTTTTATATAAAGCATTGTTGTAGAAACTTCAAAAAGGGCTCATTTGATTAGAAATTGAAAGGGCTGTGCCCTTTTTAATAGTCAAAAGTGATTGGAGGGCAAGTACCCTTCTCAACTTCCCAAAACACATCCAATCAAAATTTTGAGATAGCCATATTGTTCAACATAGTTGAAAGGTCTGGAAATTATGTCTTTGAGGATGACACTCCCCCCACAGTCCACAGGTCAAGGGTTGTAAGTTTTGCCCTTGGGGCATATAAGGTTTTTATAGAAAGCATGGTTGTAGAAACTTCAAAAGGGATCATTCAGCTGGGAATTGAACAAGCTAGTGCCCTTTTTAATAGTCAAGAGTGATTGGAGGGCAACTAACCCCCCTCTCAAGCCCACCATTTCCCCAAACATATCCAATCAAAGCTTTGAGATAGCTATTTTGTTCAATGTAGTTGAAAGTTCTGGAAATTAGGTCTTTGAGGATGAAACCCCCTCGCAGCCCTCAGGACAAGGGTTGTAAGTTATGCCCTATGGGCAAATAAGGTAGCTATAGAAAGTGTTGTCATAGAAACTTTAAAAAGGGCTCATTCATTTGAAAATTGAAAGGGCTAGTGACCTCTTTAATAGTCAGAAGTGAATGGAGGGCAACTAACCCCCCTCTCATGCCCACAATTTCCCCAAACACATCCAATCAAAACTTTCAGATAGCCATTTTCTTCAATGTTGCAAAATTAGGTCTTTGAAGATGATCCCCCCCCCCCTCCAACGAGGGCAAGGGTTGTAAGTTATACCCTGGAGCATATAAGGTTTTAATAGAAAGCATTGTTGTAGAAACTTCAAAAGGGCTCATTTGATTGGAAATTGAAAGGGCTAGTGCCTTTTTTAATAGTTGAAAGTGATTGAGAGCAACTAATGCCCCTCTCATGTCCACCATTTCCCCAAACACATCCAATCAAAATTTTGAGATAGCCATTTTGTTCAGTTTAGTTGAAAGTTCTGGAAATTAGGTCTTTGAGGATTACATCCCCCTCACAGTCCTCAGGGAAAGGGTTATAAATTAGGCCCTGGGGGCATATAAGGTGTTTATAGAAAGCAGTGAAGTAGAAACTCAAAATGGGCTCATTCAACTGGACATTGAAAGGGCTAGTGCCCTTTTTAATAGTTGAAAAGTGATTGGAAGGCTTGACATTTTTATAGTAAATAGTGATGTGGGTACAATGTATTTTTTTTTCTTGTTTAGACCAGGGCACTTTGTATCAAAGGAGTTAATGTAGAAACTTCAAAAAGGGCTCATTTGATTGAAAATAGAAAGGGCTAGTGCTGTTTTTAATAGTTGAAAGTAATTGTAGGGCAACTAATTCCCCTCCCATGCCCAACCTCCCATTTGCCAATTATGTTTAAAAACTAAATGTTGCCTTAAGATTAAATCAAAATGCACTGTGTTAATGCTAATTCACAATAAGGTATCTCAGCAGTATCCCAAGTATGGCTGAGGGTATTATGCTCAAACTTTCGGAGCCACTTCTGCTCTTAAAATTTAACCAAATGAAAATAGCATAAGCGTATCTAAGCTATCAAAGAAAGTAAACATATTTTTTTTGTGAATGGTATCAAGTTTTTTTTATTTCAGATCAACTTGAGGAGGTATGAAACTAAATTAAGCACTACTATTTGTGCCCAGATTTTTAAAAGGGTGTATGTTGTAAAAAATTGGTGAAAAATTTTCTCCAGCATACAAATAGCAGGCCAGACTATAAAGTCTTAAAAAAACAAAAAGATTTAAACTATTATTTTCTTTTTCCCTGAAAAGACTATGTCAATATAAAACAAACAGAAATTAATTAAAGAAAACTTTTTCCACAAAATAAGTTTTTCAAAGAAAAGTAAAGAACTCCATTAAACCAAAGATAAACAAATATAAAATCAAATAATCTATCAAGCATGAAACTACCACAAATCAACATTGATAAATAAATGAAACCAAATACAAACAGAAATTACAATAAATAACTGAGTCAAAGTCAAAATAAACTACAATTAACATGAGTAGGGCTCAAAACCCCTATACCTTCCCAAGGCTGGAACATAATTTGCACATTAATGAAAAAATACTAATGAATGTGCATTGTCAGTTTAATATATACATACTGATATTTATTAACCAAACTGTTAATATTACTTGACTTATTAAAGTTATAAAAGTAGAAACATTTATATTTTTTTCAGTAAAGTGCAAATTATGTTCTGGCCTTGGGAAGGCATAGGGGTTTTGAGCCCTAATCATGTTAATTTCAGCTCATTTTGGCTTTGATTTGGTTATTTATTGTAATTTCTGTTTGTTGTGGGTTTCATTTATTTATTGAAGATGATTTGTGGGTATAAATTTAGAATTGGTACTGTTGACAAGGAGACATGTTAAGAAAACAATTCTTACTTTATAATATGTATAATGATCCTAGTTAACATATTATCCAAGGGAAGAACCTTTATCATCAAGTCTTTCCTCTAAAAATCCTTCTTTTTCCAGCTTAAAAGAAAAAAATTACAATAAACCTCCATGCTGATGAAATGTGAAAATCTTTTGAAATTGCTGCTATGAATTACCAAATAAGTTGTTCTATAGATAGTGTTGATTCATCCCAGTCTTTGTTAATTCTTTTTTTTTATGAGCAGTGGCAAAACTACAAAATATTAATACAACCCAACCTAACATAACCAAAACTAACTACAATTCAAAATCAATGGACTCAGCTGGGAACTTGTCTGTAGAACTCAGCTGGAATGGACACTATCTATAAAAACAATTTATTATAGCAGCAATTTCAAAGATTTATACATTGTATTTTTTTTTTTTTCTTTTAAGCTTGAAAAAGAAAGATTTTTAGAGGAAAGACTTGATGATAAAGGTTCTCCCTTTGGATAATATGTTAACTAGGATCATTATGCATGTTTTAAAGTAGGAATTGTTTTCTTAACACGTCTCCTTGTCAACAGTACCAACTCTAAATTTACAGTGATTTGTGGTAGTTTCATGCTAGGTAGATTATTTTATTTTTGCTTATTTTTGGTTTAATGGAGTTCTTTACTTTTCTTTGAAAAACTAATTTTGTGGAGTTTTTTTAATTAAAATCAAGACAAAATCAAAAAGATGGAGGATTAGCCAAACACAAGGTATTTATTTAGCCTTATGTCACCTGATAAGGAGGAATGTTAAGAAAACAATTCTTACTTTAAAATATGTATAATGATCCTAGTTCTTATATTATCCAAGGGGAGAACCTTTATCATCAAGTCTTTCCTCTAAAAATCCTTCTTTTTCCAGCTTAAGAAAAATGATTCCTAAAATCACCCCATTTTTGATTCAATGCTTAAGTCTTTTTAAATTGCTGCTATAAATTGCCGCCTAATAAGTTCTTTTATAGATAGTGTTCATGCCAGTCTTTAGCATTCACATTTTGATATTTGCCCTTTGCCACTGCTCTTTAAAAGAAAAATATTAAAAAGACCAGCATGAATGCTATCTATAAAAGAACTTATTAGGCGGCAATTTAAAAAGATTTAAGCATTGAATTCTCAATGTGGTGATTTTTGTAAACTTTTTCTGTTAAGCTAGAAAAAGAAGGATTTTTAGAGGAAAGACTTGATGATAAAGGTTCTCCCCTTGGATAATATAAGAATTAGGATCATTATACATATTTTAAAGTAAGAACTGTTTTCTTAACATGTCTCCTTATCAGATGACATAAGGCTAAACAAATACCAAACACAATTGGTAGGCCAGTACATTTTACCTATGTTACAATAGTACAACATTTTATCAGGCTAGTAGCCTACAACATTTTATTTGTCAGCTAAAGATGCTTAGAAAATAAGGCTAATGTGATAGTATAGCTAGATGCTAGGCAAGATGAGTGAAGTTTAGTATTAAGACATTTCATATATATTATGGCCCTGGGCTATAGAAATAAATCCACTTTTTTTCCATTGTCATCTCAATACAGTTCAACTTTTAATATAAAATTGCATTAAAATCTTTTAAGAAATACAAAATATTTTCCTAGCAGTTAAAGGGTTAAGCCAAAAGATTATTGACTCACAGTTGTGTTATGTTCAAAATTGTTATGTTCAAAATATGCCAATGTTCTTATAGATTTGAAAATCATGCCAAAACTTCACAATCGAAAAGACCCAATGCAATGCAGTAAGCGTTAGCACCGGAACAGCGAAAAACTTGTTTTAATTTACCAACCCCGGTTCTTGTTTTAGTTGTCATAGAAATAGTTGAACTAAGAAAATAGTAAAACTAATATCATAAAATCAAAGAACAGTCACAAAACTAGGGAGTTGTTAACTTAGTGTCTCTATTTTATAGGCAGCGCAATAGCGCTGCCTAAATAAAGAACGATGTTTCCATAATGTATTATTTTTTTGGTTTGTTTTTATACCAGGGAAAGATTTGTCGCAGGATCTTCAGAGGGTCTAATCAATTGGGAATTGATAGTTATTTTGCTATTTTTAATAATCAAAAGTGATTTGAGGGAAACCACCCCTTCCCCCACACCAATAGCATCTTCAGATATATCCAATCAAAATTTTGAGATAGCCATTTTGTTCAGCCTACATAAAAAGTCTCATAATTATGTCATTGGCAGTGACAACCTCCTTCTCCCCCCCCCCCTTGGCCCTCAGGGAAAGGGCTATAAGTTATACTTGTTGCTCATTGTTCAGGTGTACCGGGAGTAATATGTGATATATTTAAATACAAAAAAAAATTCGTTCCTTCTAAATATAATTCTGACATAAATTAAATTTCCCCTAATTAAGTTTAAATCCCGTTTCAAAAATAATACTTCTTAATCAGCAAAAGAAAAACCGCATTCTAGTCTCAATCAAACATTGACGCCAATCGGTTTTGAATTTTGCGAAAATGCTCGGCAATAAAAAATGCTAGATACAAAGTTCACAGGAAGTTTAAGTTATAAGAGCAGTATGAATGTTTAATCATCAAAAATATTTAAAACAAATTATTGGATGGACAGTTAGCATAATGAAGTGAGTTTGCAAACATAATTACAAGGTAGCGGGCCCTTCACAAGAGTTGGACCAATCGTGAAATAGCACTCAGGGATCAGAAGCAGGAATAGTTTAATATAATAAGAAAGGTGTTTTTCGATGCATTAAGTTGTCATAATCTTTTCAAGGCATTCGTTTGTTAGAACTATTATTGGACATTTATTTGTCAGAATTATCATTATGCAGTCATTGTAGAGATTTGGTCATTATTATCTCTGCCTCTATTGTTGTCAGTTGAAGTGAAGCACTGTTGTACACCTAAATGTAAGTCTCAATAAAACTATTGCTTTTCTATTCGTGTTTGTTTTATTTATATGTCTGTATCTAATCGCACAGCCGGTAAATAGTTCATAGGTTTCCATCGGTAGCACTCCCTAAGGAATCTGATTTCTACATAAGATTAGAGGTAATTGTCAAGAAGATGTCAAGAATTGTCAAGAATATAACTCGAGGAAAAGAGGTTACATTTATATAGTTACATATTTTATTCTCTCTCTAAGATTGAGAGTGGCGCGGTCACCCATTTACTTTACTCCCCATTGCTGTTGCGCAATCCTTGATGGCACGATCTTTAGCGTTACAAGTGGCGCGATCTGAGAACTGATAAGGTGCAAGTTCACAGCATTAAACCTTAACAGCGCAGTTGGCAAGATCGGTATACAGGGTAAATCCCCTTAACATTAAATTTTGCGCGGTCGATCATTATTGCCACAATCTATAATGCCACAAATGGATCAATCTTGAATGCTACAAATGGCGCGGTCGTAAACTTGGAGGACAACATGTGAACTAGTTAAGCTACAAACTTCGTAATTTAAATTTATATCATTGGAGAGATACAGACTTATAAGAAAAATTGATTAGGCCTATAACCGCTAAGCTATTATAGGAAAACCCTTTAAAATATCTCATAGGAGATAATAGCCTCCCCCAAAATAGGTTAAGTGAAAAAAAAATATTTTGAGTTAATTCAAACGCAAAAATGTCAGAAGAATTAAGCAAACTATTAATGGCGCAAAAGTTGGTTGCGAAAAATGTAGAAATAGCAAAATCTATTCCGCAATATGATGGACAAACAGATATCGACGAATTTAATATCCAATTGGCCCAGTTTGTAGAATTAACAAAAACAGAGCTAGAAATGTTAGTCGGTATGCTCCTACTTAGATTAAGAGGGCAGGCCTTAATCTTCCTAAAGCAAATTGAAAATACTATGGGGATGATGACAGCTTGCCGATAAATACATTAGAAAAATTGTTAACGGCATTCAAAGATAGATTCATCGAAACTAGTTCAACAAATAAATTAAAACACGGAATGGTAAACTTTGACCATACACAGAATATAAGAGAATATCTTCACAATATACGGATTTCAGTAGAAGCAAAATTCAGAAAAGGTTAAGGAGAAATGTATGAAAAAATCATACTAGAAGCCTTTTTGCAAGGGCTACCCCCAAAACTATATAGAATGGTAATATCCAAAAATATTCAAACGTTGGACCTTGCAGTTCAGGAAGTGTGTCGAATGGTCAAAATTGATACGATGGTGGCAAATCACAGTAAAACAAAAATAAATAGGCTTGGCGAATCAAACGCAAACCTGACCTTCAAGGGCGATCAAAGTTTCTACATACTTCTTTTCAAGGGATAATTCCAAAGGGCCACAAAGAAATAAAACGCAAGAACCCGCTAGGCAGAAAACAGTACGTTTTCAGCCCGTCAAACAAATTAGTTATGAAAATAACCCTACAATAATAAGATGCTATATTTTTAATCGTGTTGGGATTATCGCGAGAGAGTGCCGTTATGTCCCCAATCACACACCAAGGATTGCCGCTGGTGATACGCAAAATTATGGCAACCATTTGTTCGGAAGAACAAATTTTAGCGCCAGTGGTGCACTAGGCTATTGCCAGGGAAGATTGCGCCAATCAGTACCTCACAACGCGTACCAACCAAATATGTACAATCCTCCCCCCAATAGACAAAATAATTAACGGCCGACGGGAAATGAAAATTTTTGAAGAGAACGGCATTTGCAGTTGACGCCAGCACCCGGCACTGGCGCAAGAAATCCAAATTATCGTAATAATACATGGCAAAATCGACAAACAAATATGAATCAATCAGCTAGAGATTCTATGAATATATCCGAATCTCTAATGCAGACACCGACGTATGAAATAAATCCTCAGGGAAACGCATTAGGCCCCTCACAAGAATAAATTGGACCCAGAAGGGGCCTAGAATATTTTATAGGTCCAACCCAATAGCAGTACCGTCTTGTAGTGGTAGTAACAATAAGTTACCTGTATTTAATGATTTTTGTGTGGCAAATGTTTACTTTAAGGCTTTAATTGACTCTGGTGCAACGGTTAGTATCATAAACTCATGCGTATTTAATATGTTGCCTCCGCATTTTAGGCGACAGAGGAATCATAATGCTCCCAATTTAACTAGCGCGACAGGGCATAAATTGGATGAAAAAGGCCCAATTCGCCTAGACGTAAAAAGGGATAATAGATTTTTTCCGACAAATTTTATAATATGTAATAACTTTCCCTATGAAGCCATTATCCGCGCAAATTTTTTAAGGTCTAATAGAATATTATTAGACTTAGCGAACGAAAGGCTCGTCTACCCGGCTAAGGTAGGGGAAGGAATTTCTACCTTAAGAAATTGTAACAGAGGTTACGAAGAGAACGTAACAGTAAATAAAATTTCTGGCGGTATAATATCGCAATCTTTTGAACCTTATGTTTCGCAAGGAGGACATGGCATAATCAGAAATTTGTTCAATTATTCTGAGAGACATTGCAGAAATGAAGTAAATTTAAATAATAAGTGTATTGAATTTGCAAAAATAAAAATAGGAGATATGCGACAATACAGGTCAAACGAAATCAAGAAAATAGCGGTATTATGGAAAAACATAGTAAAACCCAATTTGACGCCGCAAGATGCCGCAATGACGCAGAATAGCGCCAGTATGAATCTAATAGACAATAATAGTAAAGAGAAATTGTACGGGTTCGCGATACCGAAAACAAAGATCCCTCCCAAACAATGCAAAGAATTCAAATGACACAGAGGATTGAACCAGTAGATAGCAAATCTTAAATATGGCTTGCGATCCCATCGAATGAAATTCCTGAAAATCTGTTATGCGAGGAACAGATTATATCTTACGACAAAGGAGAAAGTTTTATTTGGGTAACTAATAACCACGAAAATGATACAATTAAAATAAAAAAGGGGACGGGTTTAGTTCAAATCCAAGTTATCTCAGAGAATGATTTGGATAGATGGGAAAATTCCAAAAGAAACCTAGTTAATGGCATTAAAACCTCAACTAACAAATACCCTCTAACTAAATCGCAATTCTTAAACAAATTTAATATGGATCATATTACGGACTTAGAACTTAAGAAAAAATTATGCGAATTATTATGGAATTTTAAAGATGTATTTTCCGCATCTGAAGACGACATCGGACTGGTACCGTTTTATGAACATTCAATTCTAACGACCGGTAATCCTGTCGCGAAACAGCCATATCGTGTACCGTATAAGCACAAAGAGTGGTTAAAAAATAAAATTCATGAATTAGAAAAAAAGAGATTATACGCCCCAGTATAAGTCCGTATTCTGCACCAGTGGTCTTGGTACCAAAATGAATGGAAATCTAAGACTTGTAGTAGATTATAGAGCCCTTAACAAACAAGTAGTTAGTGATAAATTTCCTTTACCAAGAATAGACGAAATCCTTGACTCTATCTCAAGCAAAAACAAAATTTTTACTTCTTTGGATCTTACCCAAGGCTACCACCAAGTGAAAACAGCCGAAAAAGATGTCCATAAAACTGCGTTTTCTACAACTGAATATGGTTCCTACGAATACTTAAAAGTACCTTTTGGACTTAAGAAAAGTTCAAGCGCGCTATGTAGACCCTTATTACACCTGTTAAGAGGATTAAAGAATATCATTCATTTTGTTGATGATGTCATATGCGTGGGAGAAGACGCTGAACAACACTTAGCAACATTAGCTAATGGGATCGAGAAATTCTGAGAGGGAAATTTAAAATGCCGGCCTGAAAAAGTAAATTTATTTCAACCTAAAATTAAATTTTTAGGAGTAATTTTGACGCAAGGAGAGATATCTCCAGACCCAGACAAAATAAAATGTGTTGAAAACCTCAAACCCCCTAGAACTATGAAAGAATTAAGAGGAATTTTACGTCTTACTGGCTACTTTAGAAAATTCGTGCGCAATTACGCCCAAATTGCAAAACCCCTCACAGAGTTAACTAAAGGGAACTCCCAAAATGTTACCTGGTCCCAGGAAGCTCAAACTTCCCTAGACCGTCTCAAAAAGGCACTCACTTCTAAACCAATATTATCGCTGGCTTATTTTGAAAACGGACAATTTGTGGTCAAAACCGATGCTAGTTCAAAAGGCATTGGCGATATTCTTTCGCAAATAATCCCACTAGAAAACGCTAATCCTCTAGAGGGAACGGCTAAACAAAAAAAATAGAAAAAGTTATATGCTATTCGAGTAGAACCTTATCAAAAGGCGAAAGTAGTTATTCCACCACAAACTTAGAATTATTATCTATAATCCACCACTTGGAAAAATTTACACACTATTTAATTGGTAGAAAATTTATACTACGATCAGACCATAAAAGCTTGCAGTACCTGCGCACATTTAAAAACCCAACGGAAATTCTAGCTAGATGGATTATGAAAATCCAAGATCTAGATTACGAATTTGAATATTTAAAAGGTAAACAAAATGCAGCTTGTGACTTTTTGAGTAGATTCCTGAAAATATGCCGTCGGAAGCCGAGGAAAATGAAGTTAACGCTATCAATACTAAGAGTAAACATAAATGTAAGAAAAACAAGTCAAAGACGCAGTAAAAGAAAATAAGGATAACTATTGTCCCTTGTCTTTAGAAAATATAAAAAGAAATCAAAAGAAGGACGAAATGTGTGTAGCACTTATTAATTATTTTATGAATGATGATGGGTTAACAGATAAATTCAAAACTCTTAGAAAAGAGATAGATAATTTTTACTATGACCTTGATGAAGAAATACTATGCAGAATCGGGACTGCTGAGGCAAATAGAAACCAAACCTCAATAATACCTGTATTACCCCAAAACTTAATAATACCTGCATTCGAATATTTTCATTCAGATATAGGTGGACATTTAAGAATAACGAAAACTTTCCATAAATCAAAACAATATTTTTACGTGCCGTCGGCAGTAACAAAACTTAAAGAATTTGTGAGCGCATGCGAAGCGTGTAACTTAAGAAAAAACCCCAAAGCCTATCCTAACCCCCCAATGGGAAGAATCCCGGTAGCGAGATTCCCCTTTGATATTGTCTCATTTGATTTATATGGAACCAGTGGAGGCTTACCTGTTCCCAACAGAGGCCATACTTGTATTCTTTCAGTTATAGATCACTTTTTCGGATTCACTTTTGCAAAAGCATTAGAAATTCAAGGCGCTTACGCCACGAGTAAGGCCTTAGCGAAATTATTTCTAAAATTCGGCATTCCAAATAAGGTTATAAGTGATAACAGAAGCAATTTTGTTTCAAAAGTAACAAAAGACTCAGTGAGTTTCCTTAACATAGAGAAATTGGTGACATCCCCATATCACCCACAAGCTAATGGTAAAATAGAAAATAGGCATAAAATATTTTCGAATGTATTAAGCATTTATACAAAAGACAACAGGAACGATTGGGATCAATTCTTACCTTATTTAACTAACTTAATCAATACTACTTATACAGAAACAACCAAAGACAACCCTTTTTATTTACTTTTTGGTCGCGATTTTAGAATCCCGTATGATGAGATTATTGAGTCCCGGCAATATTACAATAACTCGGAGGATTACAAACAAGAATTCATAAATAGGATGAGGAAAACTTATAAAATAGTAAAACAAGAATTGCAAAAATGTAAAATAAGTCAACAGCTAAGAAACCTACCCAAAATCAAAGGGAATATGGATTTTAAGATAGGAGATTGCGTCTACCTAAAAAATGAGGCAAAAGCGGAAAGCAAGAAACTTTCCAATAAATATTATGGACCGTACAGAATAGTCAAAAAGTATGATAACGATTTTACTTTTAAAGTGGTGAACCCTGATAGTGGAAGAACTTACAAGGCACATTTTAGCCGAATAAAAAGATCAAAATTTCCAGAAAGATGGGTACCGCGTCCCTCGTCTACCGATTCGTCAGATGCAGAAAATGAGCCCCCTAAATCAGATTGGCAGAGCTAAAACCCTTTAATTTCAAACAAGATTATTTTGAAAATGAGAGTGATGAGGAAAACTTTGAAGAATTTTTAGCTATGAAAAATCTGGTTATTCCCAAAAGAAAATCCCTAAAACAATCGAGAATAAAACCACCAAAAAGCCCAGAAAGCTCATCATCAGAGAGTGCAGGAAAATTAGATTATACGATATCTCCCAAAACCCAATTTTTCCCTGATAGAATTTCGACCCCTTGTCCCCCCAAAAGATTTCCAGACGATATGGTTTCCCCTGCAACACCAATAGAGAGGCCCCTGTCATTACAGGAGAAATTGAACAGAGCGGTAGAAACTCCTGGTATTATTGTAGAGAAACTCCTCCCAAAGATTCAATTAAAACAAATCTGCGAGAAGCAATGGATTTAATAAATTTCCCAATAAAAAAGGGTCAATGTACATTGCCTAAGAATAAAACTCCCAAGGATGACCAGCAAGGACAATATCATGATATAACTGTGTCCAAGGTAAAGCCCAAACAATGGACTTCATGGAGGGAAACACTAGTGCAAAGAATGCCCCATCCCCCCGAAGACATGGCATTTAAGCAGTGGAGGAACCCCGCAAAAACTTTTGATTCCTCTCAAAGCTCTCAAGAGTATTTCAAATCTCCCGAGTTGAAAACTCGAAAGCGAGGACTTAGAGAATAAACCTTCTAATTCCAGAGGAGTAGAAATTTACGAAGGAAGGGGAGGTGATACCTCAAAATGCGAAGTGCCACCTCTAAAAAATCTAATGCGGAATCATCGGAAACCAGTTCCGAACTGTTTGGCGGCGAATCAGACCATATAGTAGTTAAAGAAATAGGGAAATCAAAACCGACTTCAGCGGCCGCGTATGCAAAAGAAACAAAATTAAAATGTCAAGAATTTTTGAAAAAACAATACAAGAAATTTGATCTTATATCACTAGCAAAACCGAAAAAGAAAAAACCGCAAGAAGTCGAGGAGAAGTTAACGACACAGTCAGGTAGAACGGTTAAGAAACCGGACAGATTAAAATACCCTTAAAAATACAAAAAAAAAGATTTTTAATGGATGGGCGTCATAAAGGAATAACAATTCAAAAACTTTTAGCTCACAAGTAAAAATCATACAATTATAAAAATGCTGTAGAGAAATTTTGTTCAACATATATCAAGGCTTCGCACGAATCAAGACCGTCTGACACCGTCTGTTCAACATATATCAGTTCCCGAAAACAAATTCTAATTAAAAAGTCACATTGCATATAATTAATTCGAATAATTTCCTTTAATATATAAAGTCTACCCGTACCATTCCAGTACGATGTATCCAGTCCAACTGAAAGAAGCCTTGATAGGAAGTAATAAACGAGAAATATTCATACACCTTAGAAATGATCTTTGGTTATTTTCTGTTTCAAGAGAAACAGTTGGAACTTTGTAAAGAAACTGTTGGGACGTCATTAAATAATGGGAAGGGTAATATGTACCGTGAGTAATATGTGATGTATTTAAAATACAAAAAAAAATAAAATTCGTTCCTTCCAAATATAATTCCGAAATAAATTAAACTTCCCCTAATTAAGTTTAAATCCCGTTTCAAAAAGAAAACTTCTTAATCAGCAAAAGAAAAACCGCAGTCTAGTCTCAACCAAACATTGACGCTAATCGGTTTTGAATTTTGCGAAGATGCTCGGCAACAAAAAAATGCTAGATACAAAGTTCACAGGAAGTTTAAGTTATAAGAGCAGTATGTATGTTTAATCATCAAAAATATTTAAAACACATTATTGGATGGACAGTTAGCATAATGAAGTGAGTTTGCAAACATAATTACAAGGTAGCGGGCCCTTCAAAAGAGTTGGGCCAATCGTGAAATAGCACTCAGGGCGCAGAAGCAAGAATAGTTTAATATAATGAAGAAAAAGTGTTTTTCGATGCATTCAGTTGTCATAATCTTTTCAAGGCATCCGTTTGTCAGAACTATTATTGGACATTCATTTGTCAGAATTATCATTATGCAGTCATTGTAGAGATTTGGTCATTTTTATCTCTGCCTCTATTGTTGTCAGTTGAAGTGAAGCACTGTTGTACAACTAAATGTAAGTCTCAATAAAACTATTGCTTTTTCAATAAAACTATTGCTTTTCTATTTGTGTTTGTTTTATTTATATGTCTGTATCTAATCGAACAGCCGGTAACTAGTTCGTTGGTCTCTATCGGTAGCGCTCCCTAAGGAATATGATTTCTACATAAAATTAGAGGTAATTGTCAAGAAGATAACTCAAGGAAAAGAGGTTACATTTATATAGTTACATATTTTATTTTCTCTCTAAGATTGAGAGTGGCGCGGTCACCCATTTACTTTACTCCCCATTGCTGTGGCGCAATCCTTGATGGCACGATCTTTAGCGTGACAAGTGGCGCGATCGGAGAACTGATAAGGTGCAATTTCACATATTTAAACCTTAACAGCGCAGTTGGCGCGATTGGTATACAGGGTAAATCCCCTTAACATTACATTTAGTGCGGTCAATCATTATTGCCACAATCTATAATGCCACAAATGGAGCAATCTTGAATGCTACAAAGGTTTTCGAAATTGTGAAATGCTCTTAACAATTTCAGTAAGCATTGCTTCTGGAGATAGAATCATCTTAAAAAAAACAATAAAAAACTATGTGATATAAGATTAAGAAAATGACCTGAGATGACGGGTGATAATGAACAACCTAGACAATCAAAAGTGACAAGACCAATCTAAGCAACTAAGGCAAAAGGTACTGAAAAATGTCTGTAGCGAAGATAAGCGAAAAAACAAAGATCAATGAGAATATATAGTTTAAATATTAGCGAAACCAAAAATTAGAACAAGTTAAAAACGAAATTGAAGAATATAGAATTATGTAGTTAAATTATAAGCGGCGACGAGAATCACAATGACTTAAAAATGAAAGCCAAGACCAAAAAATATGCGGTTATAAGATATGTGACAATGAGGATCAGAGCGAATCAAAATGCAAATAAAAAAAAAGAGAAATGTGTGGTTAGAAGATATACGACCGCGAGAAAAAAGAAATTATGCATTCTGACAGTGAAGAACAAAGATCTGTGCTGTTAAGGAACAGCGAGGATCACAACGAGTCAAAAATGAAAGTGCAGAAGGAAAAAAGGTACTTGTGGACATAATGGTTCACATTCGAGAACAAACCGGTTTTATTTGTCTGTGTGAAGAAACAATTAGCTTACGCTCTGTAGAAAACATGGAAGGTAAGTGACGAGTGACAATATTTTGGCTATATATTTGCATATTAGAGGGAGGGGGTAAAGTATTTGTACATTGAGAAATTAGAAAACAATTCTTACTTCATAATATGAAGAATAATTGTAGCTAATTCATATTAAATGCATACCCGCTATACTTCACCCCCCCCCAGATATGTAGCCCAAATTCGTTTCTGAAGTATTATATTTTCATTTTATTCTAGAATATTTTACTAGGATTGACCTAACTTCACTTCTTGAGTGTGTCCCGTTATGTAGACATGTACCGAAAAAAATATTATGTTAGAAGAACAGTAACATCACAATCTTCGATGCCAACAAATTGCGGCATAAAACACAGTAAAAACCTACAACGATGCGATAAGCTACACAAGTGTTATTTGCAAGTCATTGGGATCCTTCATCTCTGTATGTATTCACTATGGAGGACCCCATTATCCCACAGGAAAAGTAGCCACCAAAGATGAGTTAGTTAGGGACTGCTGCCCGCTTGGTTGAATTGCATTCCTGCATCAAGAATTTTCAAATATAATGGTTTGACCTGTTATAGGACATTAAATGCTCTCTTAAGAGTTCCACAAAAAAAGGAAACTGAACCTCATGCTTTGCTTTAAGTTTCATTCAACCTAAACGATGATCAAACCGAGAATAGTCGTAACGTTTTCAGCTTTAAAATAGCTGGACAAATTTATCACAAAATAATTTAGCGGCACACCCATCACAAACCCCTGAAGGTGATTTTGAACCATATTTATATGGTCAAATGTACCTTTTATGCCCCAATGGAGATGTTACAGAACCCTTTTCACATCCTTAAAATTATTCAATCAGTCGTAACCTAACAGATCTATAGAAAGAAATATTGTGAGACAAAACAGCTATGCGAAAGGTTAAATGAAAATGCAATTGAATTTTGCTTAAAAATTTAATATATAGAGGGGTCCCGGCAAAACATTCCAATCGGGCCTCGTATCTAGTTAATCCGGTCCTGCATTCAATTGGAAATTAGGAGTCCTAGTGTCCTTTTAAGAGTCAAACGTGATAGGAGGCAAACAAACCCCCTCCCACCCACGTTTTTTGTCCCAAATGCATCCGGTAGAAATTCTGAGATAGGTCATTTTGTTCAAAATAGTCAAAATATCATTCAACAAGCCCTTCGGGGATCTGCTGCCGTCAATCTGACATGACGAGCGAAATTGAGATTTCTGCGTATCCCAAGTAAAGACACTCTGCTTTATCGATTGGTTGAGTCAAATATGCGATATAGGCGAAAATATCCAAGATATATGGTAGTTCTATTTGGTGTTATCTGGAAAACTTCCATTCTCTTGTGACTCAAAATGCGATATCTACACATGCAGATATCGCCTTTTAGATATTTGCTTTTAAGGGTTCGGCACACGTAGCTGATTTTGGGAACCAATTTTAGCATCAGTGAACAAACGATTGCGGTAAAAAAAACTCTTGAAAAAAAATTTATTGCATGAGATTTTCAAAACATAGAATCATGGACACAAATAGTCAACTGGAGTTTATTAATAGCTGCGTGATTGAACTCAGTTTAGTTCTCAGCTCAGTAGTGGGGTCTTTCACCACATACGTCTCTGGCTGCCTATTTATTTGTATCCCTTATTTTTGTGATGATCTTGATGAAAATCAGCGCTAATTTTGTAAATCGGTTCCGAAAACTACAATATTTTTAAGCACAATTCGAAGCCGATTTCTTTTAAAATCGGCGCTGATTCGGAAATCATTTCCCGAAATCAGCTCTGTGCGCCCAGCCCTTTATTTCCTATGCAAGAGCAGATATCGCCAAATAAGGCCAACTTTTCATCACATTCATGGTTATGTAAAAGAAAAGATCCCGTAAAACTGAAGAGCAGAATCATGAGCCGTGGAAATTTCTTGTTGAAAGAGGCCCTTAAGATGGAAAAAGAAAGGTAAGGGTAATTCTGTGTGCCATTTCTGTTTCCATCTTAAGGGCCTCTTTCAACAAGAAATCTCCACGGCTCATGATTCTGCTCTTCAGTTTTACGGAATCTTTTCTTTTACATAACCATGAATGTGATGAAAAGTTGGCCTTATTTGGCGATATCTGCTCTTGCATAGGAAATAAAGGGCTGGGCACACAGAGCTGATTTCGGGAAATGATTTCCGAATCAGCGCGGATTTTAAAAGAAATCGGCTTCGAATTGTGCTTGAAAAATATTGTAGTTTTCGGAACCGATTTACAAAATTAGCGCTGATTTTCATCAAGATCATCACAAAAATAAGGGATACAAATAAATAGGCAGCCAGAGACGTATGTGGTGAAAGACCCCACTACTGAGCTGAGAACTAAACTGAGTTCAATCACGCAGCTATTAATAAACTCCAGTTGACTATTTGTGTCCATGATTCTATGTTTTGAAAATCTCATGCAATAAATTTTTTTTCAAGAGTTTTTTTACCGCAATCGTTTGTTCACTGATGCTAAAATTGGTTCCCAAAATCAGCTACGTGTGCCGAACCCTTAAAAGCAAATATCTAAAAGGCGATATCTGCATGTGTAGATATCGCATTTTGAGTCACAAGAGAATGGAAGTTTTCCAGATAACACCAAATAGAACTACCATATATCTTGGATATTTTCGCCTATATCGCATATTTGACTCAACCAATCGATAAAGCAGAGTGTCTTTACTTGGGATACGCAGAAATCTCAATTTCGCTCGTCATGTCAGATTGACGGCAGCAGATCCCCGAAGGGCTTGTTGAATGATATTTTGACTATTTTGAACAAAATGACCTATCTCAGAATTTCTACCGGATGCATTTGGGACAAAAAACGTGGGTGGGAGGGGGTTTGTTTGCCTCCTATCACGTTTGACTCTTAAAAGGACACTAGGACTCCTAATTTCTAATGGAATGCAGGACCGGATTAACTAGATACGAGGCCCGATTGGAATGTTTTGCCGGGACCCCTCTATATATTAAATTTTTAAGCAAAATTCAATTGCATTTTCATTTAACCTTTCGCATAGCTGTTTTTGTCTCACAATATTTCTTTCTATAGATCTGTTAGGTTACGACTGATTGAATAATTTTAAGGATGTGAAAAGGGTTCTGTAACATCTCTATTGGGGCATAAAAGGTACATTTGACCATATAAATATGGTTCAAAATCACCTTCAGGGGTTTGTGATGGGTGTGCCGCTAAATTATTTTGTGATAAATTTGTCCAGCTATTTTAAAGCTGAAAACATTACGACTATTTTCGGTTTGATCATCGTTTAGGTTGAATGAAACTTAAAGCAAAGCATGAGGTTTAGTTTCCTTTTTTTTGTGGAACTCTTAAGAGAGCATGTAATGTCCTATAACAGGTCAAACCAATATATTTGAAAATTCTTGATGCAGGAATGCAATTCAACCAAGCGGGCAGCAGTCCCTAACTAACTCGTCTTTGGTGGCTACTTTTCCAGTGGGATAATGGGGTCCTCCATAGTGAATGCATACAGAGTTGAAGGATCCCAATGACTTGCAAATAACACTTGCGTAGCTTATCGCATCGTTGTAGGTTTTTACTGTGTTTTATGCCGCAATTTGTTGGCATCGAAGATTGTGATGTTACTGTTCTTCTAACATAATATTTTTTCGGTACATGTCTACATAACGGGACACACTCAAGAAGTGAAGTTAGGTCAATCCTAGTAAAATATTCTAGAATAAAATGAAAATATAATACTTCAGAAACGAATTTGGGCTACATATTTGGGGGGGGGGATGAAGTATAGCGGGTATGCATTTAATATGAATTAGCTACAATTATTCTTCATATTATGAAGTAAGAATTGTTTTCTAATTTCTCAATGTACAAATACTTTACCCCCTCCCTCTAATATGCAAATATATAGCCAAAATATTGTCACTCGTCACTTGCCTTCCATGTTTTCTACAGAGCATAAGCTAATTGTTTCTTCACACAGACAAATAAAACCGGTTTGTTCTCGAATGTGTACCATTATGTCCACAAGTACCTTTTTTCCTTCTGCACTTTCATTTTTGACTCGTTGTGATCCTCGCTGTTCCTTAAGAGCACAGATCTTTGTTCTTCACTGTCAGAATGCATAATTTCTTTATTCTCGCGGTCGTATATCTTCTAACCACACATTTCTCTTTTTTTTCATTTGCATTTTGATTCTCTCTGATCCTCATTGTCACATATCTTATAACCGCATATTTTTTGGTCTTGGCTTTCATTTTTAAGTCATTGTGATTCTCGTCGCCGCTTATAATTTAACTACATAATTCTATATTCTTCAATTTCGTTTTTAACTTGTTCTAATTTTTGGTTTCGCTAATTAAACTATATATTCTCATTGATCTTTGTTTTTTCGCTTATCTTTGCTACAGACATTTTTCAGTACCTTTTGCCTTAGTTGCTTAGATTGGTCTTGTCACTTTTGATTGTCTAGGTTGTTCATTATCACCCGTCATATGTTTATATTTCTCAGGTCATTTTCTTAATCTTATATCACATAGTTTTTTATTGTTTTTTTTTGAAGATGATTCTATCTCCAGAAGCAATGCTTACTGAAATTGTTAAGAGCATTTCACAATTTCGAAAACCTTTGTAGCATTCAAGATTGCTCCATTTGTGGCATTATAGATTGTGGCAATAATGATCGACCGCACTAAATGTAATGTTAAGGGGATTTACCCTGTATACCAATCGCGCCAACTGCGCTGTTAAGGTTTAAATCTGTGAACTTGCACCTTATCAGTTCTCCGATCGCGCCACTTGTCACGCTAAAGATCGTGCCATCAAGGATTGCGCCACAGCAATGGGGAGTAAAGTAAATGGGTGACCGTGCCACTCTCAATCTTAGAGAGAAAATAAAATATGTAACTATATAAATGTAACCTCTTTTCCTTGAGTTATCTTCTTGACAATTACCTCTAATGTTATGTAGAAATCATATTCCTTAGGGAGCGCTACCGATAGAGACCAACGAACTAGTTACCGGCTGTGCGATTAGATACAGACATATAAATAAAACAAACACAAATAGAAAAGCAATAGTTTTATTGGGACTTACATTTAGGTGTACAACAGTGCTTCACTTCAACTGACAACAATAGAGGCAGAGATAATAATGACCAAATCTCTACAATGACTGCATAATGATAATTCTGACAAATGAATGTCCAATCATAGTTCTGACAAACGGATGCCTTGAAAAGATTATGACAACTGAATGCATCGAAAAACACTTTTTCTTCATTATATTAAACTATTCCTGCTTCTGGACCCTGAGTGCTATTTCACGATTGGCCCAACTCTTGTGAAGGGCCCGCTACCTTGTAATTATGTTTGCAAACTCACTTCATTATGCTAACTGTCCATCCAATAATGTGTTTTAAATATTTTTGATGATTAAACATACATACTGCTCTTATAACTTAAACTTCCTGTGAACTTTGTATCTAGCATTTTTTGTTGCCGAGCATCTTCGAAAAATTCAAAACCGATTAGCGTCAATGTTTGGTTGAGACTAGACTGCGGTTTTTCTTTTGCTGATTAAGAAGTTTTCTTTTGAAACGGGATTTAAACTTAATTAGGGGAAGTTTAATTTATTTCGGAATTATATTTGGAAGGAACGAATTTTTTTTTTTGTATTTTAAATACATCACATATTACTCACGGTACATATTACCCTTCCCATTATTTAATGACGTCCCAACAGTTTCTTTACAAAGTTCCAACTGTTTCTCTTGAAACAGAAAATAACCAAAGATCATTTCTAAGGTGTATGAATATTTCTCGTTTATTACTTCCTATCAAGGCTTCTTTCAGTTGGACTGGATACATCGTACTGGAATGGTACGGGTAGACTTTATATATTAAAGGAAATTATTCGAATTAATTATATGCAATGTGACTTTTTAATTAGAATTTGTTTTCGGGAACTGATATATGTTGAACAGACGGTGTCAGACGGTTTTGATTCGTGCGAAGCCTTGATATATGTTGAACAAAATTTCTCTACAGCATTTTTATAATTGTATGATTTTTACTTGTGAGCTAAAAGTTTTTGAATTGTTAGTCCTTTATGACGCCCATCCATTAAAAATCTTTTTTTTTGTATTTTTAAGGGTATTTTAATCTGTCCGGTTTCTTAACCGTTCTACCTGACTGTGTCGTTACCTTCTCTTCGACTTCTTGCGGTTTTTTCTTTTTAGGTTTCGCTAGTGATATAAGATCAAATTTCTTGTATTGTTTTTTCAAAATATCTTGACCTTTTAATTTTGGTTCTTTTGCATGCGCGGCCGCTGAAGTCAGTTTTGATTTCCCTATTTCTTTAACTACCATATGGTCTGATTTGCCGCCAAACTTTTCGGAACTGGTTTCCGATGATTCCGCATTAGATTTTTTAGAGGTGGCACTTCGCATTTTGAGGTATCACCTCCCCTTCCTTCGTAAATTTCTACTCCTCTGGAATTAGAAGGTTTATTCTCTAAGTCCTCGCTTTCGAGTTTTCAATTCGGGAGATTTGAAATACTCTTGAGAGCTTTGAGAGGAATCAAAAGTTTTTGCGGGGTTCCTCCACTGCTTAAATGCCATGTCTTGGGGGGGATGGGGCATTCTTTGCACTAGTGTTTCCCTCCATGAAGTCCATTGTTTGGGCTTTACCTTGGACACAGTTATATCATGATTTTGTCCTTGCTGGTCATCCTTGGGAGTTTTATTCTTAGGCAATGTACATTGACCCTTTTTTATTGGGAAATTTATTAAATCCATTGCTTCTCGCAGATTTGTTTTAATTGAATCTTTGGGAGGAGTTTTCTCTACAATAATACCAGGAGTTTCTACCGCTCTGTTCCATTCCTCCTGTAATGACAGGGGCCTCTCTATTGGTGTTGCAGGGGAAACCATATCGTCTGGAAATCTTTTGGGGGGACAAGGGGTCGAAATTCTATCAGGAAAAAATTGGGTTTTTGGAGATATCGTATAATCTAATTTTCCTGCACTCTCTGATGATGAACTTTCTGGGCTTTTTGGTGGTTTTATTCTCGATTGTTTTAGGGATTTTCTTTTGGGAATAACCAGATTTTTCATAGCTAAAAATTCTTCAAAGTTTTCCTCATCACTCTCATTTTCAAAATAATCTTGTTTGAAATTAAAGGGTTTTAGCTCTGCCAATCTTGATTTAGGGGGCTCATTTTCTGCATCTGACGAATCGGTAGACGAGGGACGCGGTACCCATCTTTCTGGAAATTTTGATCTTTCTATTCGGCTAACATGTGCCTTGTAAGTTCTTCCACTATCAGGGTTCACCACTTTAAAAGTAAAATCGTTATCACACTTTTTGACTATTCTGTACGGTTGAAAGTTTCTTGCCTTCCGCTTTTGCCTCATTTTTTAGGTAGACGCAATCTCCTATCTTAAAATCTATATTCCCTTTGATTTTGGGTAGGTTTCTTAGCTGTTGACTTATTTTACATTTTTCCAATTCTTGTTTTGCTATTTTATAAGTTTTCCTCATCCTATTTATGAATTCTTGTTTGTAATCCTCCGAGTTATTGTAATATTGCCGGGACTCAATAATCTCATCACACGGGATTCTAAAATTGCGACCAAAAAGTAAATAAAAGGGTTGTCTTTGGTTGTTTCTGAATAAGTCGTATTGATTGTGTTAGTTAAATAAGGTAAGATTTGATCCCAATCGTTCCTGTTATCTTTTGTATAAATGCTTAATACATTCGAAAATATTTTATGCCTATTTTCTATTTTACCATTAGCTTGTGGGTGATTTGGGGATGTCACCAATTTCTCTATGTTAAGGAAACTCATTGAGTCTTTTGTTACTTTTGAAACAAAATTGCTTCTGTTATCACTTATAACCTTATTTGGAATGCCGAATTTTAGAAATAATTTCGCTAAGGCCTTACTCGTGGCGTAAGCGCCTTGAATTTCTAATGCTTTTGCAAAAGTGAATCTGGAAAAGTGATCTATAACTGAAAGAATACAAGTATGGCCTCTGTTGGGAACAGGTAAGCCTCCACTGGTTCCATATAAATCAAATGAGACAATATCAAAGGGGAATCTCGCTACCGGGACTCTTCCATTGGGGGGTTAGGATAGGCTTTGGGGTTTTTTCTTAAGTTACACGCTTCGCATGCGCTCACAAATTCTTTATATTAACTAAAAAAAACAAGTTTTTTAACTGAGAGTAAGGAGAGACATTAAAACTTAAAACGAACAGAAATTGTGCCATTTCAGGATTGTGAGTTTATTCGGAAATATCTCACAATTAAAATCTTCCAGATTGAATAATGGAATATCCGATTTGCATTTGACAATTAAAAGTTTATCAGTGGGTACATTGCCTTTCACGTATAGTGCTGTCACACCAAAAAAACTACATAGTTCTCCAACTTCCTGTTGTATCGTGGATAGATCCTTCCCTCCTTCATAGAATGGGGGATCACTCTATCATATAAGCCTAGTTTGTTATAATTCGTAATGTCATACTCCACTTGTCTCTATTGTAAGCATACATATTACAGTTGATGTGCCAATGATAGCAAGAGACTTCACTAAGATCTGTAGCCAACAATAAAAATGTACATTCAAAAATTACACCGCAAGCTGACTTCTTTAAACCAATGAATTTACAATCGAGAACACCATACATCTTTGAAGTTTGTGTATTATATTGATTAAACTGAAAATCAAATTCAATTTATTGACTGAGATACAAAAGCATCAAACACCAAATTTTTAATGTGTGAAACCATAACAAACAATTATTACGTAGGTTGATTTCGAGATGCATATTATGTAAATTCAAGCTAATCAATCCCCAGAAATCTGATCTGACGTCATCAACACTAATATCAACTATGCTGAAAATCCTTCCTTATATTAGTTGCGCTTGCTAATACCTCTTGGGGCTACTGTGTAAATTCAAGGTAATGATTCCTAGAAGTCGTGATGTCACTTCGTACAGTATTTCTAGCCCTCTGATTGGTTTAGAAATAGGCGTATGATCTTGTTCGTCCAGTTGTTCGTTCAGTATCTTAACCCCTTCTCCTAGTGTCAAAATATAAGGTTTTTGTGGAAGGGGTAGCTGAATAAACTTTGGAGGGGGCTCCTTTAATTGGAAATTGGAAATTCTAGTTCATTTATTAGTCCAAAGTTATCTAAGGGGAACCAGCCACTCAACCCCTTTTCCCCAAATGCATCCGGTCGAAATGTTGAGATTGCCATTTTGTTCAAAATAGTCCAAAAGCCAAACAACTATGCCTCGGGGGTTGAAGCCCCAGTCCTTGGGGCAAGGACTGTAATTTATTTAAGTTGCTTATCGTTAACATAAAAGGTTTTTGCGAGAGAGGTGGTCGTTTGAACTTTGGTTGGAAATCGAAAGTTTTATTGGCTTCGTTAAGAGTTATAAGTTATCATAGGGCAAACAGTCCCCCACGTCCTTTTTCTCCAAATGCATCAAATAAAATTTTGAGATAGCCATTCGGTTTAAAATAGTTCAAAGGTCAAATAAATAGGCCACTAGGCTTGACACGACTCCCCCAATCTCTTGGCAAGGGCCACAAGTTATGGAGTTTTTCTATTGTTAACATATAAGGATGTTTATTGGAAAAGAGGGAATGTTTGATCCTGGGTCTCCAAAAAGGCTTAGGGTATTTAGGTGAAAATTTAAGGAAATGTTTAGAGGGATGCCGAACAAAATCAAAACACTCTATATGCTTGCTTGTTGTGAAAAGGGAGTATCAACATAATGTAAAGAACGACTAAAGGTATTGAGTTGAAAATTTTAAGGCATGTTGAGGAAATGCTGAAAAAAGACTTTACGGTAACCCCATCCTCCTCCTTGCTATTTCTAGGGGTCCTCTCAGCTCAACACTGATCGAAATTTTGAAATTGTCATTTGGTCTAAGCTATTGAAAAGGCCTAATAGCTATACTTACAGGAATGTCATGCCCCCAGAGCCCCGGGGTAAGGATTGTAAATTACACAATTTTGTTTCCAGGCAGGGTTTATCATTAGGACAAGGGGTTAATTTTTGATTCTGAATTTATTCAAAAAGATCAAGGGCATTAAGTTGAAATCTTGGGGATTCTTGAGGGGAATGTTAATTATTGAGGGGTACATTAAGGTAAAACTTCTAAAAATATTGAGAGGGATGCCAAACCAAATCAAGCACAATATTGCAGTACGGCTTTTGAAAGGACACAACGGCAATATCTAGGGAATGGATAAGGGTGTTAAGTTGAAACTTCAAAGGCATTTTGTGAGGCTTGTTGAAAAAGGAACGAAGGGCAGCTAAGCCTCTCCCTTCTTGTCCTTTTAGATTTTATCCTTAACACTGATAGAGATCTTAAAAAGCCATTTCATTCAATATAGTCACAATTTCTAATAGATAAGCCACTTTTACTACTGCTACTTTTGTGGCTGCAAATGGGGGTGGTTGTGACTGCAACTGTGACTACTTCCAACTGCTAGAACTTACAACTGTGACTGCCCGTAACTGCTACAGCATCTATTTGTGACTGCTGTCAGGGAATGTCTAGGGGGAAGTTGAACTTTGAAACTTTAATGTTGAAACTGAAGCATCACTTTGATGTTTTGATACTTGTATAATATAGCCCCGACCACTCAAGTTGTTCATTCATTGACGTGTAA
Source organism: Artemia sinica (assembly GCA_027921565.1). Classification (NCBI taxonomy): domain Eukaryota; kingdom Metazoa; phylum Arthropoda; class Branchiopoda; order Anostraca; family Artemiidae; genus Artemia; species Artemia sinica. Next base: position 43,681,154 of record CM051272.1, on the reverse strand, counting down.
CAAAACCGATTTTTTCGTTAGTTTCTTTCAGCTTAGTGAGAGACAAGACAAAGAACAGTGACTGATTAGATGGGAAATATATAATTTGGGCTATATACTTGCACAATAGGGGGGGGGGGTAAAGTATTTGGACAGTGTGAAGTTAGAAAACAATTCTTACCTCATGATATGCAGAATAATCGTTCCTAACACATTAGGCATACAGACCAAGTATACTTTACCCTCCCTCCCCCCCAATGTGCGAATATATAGCCCAAATCTGTTTCTAAAGAATTATATTTTTATCATACTTAGGTATATTTAATTAGGATTGGGTGTCAGAGAAAAAAGTTCTACTAAGACGAATAATATTAGGTCGGGGCTATTTCAAACAAGTACCGATGTTTTTACACTTTGATGAAACTTTGGTGTTGAAATTGATGCTGAAATGGGAAATGCTGAAAAACTTATAACTTTGCTTAAAACAAAAATTAATTAAAAAAAACCTTCCGAATAAGAAGTTTTTCAAAGAATAATAAAAATCCATATTAAACTTAAAACCATCAGAAATAAATTCCAATGGTAATTCTAACTCAAAACAAACAGAAACTACTATTAAAGAATAAATGAAACCCAAAGAAACAGAAAATAAATAAACAACCATAGCAAGTAAAGACGCAACATGTACTAACATAAATGATTAAATAAATTTTAAAACGAGCAAAACTTAATTTGAATATTCAAATCAAACTTAAAACGAACAAAATCACTACAAACAGGAATTTGGCTAATACCCCCTTCTTTAACTGTAAAAGTCTTAAGCTTACTGCGTCATTTGTGCTTTTTTTGAAAATGAAGAATATTACAAATATTTTCTTTTGTACTTTTAAAATTGGAAATAAAAATATAAACTAGTGAGATAAAATCTTCAACTACAGAACTTTCAGGAATTAATATAACCATATATCAGAAACTCAGTTTAATTTTATTTATTCTTTCCAAGGACTGTTCAAGACACACGTATTTTTCAGGCGAGCTGAGCAATTTGGCTCAGTTCTGGGGTTGTAGTTAAGCTAGAAGTTATATCAAAATACCATTTCTGAATGAAATGATCATTATATTTATTAAAATTGATAATTTTGTTAGTATAGTGTTTCTTTCAAAGAGGGACATAAACTCTATTGCCACCCATGTAGTAATGTATTTGCCCATCTGATAATATATTTAAAAAATAATAAATATATCCTGGTTTTATTCATCATTTTTTATTAACTGAAATTTATTCCCTCCTTGTGCTATATACATGGACTTTGAAAAAAATGTTTAAAAATTCGTTTGTTTCCTCAGTATGAAAATTTAAAGGTATAATTTATGAGATTATTACACTTATCATGTGACTGAACAAAATACGATAAAACTTGTTTGCTGTGACATTATCGCACTGAAAATTTAGTTCTTATGAATATGTCCAGGTGATGCGTAAATAGATTTTGTAAACGTAAATAATTAGATGCTTCGTTTGTAGCTTAATCGGAAATTAATGTTATCTTACTGGAAAAAATAAAAGTATATGGTCTAATTATGAACTTTGACCACATAGAATGTGAAATGTCACAAAAATATAACGTTTATGAACTGTAAAATAAATATTAGCTTTCGGCCTTCCATCTAAGGCCAAACGAAGAGTTGGTCGTCCCCAACTGGGATGGAAAGAGGTCGTAAGGAAGAATTTAAAGGAGCTTGAAGTTCCTGCGATTTTCCCAGTTTTTATTGTTCATTTATTGTCATTGGCTTAAAATTATTCCTGTCTTGTAACGTATATACAGAGAATGAACAAAACCTTTGAAAATTCATTTATTTTCTCAGTATTGCCAAGCAAATGATAACAAATTTCGTTTGTATTTCGTTAGCATAATAGAAAATTTTGGGCTTGATAGTATTGCCTTGGTGATGCGTAACCAATTGTTGTAGATAAGTTGATAAGTTTAGGCCTTATTTTTTAGGCTGTTTTTTTTTTTAGTCAATCAGCTTATATTCAGATTTCTTAAACCAGGGTCATTTGTCAAAGACGTCACCATACTGAAAAAAGTGAACTTTTGACGTTCGAACTTTGTCTGAGCTAAAATAACTAGACTGTAGTCAATACATTTATTGCCATCTAACGTAGTTCTGGGTTCGGACACTTACATATTTTAACGTAACAAAACTCTTAGAAACGTGATACCCATGCTAACAGTGATAACATACAATCTGGGCGAATTAGAACATTTAAATAAGTTTTCTGTCACAAAAATGGCACACTTTCGACATAATATTAAACATTGAAAATCACTGTGGCTAAACTAGTAACGCGGAAAATACCGTATTTTGCAAAAGTCTAACTTTTGCAACTCACAAATTTGCGTAGTTTTTATCAGCGTCACCAAAATAGCATAAACTACAGAGGTTATAAAATGTCATTTTGATGTCAGAAAATTGTTAAAAAAGCGCAGGCTTTTTTGTGGCTACACTGTTCATCAGCAGTCTGTTTTGGTGAGATACTGTTGATAAGCAATTGTGTTTCAGTCACCATCAATGAAATTTGTTGACCAGCTTTGTGGATGAAAACAGCCAACAACTTGGTCAAATTAAGTCGCAAGTTTCAAGGCAGAATTTTATAGGGAATTTTTTTTTGTTCTTATAATTTTAGAAAAGAAAAATAGTTACTTTGTCATAAAGGTTGTTATATTTGTTGTTAGATGAAATTTTTGCCTAAAGTAAAAGACAAAAAAAAATCATTATAATTATCTATTATTTCCCCCTCCAACGGGCACTGGATAAGTATTTTTGTATGAACCAAATACTTTATGAATTTGATTAAATAGTGAAAAGCTGTATTTACAGTCAAAACTACCAGAGTAAACATGAAGGTAATAGAACATAGTAAAACTGTGTCCATCTGAGTTTGAAAATATTACTACTTTTTTAACAATAATAAAAATTCACTTTATCTCGAGAAGTATTGCTGATCCACAATCTTTGGGAGACCAATCTGTTCTCGCTATTGTATGGATTAATTAAAAAGAAACTTTCCGAAAAATAAGTTTTTCAAAGAAAAGTAAAGGCCATTTTAAACTTAAGCTTGAGATACAAATACCTGTTAAAATTCAAACTCAAAACGACCAGAAATTACTATTAAAGAATAAATGAAACCCAAAACGAACAGAAATTAAATAAACAATCATAGCAAAAAACATATAACAAGTAATAATATAAATGAATAAATAGATCTTAAAGCGAGTAATGCTTCGATTGAATATGAAAATCAAGCTTAAAACGAAAACAAATATTTTGCTATTAAAGTATAAATGAAACTTAAAACGAACAGAAATTAATTAAACAATCAATGCGAAAAAACATACAATATATGTTAATGTAAATGAATAAATAAATCTTAAAATGAGTGAAACTTAAATTGAATATGCAAATCAAGTTTGAATCGAATAAAAATAACTACAAACAAGAGTTTGGGTATCGTCTCACTGCAGAAGCCTAAAACCTACTGCGTCATTGGCGCTTTACTGAAAACAATTCTTTGAAATATTTTCACTTTCGTAACTTTAAGAAATCAAAAATTAATTAAAATTTTAGGGAATAAATATCAGCATATGTATATTAAATTGACAATGCACATTTTTTTTTCAGTAAACTCATTTGAATTTTTTTTCAGTAAAGTACGAATTATATTCTGGCTTTTAGAAAGCATAGGGTTTTTGAACCCTACTCACATTAATTTATGCTCGTTTTGAGTTTGACTCTAATATTTATTTTAACTTTTGTTCGTTTTGGGTTTAATTTATTTATTGATACTGATTTGGGGTAGTTGTATGCTTGGTAGATTATATGATAGTCCGGACGCCAGGTGTTGAAAATGTGAACCATACCACGACGGAATGGGGCTGCTACGAGAATTAGCCTACCCTCCACCCCCTAAATTGACCATGCGGATTCAAAAATACCAATGGCACTTGCTTGCGAGTGGTGGAAGACTCCGAAACTTGACATTTTATTATATTTCGGTGTTTCATGCAAGAAAATGCATGTTCCACAAAGTTTGAGGTGCAGTTTTCCGCTCAAATAGAAATGCCTAGAAGCCATAGAATGTTTTCATAACAAACTAACACGATTAGTTACAAAAAATGGCAGAGATAAAAAAAAATGGCAAAACTATATGAGTCTTGAACAGTCTTGGAAAGTATAAACAAAATCAAATTGAATATTAACTATATAATGATATTAATTGTTGAAAGATCCATCAGTTCAAGATTTTTTTTTTTCACTGTAATTTTTATTTCCATTTTCAATGCTGTAAGAACTGGAAAATAATAAATTTGTAATATACGAGTAATTCGTTTTCAGTGAAGCACCAATGACGCAGAAGGCTTTAGGTTTCTACAGTTAAAGAAGGGGATAGTATCCAAATTTTGCTTGTAGTGAAACTATATTTGTCTTGACCAATCTTGAAAAGAACTAATAAATTAAACTGAATATTTGATGCATAATGATATTAATTGCTAAAAGCTCATCAGTTCAAAATTTTACTGTAATTTTAATATTTATTTTCAATATTAAGTACAAAAAAAAATATTTGTAATATAATTCGTTTTCAGTAAAGCGCCAATGACGCAGTAGGTTTTAGGCTTCGGCAGTGAGACGACACCCAAACTCTTGTTTGTAGTTATTTTTATTCGATTCAAACTTGATTTGCATATTCAATTTAAGTTTCACTCGTTTTAAGATTTATTTATTCATTTACCTTAATATATATTGTATGTTTGTTCGCATTGATTGTTTATTTAGTTTCTGTTCGTTTTAAGTTTCATTTATACTTTAACAGCAAAATATTTCTTTTCGTTTTAAGCTTGATTTTCATATTCAATCTAAGCATTACTCGCTTTAAGATCTATTCATTCATTTATATTATTAGTTGTTGTATGTTTTTTGCTATGATTGTTTATTTAATTTCTGTTCGTTTTGGGTCTCATTTATTCTTTAATTGTAATTTCTGGTCGTTTTGAGTTTGAATTTTAAAAAGTATTTGTATCTGCTGAGCTTAAGTTTAAAATGGCCTCTACTTTTCTTTGAAAAACTTATTTTTCGGAAAGTTTTTTTTTAATAAATTTTTGTTCGTTTTTGATTGCAAAAAGTTTCAAGTTTTTATGGCATGGGGGGGGGGGGAGGGTGCTTACTGTCCGATTATTCTTGACTTTAAAAAACGGATCTAGAACTTTCAATTTAAATCGAAAGAGGATTTTTTCAAAGTCTATACGATTACTTATTTGATACAAACCTTATATATAAACAATAGACAGCTTGCATAATTTGTGGACAGCGATTGACAACAATGAATGGATTGAAAAAATAGCTCCAATAAGAGGGTTTAGACCATTTCACTTGCTGACACAAAGGGATCACGGCTGTTTGGAATTGACCTTAATAGGAATTTGTGTGCCAAAGCAATTTTGTATCTATCACAGAGTATGTATTTTAACCTTATAATTGGATAATTATAATAGATTTCCTATGTGTTCTTCCCATACAAAACCCCTTCCCATAAGTTATAAACCCCCTTAGTAAGTTATGCCCCAGGGCATAACTTACAACGCCTACCCCTGGGCCCTGGTGGGCTGTGTCGACATCGGAGTTTTTTGTTATCAGAACTTTGAACTATTTTAACAAAATTTCTATCTCAAAACTTTTATCTGATGCATTTAGGGCGTGGAGGAGGGAGAGGGGCTAGTTGCCCTTCAATCTCTTTTGACTCTTAAAAAGTTAACAAGAACTTTCAATTTTCAATCGAATGAGCCCTCTCTAAAGTTTATACGAGCATCCCTTCCATAAGAAATAATATGAAGGATTCGGAGAATCCTTAAATTACAACCCTTGCCCTGAGGGCTTTGGGGGAGTTGTAATCCTCAAAGACCTAATTTCCAGAACTTAAAATTACGTTTAATAAAATGGCTGTCTTAAAATTTTGATTGGATGTGTTTGGGGAAAAGGTGGGCGTGAGAGGGGGATTAGTTGCCCTCAAATCACTTTCGACTATTACAAAGGGCACTAGCCCTCGGAATTTCCAATCGAATGAGCCTTTTTTTAAGTTTCTACGACACTGCCTTCTATAAAAACCTTGTATGCCCCCAGGGCATAACTTAAAACCCTTGCTCTGAGGGTTGTGGGGGATTTTCCTCCTCAAAGACATATTTTCTATCTGGAAATAAACTACGCTGAACAAAATGGCTATCTCAAAATTTTGATTGGATGCGTTTGGGGGAATGATGGGCGTGGGGGGTGCTAGTTGCCCTCCAATCACTTTCGACTATTAAAAAGGGCACTAGCCCTTTGAATTTCCAATTGAATGTGCCTGTTTTGAAGTTTCTACGACAACGCCTTCTATAAAAACCTTATGTGCCCCCAGGGCATAACTTAAAACTCTTGCCCTGAGTGTTGTGGGGGAGTGTCCTCCTCAAAAACATATTTTCTATCTGGAAATCAACTACACTGAACAAAATGGCTATCTCAAAAGTTTGATTGGATGTGTTTGGGGAAATGATGGGCGTGGGGGGGGGCTAGTTGCCCTCCAATCACTTTCGACTATTAAAAAGGGCACTAGCCCTTTAATTTCTAATCGAATGAGCCTGTTTTGAAGTTTTTACGACAACGCCTTCTATAAAAACCTTATATGCCCCCAGGGCATAACTTAAAACCCTTGCCCTGAGGGTTGTGGGGGAGTGTCCTCCTCAAAAATATATTTTCAATCTGGAAATCAACTACGCTGAACAAAAATGGCTATCTCAAAATTTTGATTGGATGTGTTAAAGGGGAATGATGGGCGTAGGGGGGGGGGGGGCTAGTTGCCCTCCAATCACTTTTGACTATTAAAAAGGGCACTATCCCTTTGAATTTCCAATCGAATGAGCCTTTTTTGAAGTTTGTATGACAACGCCTTCTATAAAAACCTTATATGCCCCCAGGGCATAACTTAAAACCCTTGCCCTGAGGGTTGTGGGGGATTGTCCTCCTCAAAAACATGTTTTCTATCTGAAAATCAACTAAGCTGAACAAAATGGCTATCTCAAAATTTTGATTGGATGTGTTTGGGGGAATGATGGGCGTAGGGGGGGGGGCTAGTTGCCCTCCAATCACTTTTGGCTATTAAAAAGGGCACTATCCCTTTGAATTTCCAATCGAATGAGCCTTTTTTGAAGTTTCTATTACAACACCTTCTATAAAAACTTTATATGCCCCCAGGGCATAACTTAAAACCCTTGCCCTGAGGGTTGTGGGGGAGTGTCCTCCTGAAAAATATATTTTCTATCTGGAAATAAACTACGCTGAACAAAATGGCTATCTGAAAATTTTGATTGGATGTGTTTGGGGAAATGATGGGCGTGGGAGGGCAGGGAAAGGGGGCTAGTTACACTCCAATCACTTTCGACTATTAAAAAGGGCACTTCCCCTTTAATTTCCAATCGAATGAGCATGTTTTGAAGTTTCTACGACAACGCCTTCTATGAAAACCTTATATGCCCCCAGGGCATAACTTAAAACCCTTGCCCTGAGGGTTGTGGGGGAGTATCCTCCTCAAAATATATTTTCCATCTGGAAATCAACTACGCTGAACAAAATGGCTATCTCAAAATTTTGATTGGATGTGTTTGGGAGAATGATGGGCATGGGGGGCTAGTTGCCCTCCAATCATTTTTGACTATTAAAAAGGGCACTAGCCCTTTAATTTCCAATCGAATGAGCCTGTTTTGAAGTTTCTACAACAACGCCTTCTATAAAAACCTTATATGCCCCCAGGGCATATTTTAAAACCCTTGACCTGAGGGTTGTGGGGGAGTATCCTCCTCAAAAATAAATTGTCTAACTGGAACTCAACTACGCTGAACAAAATGGCTATCTCAAAATTTTGATTGGATGTGTTTTGGGGAATGATGGGCATGGGGGGGCTAGTTGCCCTCCAATCATTTTTGACTATTAAAAATGGCACTAGAACTCTCGATCTCCAATCGAATGAGCCCCCTTTGAAGCTTCTACGACGACCCCTTCCATATGAAGTGCCTCTGAAAAAAAAAAAAAAAAAAAAAAAAAAAAAAAAAAAAAAAAAAAAAAAAAAAAAAAGCATTGGAGCCCTATGGCCTAGGCAACGCTACAGCGTGCGTCTTCTTGCCTTTGAAAGAAGACTGATATATTCTTACAGATGGCGGTAAAAAATGAACAATTTGAAAATTCGGCACACAATACTTCTTTCAAAGGTAACAACTATTTATGTATTGAAGCAGGCAGAAATAAAATCATGCAAAACATTGGTTCCAATAGCCATTTAGACACCAAAATACGTGAATATATACCTGGTTCTATTATTAATTCAGGGACAAGGTGAAAACATTACCTGATACCTTTACTTATGCTCTTTCCAAATAAAATCATTCTTTCACTTGTAAGAGTCCCCCCCCCCTGGTGGCCCCATATTTAGAATACAATTTAGTTTTTTATAGAACTAAGAAAATACCATTTAATGAATAATTCTTACTTTATATTATGCAGTTTATTTCTATTTTTCACAATAGGCTATCATGTTTACAGGGTGCATCTGTGAGTGAAATTAGGCTATAATTTTATATTAAAATAGCATTCAAGAGGCATCAAGTAGGCCTAATGTGTTACACCTTTTCTCTTTATGCCAGCAATAGAATTGTGTAGGCTGTACACTTTACACATCGCTGCCTGAATTCTTTGGGAAAAGAAGTGCATTATTTGGACACTTTCCAAACACATTTGTTGCTAACATGACAAAAATGCCCTTTTTGTCCTCTAATAGGGCCAGATATAGCTTTTGGATGCATAGAAACAGAATATACAAGAAAACACTAATAATGAAACTTTATAATCATCTTGAATAGCCTAATGTATTTATTGAGCTGTCATGAATGTTTCAAAATAATGCTATGCTATTGACTAGGTTATCAATATTAGGGCTGTTTTTTCTCTCATCAATGTGCTAAGATCTTAAATCTTTTGTCAGAAAATGCTTAAAAGGGAAATCTTTGAGCTAAGATCTCACATATTTTGTTGTTTTTATGCAAACCTCTTTCATCATTCTGCTCTGATCAGTGGTCTCAGAAAAATGATGAGTATATCATCAAAGTTCTCTCATCTCACACTTTTTGCTAACATCAGTGAGATGTAAGATCTTAGAACAAAGATGAGTTAAAAAATGATGATCTTTGCAGAAAGATGCAAGATCTTAGATGTAAAATCTTAGTACTAAAAAATGGGCCTATTAGTTGCCATAAGCAAAGAGATATACAATGATTCAATTATTAGAAAACATTGGCTAAATTCATTGTTTGGGTTAGGGATATAGGGCTGTTTTTAGCACTAAGATCTTACATCTAAGATCTTTCATCTTTCTGCAAAGATTATTGTTTGTTCAACTCATCTTTGTTTTAAGATTTTACAGCTCACTGATCTTAGCAAAATATATGAAAGATGCCATCTTTCTGCCATATAGAACAATGATGAGAGAACTTTGATGATATACTCATTGCTCTCAGACCACTGATTTCTGGCCATTTCAGACCATCTTTTCTGGTAATTTTTTTCTTGTTGTAGGTTGATCAAGTATTAATGGTTGTTGTTAGAAAATGGCTTCAATGTTTGGAGTCATAGCTGCTGGAAGATTGGTAAGGTCTAAAATTACTATCATTCTGTTTTATATTTGTTTTTATTATTGTTTTGTCTGGACAAGGTGGGTAGGGAGGGTGAAGCAACCCTCCCTAGTGTTATTTTGTACTTGGATAATTTAATATTAGCCAGATGTTTGTAATCAACAACCTCAAAACTCCTGAATTACCTGCTTTGGTGAAAAGTTAACACTATTTATAAAGTATATTCTTGAATTTGTACTTTTACAGTGTAGTATTAGCCTTGGATATGTAATCACACCACAAGAATCAACAAACACCAACAGTATTTGTGTGTATGAACATAATTTATTTTGATTTTGATCTTCTATTTTACAATGTTAGCTTCTTGGTAGTGATGAATAAGTTTAGAAAACAGGTCACAGGACCAAGCACTTTACTTTGGGGCTTCTACTTGTACACTTTAAATTCTTTGTTGAAATGGGTGAAAAGTCCATGCATTTCAACAAGCTGTTATTTGTGCACCTTTCTAATGAAATTATCTATGAAGACTGCTTTAAATCAGATATTGGATACCACATGGATCATGTTCCCCAGAAGGTATAATTGTCATGGATGTGAGATCTTGACATTTTTCATTTAGAGGTGTTTGCAGTTTTGGGTTGTCCTTAGGCTAAAAAGGTGAATGGTCTTCTACCGATTAGAGAAGAATCTTCCACGTTTTTCAACTGTGCTTCTGATTATGTTGGGACCCACCCTGAAATTCTTTGGAAGCACCATAGGCATATTTTTGCTTTTAAACTTGCTTTGGACAACCACAAGCTAGTGTAAAAAGTATTTCAAATAATTTAACATGCTATTAAGGGATTAGATTCAGATCTTACAGAAAAAGTAAGAGTAGTAGGAATTTCATACAAATTTCTGAGCTGATAAGGAAGATGATCATAAACAACAAGAGAAGTGCAATTAAGGGCTCTGAGAAGGTCCCAGTAAAAACACTAAAGGTGTGTGCATACCAAAGAGCATAAAGTGATCTAAAATCAAGTGTTGGTTTAGTTACCAATGAGTTTCTTTCCATAATAACACTTGTTGCTTTTATTTTTCTATACTTGTTTGGTCACATCACCTCATTGAATTGACTGTCTAATAAAAAGATTTGTCCCCATTGAACTTTTATTTGTTTGTCATAGAAAGGCAGCGTGGGCTTCAAAAATATCTATATTCAGATTAGATTATGTGGTTGTGTTGGGGTAAGTGTTTTCAGTTGTATGTTTTTCAATGTATATTTAGCTTTTTCCCTTAAGCAAAGGCACTAGGTGATGGTAAATGTTCCATCAATAATTGGTTATATTGGTTCAGTCAGTATTCGTTTTATGTATTTTTAGAAATTAATTTGTCATTGCTAAAAACTATACCTAGTCTTAGAACTGACTAGAGTGGATAGAGTTACCCCTTAAGGTTCCAGAGCCCCTTCTGCAAAAAAATGGAGAATGTAAGCCCAAAAATGCACCCACCCTGTGACAAAATCTTCTTATAAACTTGAATAGTGAGCTGGTTTTATAACCAGTACCCTTGTAACCACTTGGTAACCAGTTATACCATATTTGTAATGGAATTGATCAAACGTGGGGCCAGAGAGATATTGTATGTATTTATTGAAATTAATTATGACACCTGAAGTTGATATTTGTAATTTTAATTATTATTGATTGCAAAAATTTAAGGAGAAATGGACAAATTGTAGGATGACATTTTTCATATATTGTGTGGTTGATTTAAGTTCTTTCTAATATTATATGCTCTAAACAGAGGCTGTAGGTTAATCCAAACCGTCTTTTATTTGTATACTGATCCCAAAACCTGTGTCCGTGATTTTGTTTGAGGGAGGGGTTTGCGAAAAAAAACAAAAAAATTAATATGTTTTTACGAGTTGGACAATCATTTTGAGGGAAGTTCAAACCCTCTGGTTTTCGCATCCTCCTGGGTACAGTCTTGACTGATCCTTGATAAAATTCGTTGCATAGAAATAGCATTGATTGTTTGAACTAGTAGTGTGAAGGTCCTAGCGTAAATACATCCGTTTTCGGATCAAAAAATAATTTTTTAACCCTTTTTCCCAACTCCCTTGCAAAGAATTATTCCAATTCGCTTTGCTATCAGAAAATTTCATCAATGTATTCTGGAATTGTGCCTTTTATGGAGTTACTAGTCAAGAAAATACATTTATTTCAAAAAATGTGTATCATAAGTCTAGATTTCCTGAACTGGGATTTTTGGAATATAGACAACGCATACATAAAAAAAAAACAGGCCAACAAATTCAAAAGATGGTAAAACAATTTGACGTCAAAAACGTAAAATGGTTTATAACAAAATTCATATAACATCAGCTGAAGAATACATTAACACGTAACAACACCAAACAAATATAGTAATTATTGTTAGTATAGTTATTTTATTTATAACCCAATAATAAAAAAAATGTAAATAACAGAGTAAAACATAAAATAAGAAGAAAAGCACTAACTATGAAAAATATATACTTTCAAGACAATGGAATGGAGGAAGTTTATTTTTCTAATATCCGAAAGCCTACTGCTTAGCACGGCAACTTTACTAAAAACATCAATGAAACCCGAATTTTGACGGAATCTTCCCATTACAGTGCTATGGAGGAAAAGAAATTTACAATACCGAGAATACTGAATACAAATAGAAGTGATATCATTCTTATTTAACAGAGGATAAAACCCGGAAAGATATAGGACTGAAAGATCACAACACTCAAAAAATAATTTACGTAAGGCCTTACGATTATATTTACCCCTATCTACAACAATTCTTGAACAACCAACCTGAATTTTGATCTTTCAGTCGGAAGTCAGCCGTGAATGAAAAGATCGTAAGTTCTTAGTAATATTGATTCCTAAGAAACCTAAAAAACTCCACAGTGGGGACAGAAAATGATTCGCATGCCAGGGGTGTTACAAGTGAAGGAGACAAAAAGCCAAAAGTAAGGTACTCAGCACTTAGCATCATTTAAATAAAGACCAATCTGAACAAAAACTCCAGAAATATAGTTAACAGAATTGTAGAGACTGTCTTTACTTCTGCTAATAACAAGAAGGTCATCAGGATATGCTAGGTGCGAAACATTAGACAACCCAGAAAAATATTTTGGAGATATATTATTAATTACTTGATAAATGCATATTTTGAATAAACTAGGTGACAAAACACCGCCTTGTCTGACACCTTTCTGAAATTGTATTTTTTTTCAAAAATCGAACCATTAACTTTAACTTCAAGAAAAGAAGAAGAGCATCAATACTTCAGCAATAAAAGGATAGGAAGATTAATTCCTTTCGAGTGAAAAATCTGGAAACGGGTAATAGAATCAAAAGCTTTAGAAATGTCAAGAGCGCAAAGATCAATAATTTGGTTATTTTGAGAAGCATCCAAAAGAAGAGAAGAAAGAATCCGGTGAGCATGATTATATCCGAACCCACGCCGAAAAACAAGCTGGTTTTCTCTAGAATCAAGCCCAAAACGTAGACACGGAAAAAGAATATATTCAAAAACTTTACTTAGATTGCAAGATACAGTAATGGGTCGATAAGACGGCCAGCTAAGAGGAGATTCATCTTTTTTGAGAACTGAACTTACAGTGCCGCATGGAAAGTTATTGGGTAGAACTGACGAACATAAAAAATTTGAAATAACAGCTGAAAGTGTAAAATCAAACGTTTGTTGCCAGACTGAAGATGAAACGCAGAAATCCTCTCAAAATCAATAGACGAGGACTTAATTCTTTTAAGAGCAGTTCCAATGGAAAATAAAGACATAGTAATAACATTCAGTTGAGAAATCTTAGATGGCAGATAACTATGAACAAATTGAATAAAATAAGAGTGAACGGAGTAATTTACTTTTGAAAAAACAGATGAATAATATTCTCCCCAAGTTTGTGCAGAAATTTGAGAATCCATAAATTTCTCAACCTTCTCTGGGTCCCTGACCTCTGTCCGCTCTTTAAGTGAACTCGGAAAATTATGGTCCTTATACCTAGTGTCTGTAAGGTATTTCTTATACTTTAATTTTGTTTTATATAAAAAAAAACTACGCCTCTTTTAGGTCTGCCACAACAAACCCAAGTCCGAAGCCAAAACTTAGATGTATTTTAATGACTTTGAGTTCATGAGTTCAAGAGCCGATTTTTAACTCTCACTCTAGTTTTCAGGACACTTAATTCTTGGCACGTTTTAGACAAGAAACAATCTTGTTAAAATAAGCATTTACATCGCTGTGTCTATTTCCAACATAAAAAGAGCACTTAAGAAGGGGATAAGGAAAGCGGATCGTTGCTAGTAGGCTGCTCAAAGTGACCATATAAAGGGTCATATCTGCTTTCTTCCAATTAGCTGCAGTAAAGCACTTATTTATACTAGGTTTTGCACAAGTATCTAGCTGAAACTCCATAGACACTTCGAACGATAGGGGTAAATGGTCTTAATCCTGATGATCAATTAGCACCTTAATGAGAGATGGTTTGAGCCCGCTTGAATGGATAACGTGATCCAGATCCGACACACTACCTTAATTGCGGATAAATGAATAACCAAGTGATTTCTTTGCAATAACAAGAGGGGATAGAACACTAATTAACGTATCAGAGCAGGGTGAGTAATACTATAAGTCCACATTGAAATCACCCACGATCAAGAATTCATGTCCACTTGCAGTAGCATCAATTAAAACAGTTTTGAGCTTAGTGCAAGACTTAGAAAAGCAATTCGCAGAAATTACTGTTTGATAATCACAAGGTAAATATACATTTATTAGGACTGTCGAGCCAAATTTAACTGCCAAGGAACTCATATCAGAATCAAGAATAATAAAAAAAAAATATCCAGTTGTTTTTAAACATGCAGGTAAGTCCTCTGGAAGGATGGCCAAGGGTAAATCGCGCAGGGGTATGGAATTCAGTATGATCAGTGCTTCGTTTGAGGAAGTTAATACCGATATTAGCTAATAGATGCTCTTGGAAGAACACTATGTTATAATTTTGGATCATTGCATCAATTATAGAGTCCTTCTGAAGCGTTCCGTTAATATTAAAAGAAATATAGGAAATGTCTCTTTTCATTATAAATAATTCTTATCTTTCGCAACAAGGACACTTTTTATCACTTTTCATGCAAATTAAATTCCAGGGCTGCAAGTAAGTACACATTTGGTCTCCAGAGCACTGAGCACACTTTGGCGGGGTTTCAGGACAGTCTGCTTTAATATGGTGCATGGAACGACAATTAAAGCAGCATCTTGGTAGATTTTTATATTCGGGAACATGAAAAATTTCGTATCGAATTTTCAGTCCATCTTTAAGTTTTGGAGCTTTAGCAAACGATTCAGCAAATTTCAACTGAATCGATCTGGAGGATTGAGGATTCATTACGTTTGGCAGACAGCACACCAGCAGTGGCGTCATTTTATTCTGAAGTATCAACCATAGCATTGAAATCCAACAATTTCACAAGAGCCTTTTCACTAAATATCAATATCAGATCACTGAGCCTTCTGTCACCGCTGATCTTAAATCGGATTTATTGAAAATAATCTCTCATTACTAGCAGTTGTGATAGAGTAAGGAAGATTTGCATAATTTTCAAAACTTTAGAACACGCTATTGACATTGCCTTTAGACAATCGTGAAGTTCAAAGAAATCTTTTGGCTTATTGGCTAATGAGTCTATATATCTTCTCACAAGATCTATTTGAAAGGCCAACAGAGTTGTGTCAATATAAACTTCTTTGTAATGCGCTGCTACTCTAGCTAGTCGGCTAGTATAGGTAAAGTGCGGTGAATCGACATCTAACGCAGAGATGGACTCTAACAGTGGAAGAGCATTCATGAAGTGACTTTCAAACTTGGAGCACAATCTGTCTGTCACTAGAAAATGATCCCTTCTGAAAGCATTTTCAGTTGATTCTTTCACTTCAGCAAGATCGCTTTTTTTCCAAAGTCCACATGGCTAGAAAATGACATAACCAGGAAGCTACTTGCTATGCACGCTTTGGTCTTTTGCATGAAGAATTAGAATTCTGAGAACTTTGCAAAAGATCTTCAGTGAGACAGCACTTACAAGAAAATTATTTTGCTTTATGAAAGATTTCATCAAAACCATCGTTAGTTTGCATGTCTATAATTTTATCTTGCATACTTGCAATAAGACCAGTAGCTCTAGAGAAAACTAGGTTTACCTCCTGCAGCTGCCCAGACAGAGTTCGTGGTACAAAATGTTTTTCCGCTAGATGGGGTACAAATATAAATTAAGATGTCTGAAGTCTTGTTGCAAGTCCGTGGGCCTAAGCTGCCGATTCTCTGTCACTAGACGTTCTGGTAATTGATGAAATGTCAAAATTCAGTTGTATCAATTCAGCACTGCCAGTGGCATTTTGAGCATTAACAAACAGTTGGTAGTATGTATTGGTATTCGCGATGGAACAGTACAGCTCTTGAAGAGTAGAGAAGAAAGATGCCATTCATCTCAAGTTCTGAATGGAATCATCCAACACAAGGTTGAGTCTATGAGGATGGCAGTTAATACAAAGCGGTGCAATTGTTATAATACAAACTTGTCCACCTGAAAAGTGGACGCTAATGACACGGGCTTGGTATTTTCAGAGAATAATTAAGAAAACAACAAATTTTCACCTCCTTCTGGATGTTGTTGGACTGTAAATTCCCTTTCCCCATCGTAAATTTTCGTGAATTGACATCAATTGGTAGGTCTGAGTTTTTCTTTCAATGTTCAGGTTGTTCTTGTATAGCTCTTATTTGTTGTGTTTTTTCATGTTTTTCTCACCTTTTTTATAATTTGGTTCAAGCTAAGCCCCCCCCCCTGTTGAAAAGCCTTTTGTTTGTGAAATGGAAATATTTGGTCTTTGATTGTTGGTACAGTTTCTTTTTAACTCTCTTATTAACAAATCTGGCCACTTTTCATATTGTCGTTTTATTATGATCTTTGGTGTATGAGATTAAGTACCGCCCTTCAAGATTTTTATCGATTCTTTGAATTTTCCTCTTATATAACATGATTTTCTTGTCTTTCTTATCTTTCCTGAAATTCAAAAAAATTATTGGTCGATGTTGGGGCTTCCCGCCCCTTTTCTTTCTCTTTTCAGATAAATGACCTGTTTTCGCTTTCTTAATTACATTTACAGGGATTTGCCAATAATATAATTTTCAATTGTAAGTTAAACTCCCGTCGTCAAGGCAACCATTTTGCAAGAGAAAATAAGTTGACTGGATTACAATTCTGTATGAGTCATCACATTGGCTTTCTAGATCTCAAGCCATCGATTCTTAATATATGCGTTGGGCAAATTCAATTGAGGGACTTGATACATTAGATTGGCCCACATCACACTGAGCCACACCCCAAGTGCCAAGATCCTTTTATGTATTAAGTATTATTTTTTAATCGACTTTGAGACCCCGTTTAGGGAGTCTGTTTTGTAAGAGTTATAGATGTGTGTTTTGTGACCTTTTGGAAGAATAAAAGGGAAGTTACTTTCTACAGCCGTGTGAGATTATTCTTCCAGTGACCCAGGCAGGGTAAGAAAAAGCGTTTGCGAGAAGTACCGGCACTAGTATATCAACGGGGGGGGGGCGTTTACCCTCCAAAGAGATAGTTAGAGATGCTAGGCGTGACACGAGTGGTGGTACCCTTGGCCTAGAGAGTTTGCCCGTTTGACAATATTTGGTGGCAGCAACTAATGGTCCTATCAGTAACACTGATAGTAAAAGAATTCGCGTTTTCTGATAAGACGATTTAATTTAGCCTACACAGTAGCCTATTGTGAATACATATAAAAAATTGCGGAAAAATACAGAAACAATTAAAAAGAGTACGAAAATATGAATGGGCATTGCCTAGTTGGAATAAAAAAAAAAAAACACGAATCAATATATCGCGCAACTAATTAGCGTGCAAAAATAACAGGCTAATTGAGACGCAACAATTTATCACGAGATAAAACCTGAAGCTAATTGGACAAGTCGAGAAGGAATTTTCATCTGAGTTGAAAAGATAGTTGATTGTTGAATCTTGAAATAATGGCGGATAGACAGAAGATTCACACAAGGTCGGGAAAAAAACAAGAATGTATGGAATTAGACATTAATTCGAGAAAAGTTACCGTGGTGAACCAGAAAAATCCGTCAGATTCACATTTATATACGACTTCCGCTAGAAGTACCCGCTAGATGGGAATTCACCATCAGATGGAACCCTATATCATTCAGGAGGTGAAATAGGCATTTCTGACACATACGAAGGCGGGATTTTCCCAACAAACTCAAGAATAGGGCGATCTCCGGTACGAACCGTAGAGGGAGAAAAGAATATACTACTGACACAAAAGGAACTATTCTCAGATAAGGGAGACCTAGATAAAGAAACAGATATGCGAGTACAAAGAATGAAATTGGGAAGGAGCACACCCGGTAATATGAGAGAACATAAATAGAAATAGTGGCGGTAATACACAACGAAAAATTAATATATGAAAATACGAGTAAAACAAAACCAACACACCTCTCAGATGCTATGCAAAATGACGCGTAGTTGCGGGTAAGAGAAAATACAGATAAAGAACGAACAGACTCAGAGAACAAATTACGAGGATATAATGACAGAAGGAATCAGAGTAGACCGAGTAGCAGGAGTAGTAGAATCTTCATGTCCAGCAGGGGGTTACGAAAAAGTATTCTAGTAGATGTGACACAACGTATGTTAGATTTCATGGAGGGTGAAAGAATATCCAGATTACGAAAAGAAAATGAAGATAGAAAATAAAGAATGAAAGAAAGAAAAGCCAGAGAACGAAAAGAGGAGGAAGATAGAAAAGAAAGAGAGACTATCTAGAAAGCAAAAAGAGGAGAATATCAGAATAGCTAGAGAACGAAAGGAGGAAGAGAGAAAAGATAGAATAGCCAAAGAAAAAAAAGGAGGAGGCAGATAGAGAGGAAAGTAAATACATAATGGAAATGATTGCAGGGAGAAATTCCCAAGAGTCTCAAAGATCATCTACAGTAGAGTTAATGCAGGCAATAAACCTTCAACCAATGAAAGAAAATGAAGATGTACATTTATACATATACAATTAAAAAAAAAACGGTGGAATTAAGCGGATGTCCAAGAGTAAACTGGGTGACAACAATACGACCCTTCCTTAACTACAAAGCATAAACTGCTTTTAAGGCATTGCCGATGCACTACTCAAGAGGTTTTGAAAGACTAAAACAAGCCATTTCTGAAAAGTTTCAACTCTCCCCCGAGCACTTTCAATGAAGGTTTAATGAAAGATCTTAAGCCGAATTGGCCAGCCATGACAAAAAAACAGAGAAAAATCTCAATGAAAAAATAAACCAGCAAACGAGACTGCGGCCAGTGTAAAGAAAAAACAAAAAATGTAAAACAACGCGGATATTTCGCCTGTATAAAACAAGGCATCTTCAGCACCTGAAAACGCAAGAAGAACAAGATAAAAAAAAACTAAAACTAAAAACCAAATAAAACCACCACCAAAAAATATACAGTTGGCGCAAACTAATCCACGTAGGGAAAATCAGCTATTAGTGTTACTTCAGTGAGGACACCAAAGCAACCTCACTGCAGTTTCTTTGGCGTCCTCACTGAAGTAACTCTAATAGCTGATTTTCCCTACATGGGTTAGTTTGCTCCAATTGTATATTTTTTTGGTGGTGGTTTTATTTGGTTTTTAGTTTGTTTTTTATCTTGTTCTTTTTGTGTTTCTCTTGTGCTGAAGACGCCTTGTTTTATACAGGAGAAATATCCCCGTTGTTTTACATTTTTTGTCTTTTTATTTTTAATAAAAAGACAAAAAGTCTCGTTTTATTTTTCATTGAGATTTTTCTCTCTGTTGGTTTAAAGAAGGTTTAGAAGCGAAAAAAAACGAGACAACGAAACTTAAAAAGAATACAGGTATAAATTGACTGATATGTGTTTAAAATGGCTGGAGGTGGAGAATGTTAGATGATCCAGAGGAGATCACAGAAAAGATGATAGAGGTAATAGAAAAAACAGTAATGGAACAATTTTTAGAAAATACTTACAGAGAATTGAAAATATATTTGAAAGAAAAGAACCCGAAAACAACCGAAGAAATGGCGGAATTAGTGAATAGGTGGACCGAAAAAAGAGAGGAATTTGTGGACACAAAGATATTTCAATACGAAGAGTATAATAAAAATAGACGCTATAACACCGAGCAAAACCATGCATTTCAGCACAAGCAAAGAGAGGTAACTTGCTTTAACTGTGAGACTACAGGCCATTTTGCAAGAAACTGCCCCAGTAAAGAGGATCAAAAACTGCATAAAACGAAAGCCTGGGCCATGGCCCATAATAATAAAAAAATGATGCGTTTGCAGAGTCGCATAAAATATGCGGAAAATTGAACGGAGAATTAGTTGAAATGGCATTTGGTTCTTGCAGTGACCAAACGTATGTGCGAACTGAGCTAATTAATAGAACAGAAATAGTCCATAAAAATAAGATTACAACATTTTTTTGTGTAGATAAGCACCCATGCCCGTCTGCTAGGGTTAGAATAGAAATTGTAAAGAAGGACGGTACAGTCCAGAGGAAAACGATAAAAGTAGGCTTAGTACCTACTCTTGCAGTGGATGTTTTAGTAGGAGGAGACTTTGGAGATATCGGAAATCTCCTATCCTTAAATGCGACTTCTCTAACGATGAAAAATGCGGAAGTGGCAAAGCCACATGATATTGAAAATAAGACGCGCGAAATTAATTTTTCGGGAAAATTGTCAAAAAATAGATTACTTCTGTACACTTTTACCGAATATGAGACACCGACAAGTATATGCCAAAATGAAGCACCGATTGTACCAGACAAAAAGGAGACGAAATTTATTGTACGCGCTTTTCTCGTAAAGTTCGAGAAATTTTGGTGCAATATATGAAAAACCAAATGTCGGGATACAATTCCCATGTCATGACGATTCATTTAATACTACGTCAAGAGAAAAGAAAACTAAAATAGAGAAAAGAAATAATAAAAAGAAGTACAATAAAGAAATGAAGTCAAAGATAATGGACACTGAAGTCCAATTAAAATTTAATTGTGATTTATTTTGCGCGAATGAAAAAGTTGAGAATAGTGAAAAAGAACAAATAAATGCAAAAAAGAGACAACATTTGGAGATTCAGCCTGCAGTGGCAAAAGACAATAAAATGGGAGAATCACAAAATTACGAGAACAAAAAAGAGCTTGGGGGGGGCAAAGAGTTCCAAGACCCATGGGGAATACAACAAGATTAAAACAGAACAATGAAATCTAATAAAAAGGACACTATGGTCCAATTAAAAGTTGAAGAGGAACTACTTCGCAGAACACAGAAATAGGAGGAAAGTAAGCAAGAAATAAGAGACACAAAAAAGAGATGTGATTTACAAATTCAGCCTGTGATTGTGGAGAATAAAATTTTCGAGGAATTACAAAATGATTTTAGGAGAAACAAAGAGGTCCAAGGCCCATTGGGAATAAAACAAGATAATCATAAAATAGAGTGGAATGACCTACAAAGGGTTGGGGAAAAGTTGGGAGATATTGAATGTCAGGTTGGAGAAGGTTGGGAAGGAATCTGAGATGAGTCCTATCACTCTAAGGGAAATTTGTTCTCTTTTGGGAGGGGGGAGGAGCCCGTTTGGGGAGCCATGAATGATGGATGGTTCGCCCAACGGACAGCTGGTTGGCCAGTTGTGACCCGGTTACCAAGATTTCGCCTCTCTGATCTGGTGTCCTTGGGGGATACTCTCTCTTGGTCACTTCATATTTCACCCAAACCTTTGTCTAGTAACCCTATTCACGGTTATAACTCTTCATGGGAATAGACGATTATCTCCTGCAAATATTATTTCTTATGTCACGTATTCAAATTTCATCTTCAGTTGGCATCGAAGAGTTTTCTCCACTTGACTATCCCAGGGGAGGGGACCCAGGATGAACTGATTAATGCTTCGCTCAAACTTATAGCTGATTTCCCTGTACGTCTATCGTTTTCACAGGCCTGTGTTTTTTCGGCCTTGTATTATTTCAAATTATGCCAAGGGACAATTTGCGTTTTAGTTGACATGTAGTCTTACTTCCATCGATGGAAATTAAGAGGCTAGTTCAGCCATTTTTTTTCTTGATGACTGGCATCATCGAATATGCCAGAACGTGATTCTCAGCTTCTCGCAAATGTAAATTTGTGAGAGAGATACAAAATTTGTATGTTAATCATGCTAAGCACGATTATTCTCTACTAATCTTGGGGACTTCAATTTTCAAGACCTCATGCGGATACCATATGATTTAGACCAGTGGTTCCCAACCTTTTTCCTTCCTCGTACCCCTAATCAAGGCCCAAAACGGTTGCGTACCCCTTTCTTGAGAATCGTTGTTTTATTTTTTTTTTTAAACTAAAATTAGACTTTCAAAAACACGAGACTTATTGTCATATATGACGGTGAACCAATGTGTAAAAGTACGCACAAAATCAATGAGAAACTTGAGGCTGCTTTTTAGCTGAAATATTATCAAATCTTGGCTCGATGTCACTAACGGCAATTATAAGGTCATTTTGTACACTCAGTCTCTTTCTGTGTTTGGTTTTGATCAACGACATTGCCGAAAATGACACTTCACAAAGGTAAGTGGTTCCGAATGGCAACAAAACAGACATGGCGATTTCACTTAGTTTCTTGTATTCTGCTTTCACGTCTAACCAAAACTGGGAAATCGTTACATTTTGGAATTTCTGTTCTAAGGCCCCATCACTGGCACGTTCGATCAGATTCTCTGTAAGCTTGTCACTAAGACCGGAGCTTGAGACCACGTCTCCAACATAATGGATTTTGGATCCAATCCGGGGATCTATCTTTGGTCATAATCGATGGGAAATATGACACAATTTCATCTCGCAACCTTTTCAGATGCTCCCGAATACAGTCACAGATTGTGTTGAGGTTATCAATTTCACTGCTGTCTGCAGACTTGTCAAGGGTTAGGAAGACACTAACGCTGTTTCTTTGAGCCTTTTAAGTCAGAACTCCAGTTTCTTGACGAAAGCACACATCTTCGAATTCAGGGAGAGTTCGTCCGTCCTGAAACCTTGCATTGAGAGATTCAAGTCATTCAGTTTGTCGAAAACATCCGCAAGATAGGCCAGCCTGCAGACCCAGTCCTGGTTTTCAAAAAGTGAATTGAATGTAGACTTGCTCCAGAAGAAAACATATGAACTTCTTGTCGAAGCTCGAATAGTCTGTTTAATATCTTCCCATGAGCCAACCAGCGAACTTCTGTGTGCAGAAGTAAATGTCGACGTTCCGAACCCATCTCTTGGCAGAGCAACTAGAACAGTCCTGATTTCAGTGGTCGGGCTTTGATGAAGTTGATCACTTTTACAGCCTCGTTGAGAACCACTGATTTAGACCATGGTGGTTCTACAGTAGAGAAGTGTGGATGGCGACAGATTGCGAGCCAAGCGGTGGAAGCACAGACGCTGGCGGAAGAAAGAAGGGAAATGGATTTTGTAAAGTTGAAGTTCAATGTTTGGGTTTGTAAAGGTGGACCACTTTGGCACATGGGTGGTTATTTATTTTACGGGGGGAGATTTTGGGACTTCCCGCCCCTTTCCTTTCTCTTTTCAAATAAATGACCTGTTTTCCTTTTCTTAATTATATTTGCTTGGATTTGCCTATAATATAATTTTCAATTGTAAGTTAAACTCCCGTCGTCAAGGCAACCATTTTGCAAGAGAAAACAAGTTGACTGGATTACCTTTCTGTATGTCATCACATGGGCTTGCTAGATCTCAAGCCATTGATTCTTAATATATGCGTAGGGCAAATTCAATTGAGGGACTTGATACATTAGATTGGCCCACATCACACTGAGCCAGACCCCAAGTGCCAAGATTCTTTTATGGGTTAAGTACTATTTTTTAGTCGACTTTGAGACCCCGTTTAGGAAGTCTGTTTTGTGAGAGTTATAAATGTGTGTTGTGTGACCTTTTGGAAGAATACAAGTCAGCTGTTTTCTACAGCCGTGTGAGATTATTTTTCCAGGGACCCAGGCAGGGTAGGAAAAAGAGTTTGCGAGAAGTACCGGCACTAGTATATCGACAGGAGGGCCGTTTACCCTCCAAAGAGATAGTTGGAGATACTAGGGGTGACACAAGTGGTGGTACCCTTGGTCTAGAGAGTTGACCCGTTTGACCGATCGATCACGTTACCATTCTCTGGATAAGGGTATACCGTAATAGCTTATTATCATACTCTATAGTTATGGTACAGTTGTGGTGACCGCGAGACATTCCATTACAGTATTTGGTGCCAGCGAGGTTTTCTCCTCCAAATAAGTGTGGCATCGCCATTTCCGTGCCAATATTTGATGACAACCGTAGTTACTAGTACAATAGCCGGAAATTCCCACTTTGATTTTTTTTTTAAATTGAAGAAGCTAAATTCTAAGACAAATCGAGAAACAAAATTCATGAAGTAACCATTTTGAATGAAACCAAATTTCAAATTTAAGTTATTGACTGGAGGCAAAGAAGACAAAGGACAAGGAACTTGCAAAATCCTATACGGTCTGGTGTTTATTAACAATAATACGTCTATGGCTGCTAGGATCACAAAAATTCTGCCGTTGTAAAAAATGATGTTTTATTTACCAAGTGCAGGAACAGAAAAGACGTGAGTCAGAAACGAATCAGAAAAGAGTCAGAAGGGATTTATAAACAGACTCAAAGAAATATAGAATACATAATACGTATATATAGATGAGACCGCTGTCCCAGAATCACATAAACGACATGTATAATTTTATTACGGATCCTGGGTCAATTACTTTACTGTAATGAAATTTCGTCACCGTGGCTGTAACAACAAGGCAGTAAAAATATGTCGCAATGTATGAAATAGGAATAATAAATAGATATATTTGGGAATGAAGCACATAGTATATTGTTGTGAAATACAGTTATATTAAAAACGGATTTGTTTAAATTGAGAACACTTTTTAACACAATTTATTTTTTCACACTTCAAATCAAATAGGCAGAAATTGTGACAGCTGATTTGGGGCCCCTCCTAAAATTAGGGTGGGACTATAGCCCCAGCCAGCCCCCCCCCCCACTCCCTAAATGACGCCACTGCACACCAGGATAAATTTCGGTCTCAGACGGGTCAATATCATTTGAGATGCTACGAACCAGGCCGAAAAACTTTCTTTTAACAATTTTTGTTGAAGCACCGCCTATAACTGATTGTAAAGAATAACAGAAATCATTGGCGACAGTTTACAATATTGATCAGTCATTTATCCTTTAAGGGTCACAGAAGTATTACATTCATGACCTGTTACCTTATCAATCAGCTTTTCACACTCAAAAGGGTCTGACAGTCCATCAGGAACCCATAAAACCCAAAATATCACATAAATATCAACAACAGACCGTGTAGAGGGCAATAATGGCGGGAAATTCCTCTCGTAACACACAAATATTTTAGATAAGGTCAATACAAGGTTTTCAACTCGTTTCAGCGAACCAATGATGGCCGTGTAAGACGTTGTGGGAACAGTCGGAACTTCCATAGGTGACCGTACAACAAAGCATAATAAGACAGCTTGAGAGTCCTTACAAAATCGCATCTTCTCAATCATATCCCTAATGTGACTCTGCAATTCCTTTTCTCCGCTTTGGTTCTTCATCCGGCACAGCGAAATCTTATGTTGCATCCTTAACAGCAGCGAATGCAAAGAACTCTGTCGCAAATTTTACGATAGTTGCATCTTTAAAATCAAGTTTTTTTTTATATCTTGAAGTAAAGCAGCGAATGGGGGACAAGATATGTACGGGCTAAGAAAGAGCCTAGGTTGGGCAGAATTTGGATAGGTAGTGTCTTTTAGGGAAAATTTTTAATAAATGATGCATTTTTTCACAATCTGAGGTATTATGTAAATTTCCTGTTCTTGAGTGTTTCTAACCTTTTTTTTTGGAAGAATAGATCAAGGGACTATCTTTTTTGAAAATTATTTGAAGGGATCCTTTTTGTAAAAATTAAATATTATTTAACTCATACCTAGAAATTCCAGGGTGCCAATTTGCACAAGCCTATTCAGCTAGAGGGTGAACAAAGGAGGTATAAATAATTAAAAAAAATACAAAAGGGTTGCAAATTATATTAATAATGAGCTTAAGCAGAGGGATAGAAGTATCAGCCTTTTAGATGATATTTCTAGCATGAATATTCCACTTTATATTAGAGATGATTGTAATCCAGAGTAATTTCAAGGAAAGGCGGAGATTAGAATTGGTATTATTGAAATTTGGGAATTGGAATTGCCAATTTGGAAATTGACAGTATTGTTTATTTAAAAGGGTTGAATCTCATGTCTAAGTCCGAGGAACCATGCGCAATATCGTTTAGGATGCTACAAGGGGCAATAAATAAGTTTTTATAGTAGGTTTCAAATACCGTTAGATAGTCGAAAAATTTCCGTCTGTCGGAAAACTCCTTAGTGACGCTGTTAGTCATAACGGAAAAAAAGAAGGGGACCTATGAGATTAGCTTGGGTTACTATTTTATTTTTCCCGTTGAAAAAAGGGTACTTTGCATAATTTAGGGCTATTTTATGGTAAAAATTTTCACAAATGAAACCACTGAAGAAGTTTTTGCCTCCTCGGGAGGAGGGAAACTAGAGATTTACATAATTTTATTTTTCCTTAAAATATCAAAAATCTATAGACTTCAAATTTTGGTGATGTTAGTGAAAATGTTTACTTAAAAAGTACGTTGTCAGGCCTGAGAAGCCGGGCGAAGCAAGGTGCTTTGGTCGTCGAGTACATGGTTAAAAATCTATATGTTTTATGGTAATTAAAAAGTGCTGTCTCGGATATACTTTTAAGAGCAACCTGGACGGAAGATAACCTCGGATATAAGTATATTTTATTGTAAAGTTTTAACTCTTAGCTTATTCCTTTATCTCATACATCGTCTAATATCTTCCTTTACTTCTTGTTTCTACTATATCTGCTTGATTTATAAATTTTGTTCTTTTTTAGGTTGAAACTGATTTCTCTCAAATATCAGAAGCTCGATTTTTGAAAAACATTGCTGATGTAGAGACTGTCAATCATTTAGTTATTTTTATGACTGGTAATGTGCCTTTTCCTGATGGATATGGTGGTCTGGGTAAGTAAAGAGAAAGGGGGGGGGCTATTTTTCTATGTTTCCTTTGTTAAAAGTATGCTTTAACTTCTTTGGTTTACCTTTATGGCGTATTTACCTAAACCAGTAGTATAATTTATTATTTTTAGAGTTAGCAATTGCCTCACTTCTTACAAATATGAATGGCATAAAAATCTCCCATTTAAAAATTTAAGCTAGTAAAAAAAAGTGGAGATTTCAACTTTACTTGATTGGTTGGCCAGTGTGAAATTTTCAGCAAATTAGGGCAACAAAATTTTTTTGAGCTCTGAGATCTTTTATTTGTCTATAAATGTACAAAAAAAAATCAGCCTCAACATAATCTCTCCCATAAAGCTTCATGACCAGGAAGGAACTAGGGAGAAAAAAAAACACAAAAAAAGTAAAAAAAAAATCCAGAATCCAGTCACCCACCCTAACAGCCCCAAAAATCACAAGCTAGACAGAGGAGTAGCGCATGATTCCACCTACTTTATTGAACATCCAACCCCGTTCCAGGGACATGAACTACAGGGAAAGCTGGGGAAACTTAATTATTAACTAAAAATTTGCTTACATACTTTTTGAAGATACCAACCGAGGGGCAGCTTTGTGGAGACTCTAGGAGCGTGTTTCATATCAGTTTGCAATCAGTGAGACTGTTGAATACAGACTGCATTGATAGAGTGGGAGGAATCTGTAAATTGTTGGAATAGCGGAGATGATAAGTCGACTGATCAAGATATATTACTACAAAGGGCAGCAGGAAGATAGCTATCTTCCGTCAGAAAGTGGAAGAAGCACAGAATAGATAATAAAGAGATTTCAAATAAAGCAAGGGTTTAAGCAAGGAGTGTCCTGAATAAACGGTCCATGCTTTAGCACAAAGTTTTGAAAGTGGCTTCAGTGACGAGGGAAACGTGGATATCCATATAACAAAACAATATGAAACATAACTAGGATGAATATATAAAATATGAGACTTAACTAGGGTATGGAACAGGATGCCAAGAATTGACCTAGGAGATATGTTTTTGATTTTTCTAAGGACCCCAAGACTCCTGGAGATATTCTTATTGATCAGGTCAGTGTGATTCTTGATAAAAAGATTTTGATTAAGTAATACGCCTAGGAGTTGAGCGTATCGATCCTTAGGTTTACTAAGGGAATCTCTCTGTACGTGTGTTTCAGTTAAATCAGAGCAAGCCTTTAAAATTCTTGAGAATATGAGAAAACATGACTTTCCAACATTTAAGGAAAGGTAACTAACGTCAAACCACTTAATAACTCTTTCAAAAATGGCTATCACCTTTGAACGGAGGTCAGACTCGGTTCTACCAGATGTGCCAAGAGTACTGTCATAAGCAAAAGCAAAAAGTTTTACCGAAGAAAACAAAATCTTTTCACAGTTAGTGACAGATGCTGGTTTACAAAGACGACAGAAAGTGGTAGGTTTTAAAATTTTAACCATATTTATGAGGTCTATGTTGTGGTCAACATAGATTAAAAAGAGTATCGACAGAATCACAGATCCTTGCGGAACACCAAACTATTTCAGAAGGATGAGAAAAGAGCGGATCAACTGAGATGATTTGACCAGATAAATCGGATAGAAATCAAGAATAAGCACTCCCTCTTATGCCAATATGAAATAGTTTCCAAAGAAGATTCTTGTGTGTTATTGAGTCGAATGCTTTTCGTACATCGAGAAAAAGAATAGCAGGTATCAGACCACAGTCAAGAGCTGAATATCTGGGCCAGAAGATGAAGAACCCTTTAAGCCACTGACAGTTCTTGACAGAAGAAATGTCAAACCATTGACAGAAGGAGGCTGAGAAGATGACTTGATAACAGAATTGATTACTTTTTATGATTTCCCAGTGTCCTTACCGCACACAGAAGATTTATTGTAATAAAATGACCATTTGGCCTTCCGGCTAAGCAAATTGTAAGCTCTTCTATAAGCTTTGGAAATTTGAAGTCAAGAATCGCGCGAAGATGACTTAGAGGACCTGTAAGCCTTCCAAAGATTATTTTTCTTTTTAGAAGAAAAACCAGCTCCTTGTTGCCTCGTAAGAAAGGAATAAAAAAAAAACAAGAAAATGATCTGAGATATCACTTATAAATACAGGATTTTGCATCAAAGTCAACGACGAAGAAATATTATCAAGCAAAGAAGCAGTAGTGTCAGTTATGCCAGTTAGAACGCATGCTGAAGGCAATTTTCCACAAACGAGTATAGCTCAGAAAAAATCCAAGGACTAGGATGACCTCCAGTCACATAAATTAATGTTGAAGTCAACCATAATGACAAGTTCACATTAATGATGCTGGATCACTTCCAAAAAGTCATCAAGAATCTGAAGAAAAAAAGGAACACACCCACTAGAAGACCGGTATATAATACCAGCAGTTATAGTTTTAGCTCGGGTTTTAATTTCATTTAACATGGATTTGAAAATCCCTTCTTCGTTTTTCGACAGGTCACGTCTTACAGAGCACAGAAGATATTCCGAAACATGAACAGCAAGGCCACCTTTAGCCATCCTACTTCGATTCAAATACTCCACTTTATATTCAGGAAGATGCAATAGAGATTCAGTTTCGGAATCAAAGAAAGTCTCACAAAGACCAATAAGATCAGAGTTTACACTATGCACTATTTGTTTGAACTCCTCAAACGAAGAACAAAGTCCCTAGACATTAAGCTGAGGCATAGAAAAACTATAATCTCGTTTGGTTATTCTCTTTAAAACCAAAAGATGCTAGTAGCTGAAAATGGGGATTTGATTGAATTCATTAGACTGACTGGTTGAATTATTTATCAAACTAAGAACATCAATTGAATTTTTCTTGAGGCTGAAGTAGTTGTTCATCCATGGAGAAGATGCCACCTGAACCTGAGTCAGACAAATTCGAATTACTTTTGAATTATGATCCATCTCGTGTCACCCACCACCCAGCTTGTTATCTCCATAATAATTGCGTGCGAACAGTAACTAGGCAAACAGAACGATGAACTCATTTTTTGAGACACATGAAAGTGAAAAAGAAAAAAAAATGTATAAAACATAGAACTTTAATAAGAGAAAAAGTTGTACAAAAAATGACAAACAGAGGAACCATGACTGAATCTTACAATCCGGGAGAAAATAATATATATATATATATATATATATATATATATATATATATATATATATATATATATTATATATATATATATATATATATATATATATATATATATATATATATATATATTTATATATATATATATATATATATATATATATATATATATATATATATATATATATATATATATATATATATATATATATATATATATATATATATATATATATAATATATATATATATATATATATATATATATACATATATATATATATATATATATTATATATATGTATATATATTCATATATATATATATATATATAGATATATATATATATATATATATATATATATATATATATATATATATATATATATATATATATATGTATATATATATGTATATATATATATATATATATATATATATATATATATATATATATATATATATATATATATATATATATATATATGTATATATGTACATATATATATATATATATATATATATATATATATATATATATTATATATATATATATATATATATATATATATAATATATATATATATATATATATATATATATATATATATATATATATATATATATATATATATATATATATATATATATATATATATATATATATATATATGTATATATATATACATGTCTGTTTGTCATTTTATATATATATATATATATATATATATATATATTATATATATATATATATATATATATATATATATATATATATATATATATATATATATATAAAATGACAAACAGACATGTATATATATATACATATATATATATATATATATATATATATATATATATATATATATATATATATATATATATATATATATATATATATATATATATATATATATATATATATATATATATCCGAACGTGGAGCAAAGCAGACACTTCAGTCTGTCCGCAAACAATGTTGTAGTGGACAAGGAAGGAAACTCTCTGGATGGAAAAGCGAAATAAAAAAAAAAAAAAAAAAATATATATATCCATAACTCGCAAAAACATTACAAAATAGTTAACAGATAAATGAATAATGAGCAAATAACGTCAAATTACTCATCACCCCGGACTGATACAGCGGAAAGGGGAACCACGGATGCTATATAACTGGATAGTTTAAAGGGATCGTAACATAAGCCTTCAATTCGTGACCAAGTCTGGCTCTTAGAAGACTTTTTCGCTTCTAGCCATGCACTAATCCCCTTCATTTTCATTATCACTCGGGATTCTACAACTCTTGCAGAAGGATCATGTAGAGTCTGCAGATTTTAGCCAAAGGATAACAGTTCTTTTCTACGGGCGTGCCAATTTACGCTGAATGAAACAACTCTGAAAGCTTACTTGTATCCCTTAACATGACTGGGCATCAAACGAACGGCTACTGTCCTATTTGAACTACCCTCAAACCGCAGTATTGACCATCCAACTCCAACAGCTTTGATGACACATTTATTGTATGTCCCCAGCCCAGCTGTCAAAAGTAGCCTTTGAAGGAAGGATTAATGCTTCTCGCTCAAGAGAAGGACATCCTTAGTGCTTACTGGAATATTTTTCTGACCACACCTTCCCTCTACTGCTGAAGACTGTGACAAACAGGGAGGCTTACCAAAAATAATGGTCATGGGTGCCGCTAGAGGAGAAGCCTAGAGTAAGCCAACCCGGCCAGATGGGAGATAACTTACTAACTAAATAATCATTTTCCTATGATAGTTATCATGGGGTTAATGAATAATAAATTATATGTTGGTGCCTAAATGACATTTGATGTCATACTATCAAAGCTCTCAGTGTCGCCTTGCCAGAGCAGCTGCGACCTTACTGTGTGAGCACTATTTCATTGAAAGAAAACTTATATTTTATTTTCTTTGTTTCTAAATAGGAAGCTGGTTTACCTTGGTTTTTAACATCATAAGATTACTCATTCTCCTCTCTTTCTCTCCATTTTAAAAGAGAGGACTCTCTTTAAAAGTTCTTCTTTGTCAAAAGAACTCTTTTCATGCTGGTAAATGAAAAGAGGCAAGAGGCGTGCTGCTAACTATTTTTAAACGGATATTGGAAACTTAGTACAAGATAAAGATTTTGTTTTATATTTGTCAGATAGTAAGAAATTTTTCTATTGAGATTATGAAATGTTCCATGCATCTTTTCAGTGTTTATATGCATTGGGCAGTACATCGGATGAGAATTGCACGACTCTTAAAGAATGTAATAGTAAATTTGGGTTGAACAGTACACGTATATTATTCTGAGGATGTGCAATTCGAGTTAAAAAAAAGGTTTTTCCTGTAATAGAAATGAGTCCAAATCAGATCAATTCGAATCCTGGGCCATGTCCAGAATTGGCCAGGATTGAAATCCTGGGCAATCAGGTCAATTGTTTAACTTCCTGGTCCATGGAATTCATAACGTGTTGTTTTTGAATGTGAAATATTGCCGAAGTGAGACCGATTGATGTATCCTTTGCTGTTTTGTAACAGATTTTAAAAATAAAATTGGATGTGGCAAGTGTTAACGTTGTGTCTGTCTTGACGTTTGGTAACTTTTTTCTAACTATGGTTCTTGACGAGTGGTGGAAAAAGGTCCAATCAATATGTTTGGGAGGTCAAAATACGAAAAAAAGAAAAATCTAGTCCCCTATCTGTATATTTTCCATGAGAGAGGGTCTTTTGGTCTATTCTGGTAGCCCCTTTTGTACAGATATTTTCCTTCGCGGATTAGTTTTCCTTGCGTCTATCTGAGTCGGCTCACT